>QYAL01000074.1:310662-391872 GCA_003988805.1 Ploettnerulaceae sp. D365
CAAACTCAATCTCTCGTCTCCTACCCAATTGAACCAATTGAACGCCAATCAACAACACCATGACTAACTCGGAGTACCACAGAAACAGGTACTACCGACATATCTCTTCCCGAGGAAAAAGGATCACCAGGCCAGGATACACTGATATGTCCAAAGGTGAACCGAACCAAACCGAACCGTCGGCGCTGTGCGCGCTAAGTAGACCCGTGTAAATCCCAGAAATATACTAATCAACGAAAAGCCAGATTCATTAATGTATTAGTTCAGATCCCAGAATGTTAAAATTGATAGTAATTGTGATTATTGATTTAGAAAAAAAAAACTCGCGATGTTACTGTAGTTTAGCTGTATGTAGTATGCTTGCTTGCTTGCTTGCTTGCTACATGAAGGCGAGCACTGGGACGAATACAGTAAGCCCTGTGCATATGATACAGTACATTGCATTACATTACACAAGCATGTACCTAGCCGCAGAAAAGATTGGCCATGTACGAAGTACTGTGTCAAATCATCACATTTGCGGGGAGGTCGTCCCGTCGCGCCGAATGCTAGCCTATCAAATCCTGTATTTCAAGCTTCCAATTGAGAATATTCAGCTTTTCAAAATTGGCAGACTTGATAATGCGTAGCTCATATAGAAAATTCCGCCCAGCAAAAAGAGTAGCTGTCGTCTCATGCATCACTCCCAGCCACTCTACCGAGCTTGCCCAGACCACCTGCGCCCTCCTGTTTAGCCAGGGAAAATGCCTGTTTAGCCTGATGTTTTCCAACCACTTCCTATCGATTCTCTGCCCTACCCTTCCCTTCGTAATCTTCCGAGAGCACCAATGTAATGTACCCCAGACCCCATCCCCAGCGCATCCATGAGACGAGACGCGGGGTTATATCACAGTATATCAGAACGAGCACCCAATCGATCTAGCGAGATGGACCCGCGAGAATACACCCCCCTTTCAATATTCTCACATGATCCTCAATTCACGACAGAAACAATGAGAACATAGGTTTGTGGATAATCTACAGATCCGTGGCGTCGGGTTGATATGCTTTATTATCCGTAAAACGCTGAAAGCTTGCTGGCATACTGTACTTGCTCTCTAGACATATGATTGATTTCGTAGCACACGATCCTGAAAGGGATAGACGACGAGCGTTATGCATCCACGAGACGACGTGCAGCAGCTATGGTTACCTTACCACTCCACGATCCCAGCTTTATAACATCACATATTGTAATTGTTTTTGTGGAGACAGATGTCTTTAAGAGTGTTCTCCGTGCCCATATATGTGCTCGAAGCGCCCTTTTCGTCGTCGCGGTTAACGTTGTCAAGATTCTCTTGACTGCAGAGCAGCAACAAAGGTACTAAACACCTGATCGGCATCTTGGTTCTCTGAATCAAGACAAAATGGTAGCCATCGGAGTCACCACCAAGGCTTCGGCGCTAGAAATAGCTCAAGGAGAAGCTCCTGAGTTCGAGAAAGTACATTGGACTTCAGATCCGGGGCTTCGAAAGCTCTATTTTTGGGCTGCGGTTCTCTGCGTTGCATCTGCCACCACTGGTTATGATGGGTAAGTAACTCTAGGAGTATTTTTTTCTTTTTCAAACAGATCACTAGTCTGATAATTCGTGTCCCGCGATAGAATGCTTCTCAATACATCCCAGAACATGGACCAATGGCAAAGCTTTTTCAACAAGCCCACAGGTAGTCGACTGGGTCTCATGAACGCCATCTACCAAATTGGTTCTCTTGTTAGTTTCCCATTGGTGTGAGTATTGATCCGGCAATCATCATACCATTCGTAGAGACTGAAATTTCGTGTAGTCCCTACATGGCAGATTGGTGGGGACGCCGTACACCCATCGCCGTTGGCTGCTCGATCATGCTTTTGGGTGCACTATTGGGCACATTCGCTAATGGCTACGCAAGTAAGATCTGTGTGAACTTGAGCGATACACACAAGGCTAATGTGCTTCAGTGTACACCGGCGGTCGATTCGTTCTTGGTTTCGGTAACAGTTTAACCCAAATGTCCTCCCCGGTTTTGCTCACTGAAATCTGCCATCCTCAACATCGAGGTCGTGTTACTGCTATCTATAACTGCTTGTGGAACCTGGGTGCTCTTTGTAAGGATTCGTCTCTGAGGTCTGGATGACAGCTAATGAGCGTGTAGTTGTTGCATGGCTTGCGTGGGCTACCATGAGTGTTAACGGCAACTGGTCGTGGAGATCCCTAACTCTGCTTCAAGCTGTCCCAGCCGGAATCCAACTCGTCTTCATCTACTGGGTCCCAGAATCCCCGCGTTGGTTGGTCTCCAAGGAACGTTATGAGGAGGCCGAGACGGTCCTTGCTAAATACCACGCCAATGGCGACAAGCAAAATGCCACTGTTGCATTCGAGTTTCGCGAAATCATGGAGACCCTCCGTCTTGAATTCGAGTACAAGAAGACCAGCACATACATGGATTTCTTACGTACAAAGGGCAACCGATATCGTTTGGCAATCCTGGTGTCCCTCGGTATTATCTCTCAATATTCTGGCAACGCTCTCTTCAGTAACTATGCGAATCTCATATACGAGGGTGCTGGGATCAAGGATCAGAACCAAAAAATTCCTGTAAGCTTGTTAAGTTTCCTGTTGATGAATGATTCAATTGATAAACTTATAGCTCAACGGCGGACAAACTTTGCTCTCTCTGATCGTCTCCGTCAGCTGCGCCTTCCTTGTGGACCGTGTAGGACGTCGCCCACTCTTCCTCACTGCCACAAGTGGTATGGTACTCATGTTCGTCGCTTGGACCATTGTCTCCTCGCAATATGAGAAGGCAGGTGATCACCCCAACATCAAGACAACTGGCTATCCCCAAATCGTGTTCGTCTGGCTCTTCAGCGTCTTCTACTCTCTCGCATGGTCCGGCCTCCTGGTCGCTTACGCACTCGAGATTCTGCCTTACAAGCTCAGAGCCAAGGGACTGATGATCATGAACTTGACGGTCCAGGCTGCGCTGGTGCTCGGAAACTATACCAATCCCATCGCCTGGGAAAACCTTGGAAAGCAAAAGAAGGACTGGACTTTCTGCCTCTTCTATACCCTCTGGGATACCCTCGAGCTCGTCTTCGTCTACTTCTTCTACGTCGAAACCCGCGGTCCGACTCTCGAGGAACTCGCCAAGATTTTCGACGGTGAGGGAGCGGAGGTCGCCCACTTGGATCTTCATGAGGTTGAGAAGGAGATCCATAACGATCATGAGCCGATTGATGAGAAGCGTGCTACTGTTGTCAACCAGTCTACCGTCTAATTTCTTTCTGAGTACTAGCAATCAACAGGATGACCAAGTATCTGTCAGGATTGCTGCGCATATTCTATACCCCTATCTGACTTCACTGGTCGCCGGGAAGTTGTCTTGCTGTTGTTTGAATATTTCCCATTGATCTATTGCTTTGAGTTAGTCACACTCATTCGATTAGGTTCCTCAAGAACCTTCCCAATACAATTATGTTTCTAAACCTCAATTCCGCCTCAGATCCATAAGTTTCTGTAAGAAAGTTATTAGCAAAGCTCAAAAGTAAAATCTTCAGGGTATCATGAGACGAACATACATCAAGTTCATGCTCGCACTGCATAAACTAGCCATTGTCGTAATCCATATAATCCGATACTACATATAGCTTAGTATGTTTCTCCAGCATCAGTTACCGAAACAGAGAGCTTCCACCTCGCCATGTGTATGTCAACCGAGAAAGCATAAGAACAGTCTCGACGACAATTCCTATGCAGATCCAAGTTCACCTCTGATTACGGGTGTCGCTACCCCTAATTTCACATCCTCGCCGAGTGAGAAGTTCTCTAGACATCGAACCCAAATTTTGGTTGACGATTGGAAATTCCTTCTCACGCTTCCGGTAAATGCGGAGGTAGAATAGGAGTCTAGCCGGGAACGCTAGCTAGCTTTCTACAACCGATAATGCATAATTTTGCTTCGACATGTGATTGACAGCTGACTGAGGGGTATTTGAAGCCAAGGAGAACTGGTAGAGAAACGATAAGATGAGATACTGAACGTAGAACTTTTGTAAATCTACAACTCGCCGAGTAGCCAGCAGATACAACAACAATACAGAGGAGAGGGTATATGTACAATGTTTTAAATGGCAGCCCGTACACTTGCCATATATCAACTGAAGTCTAAAATCCGTACTCACTCACCTCCATCTATCTCTCATTTGGATCCTCGCTCTCTCTCAATCTTTCCTCCTCCGCTGCCCTTCTCTCCTCCTCTCGGTCGTCGTGCGTCTTGTGGCCTTTGAAGATAGCCAAGAAACCTAAATCATAAGAGGCTTTCAGAGAACCAGCTGCCACAAAAGCCACCCAGAATAGACCTTTCCCAGCGAGCACACCGGTGATGAGGGGACCGGAGCTTTGACCGAAGGTCTTTGCGACGTTGATAATACCCATTACAGCTGTACGTTCGTGAGGTAGAACAACAGCTGCGAGGAAAGCGGAGCGTGGTGCTACGTCCATGGATTGAGTGCAGGAGCGGAGGATGAGGAAGGTCATTGCTAGGGGCAGGGAGCTGGGTAGCGGTATGCAGGCGAGGAAGATTGCCGAAGGTAGGTGAGTGAATACCATTGTCTGATATACAAGTCAACGTTGATGTGCAATGTGGGCGAGGTGTGGGGGTAGCTTACTTGAATATTTCCAATCCTCTTTGCAATAGATGAAGCCAGGAGCATAGAAATTGCGGCAATAATGGATGTAGTAAAGAAAAGTGAGCCAAGTGCTCCTTCTTTGAGATCGAATTTGTCGTGGAAGAAGAAAGTCACCCAGGATCTAGAATTTTGTTAGCGGCTAATTACACGTCTGGCTGCGAGTAAAACCTACAGAGGAGCAAGACCAGATGCAAATGAGTCGAGCATAAATAAGAAGCATAAGTTGAACACGACCGCTCTGCTCTCAGGGCTAAAATTCGGGATTTTCGATGAAAGCCAATTGCCCTTCTTCGGCTCCTGATCCTCTGCACCGTTTCCGAGCAATGGTGCAGTCTCCGGGTCTTCAACAGGCTTCGGTTTCTCCTGCAGCTCTACAGCCCTGCTGAGAGATAGCGTGAGGAGAAACTTCAAGATTCCAAAGACAGCGTAAGTCCAAAACACAGTTTTATATGCCTTGATAGCATCCCATTGAAGGTTCACTATCATATAGTTGAGCGTCCACCCGGTTGTCATCAATCCGAAGGCAGCTCCAGCGGTCCCTATCAAAGAGTACCAAGCGTATATATCTCCACGATTCGCAGATGGTGTAAGTTGGGCGAGTGTCGACTCCTCAATGGCTCGGAAAGGTCCAATCTCATTGCCACTGTCAAGTATTAGCCTCTCTGAAAATTGGAGCACAGTGGGGGAGAAAACGAACCTGGGACTTATAACCCCAACAACAGCCGCCAGAAGTAAGATCCAATAGTTGCCGAACAAGGCAAAGATGACGCCCGCAGCACTCATCAACAGTGCTCCGAGAGCTAGTACTGATCTCCTACCCATCGCATCTGCGAACAACGTCAAAACGAAGCTGATAGCGAGATCACCAATCAGCGTCAGCGTCATGAACAGTCCGATCTTCTCTTTCGAAATGCCGAGCTCATGGAGGTAGGAGACGAGAATGAGCGTTGAGCCGCCATAGGCAAACAGACGCACGAAGCGTTGAGAGCAGAGGAGCTTGACGTCGGTAGTGGAAGACCAGAGGGAGACGAGACCCAGCTCCTCTAGGGATTTAACAATATATTTCGATGCCATTGCGACTTGTTGCTTCTTCTTCCGAGGTCGAAGTTGCTCTCTCTCTCGCTCTCTATTCTTAAGGTCCCGCGAAAGAATGAAGGTCCTCGGAAGATGCCAATCCAGTTGAACTTCGAAGCTGCACAAGAAAATTTTCAATACCTCAGGAGATTTTCTGATGTTGTAGCATCCGACCACTCGTTTCATGGAGCATACTCATTTCCTTACGAGCAGAAGCGTACGTGATGAAGATGTCACTGAGGCTGTACGATTGGCGTTGATCTTAGTGCCTCTAGGTTGGCAATAGATAGCTTCGCCTGAGGCTGCGATACATTCTCCGTACCCATATATAGCAATAGCTTTACGGGGGGGTGCCCTTCCGAATGCACCCCACTCTCAGACCACAACTGTATGCTAACCTTGAGGCTGTGGATTCTAGTCCCTGCGTTCGTATGTCACTATTTTGATTGGGAGGGAAACAGTTGTATCGAAGTGTGTTGTATTATTCATAAGGGAGCTAGAGTCCGTAACGCTATGTACTGCATGGTACGTATATGTGTTGCAGTCTCAGGCTAAGCCATAGTATTTACATTCGTCATAAGTCTCTGCATGATCTGATAAGATGGGGACTGAGCTTTGACCATCCGCCCAGGTGAGGCGAGGTCAAAATAACGACACCATTTGGAATCCTGTGAACTTTTGTTCTTAGACTCTTTTCTTTGCTATGTCTGAATGATTCCTCGAATTGCTGGTATCTACTAGGGTACTATCAACAAACTGTACGGTCTGCGATGAAAGCCGCAAAACGAATTCGATCCTCCGTACCTTACAGTAATGATATCCTACTAGTTCGCTAACAACTACAACATGTGAAGCTATATTAGTGATTCCGAGCGTTGTTTGGTTACAAGGGGCACCAAAAAGAGGATCGAAAATGAAGTCAACAATCTACATAGACGTCTGGGTATATTATAAGGGTATTATAATTGTCTTCACCCTCTCTATGTTTCTATAATAGATGATTTCCCGGTACCATATCTGGAAGTAGGCCAGCGCGATCTATGATTCAAACGATAGACACCAAATATTTAGACGGTCTCCTTGATAGCAGGGACACTACTGTTCACAGTCTCCGCCTCCTCAGTTGAGTTGCCGTGCTTGTCACCAATGTGAAGTCCCTTCTCCGCAAGACCCATCTCAGATGCGAAGGTAGAGTGGGGGACCCACGAACGAGACTTGCGTGGAGTGACTTCTTCAAGCATTCTATCAACCTGCTCGAGGGAGAGACCCTTGGTCTCGGGAACGAGGAAATAGGCGAACAAGACGGAGATAATGCATAGGGAACCCCACATGAAGAAGATCTTGGAGGATAGGTTGGCGTACTGGACATCGACAAGGTAGGGGGTAATGATTGCGATAATCTGACAGATACGTTAGTATATATATGGCAAGAATACTTCGGCTGAATTTACGCAGTTCCAAAACCAGTTGGAAGCCGTCGAGAGGGCCACTCCGCGGGATCGGATTGGAAGAGGGAAGACCTCTCCTATAACAATCCAAGCACAGGGTCCCCAGGTTGTAGCAAAGAAGGCGATATTGAGGCAGATGAAAGCAATCATGGCAGAGACCGCAGACGTATTTGTATCATCACCCTTGTCTTGACCAACGGTAACGCCTACAATACCAACAATGTACTGTGAGACGACCATTCCGGACCCACCCAGGATAAGTAGATTTCGACGACCGACTTTCTCAACGAGGTAGAATGAAATTGGGGTGGATAATACATTAACAAGGGTCGTGATTAAGCTTATGAGGAAGGGATTTGAGATGGTGTTAAGACTAGGCTATCATTAGCTTAGTGTTTTGAGGGGTGCAGATATGCAAAGTGGAATACCTTTTGAAAAATACGACACCATAGTAGAATATGAAGTTAATGCCAGTGAGCTGTTGCATCATCTGGAGACCAATACCCATCAAGGTTCGTCGAAAGTTAGAACTAGCATGTCCTAAGCCACCCTTGAAGCAATTGGCCCATGATCCGATGTACGAGGTCTCAGGAACGACAGAGAGCTCGTATTCGTGGTTGGCGATAATTTCAGCAAGCTCCTCCTGAATATACTCAGAGTCCTCTGGCTGGCCTCGAACATTCGCAAGGGCGTTGGCTGCTTGTTCAAGCTTGCCTTTCTTGACGAAAAAACGTGGGGATTCTGGCAAGAAGAATAATCCAATACCGAGAATAATAGCCCACAGAAACTGGACTGCTACCGGGATACGATATGAGCCGGTATCGTCACGGTCTTGTGTAGCATAGACGACGCAGTTTGCGAGCAAGATTCCGACCGTGATGCAGAATTGGTAACCAGCAATAAGTGCTCCACGAACTTTCTTAGGCGCAATTTCCGACATGTAGAGAATGATAATAGCTGAGATAAAACCAACGCCAGCTCCTGCAATCAGTCTACCAACGACCATGACAGCAAGCGTAGTAGAGGCAGTTTCTAAAATGCAACCAACGGAGAAAGTAAGACATCCAACGATAATGGTCCATCTCCTGCCAATACGGTCCGCAACGTCACCAGAGATGATAGCGCCGAAGAAGGTACCACAGGAGAGTATACCAGTAAGGAGAGATTGCTGCCATCCGGGAAGGACGAAGGCAAGGACAGCCGCTGCATCATCTTTATCGGGGTATGGGAGGCCAGTGTATTGTCGGATATAGTATTTCATACCCATAATTCTGTAGTCGGATAAGCACGATATGTTACAAAGGAACAAGTGAGAATACTTGCCCTCCCATCCACCCTATGTCATAACCGAAGAAGATCCCACCGAACGCTGCGAACGCACACATGAGATACGCCTTCATGGTAACAGGTGCCTCGATACGCGACGTATCGGCAGTCCCGACAATTGCGATTCCACCAGCCATTTTGAGATGATATGTCTGGTAATCGAAGAGGAGCAGGTCTTTGTCGACGATCTGGAATCCCGATACGTGCTGTCTGGATTTGCACAACACCCAGGTAGGCTGCACAGTGCTGGGAACAGCTCCAACACGGGAATCTCAGCATTTTATAACAACAAGCTATGACATCTCACCAGCCGTGTCGTACAAGGTTCGGTCCTTCTTCCCGGAACGACCGATCGTCTCTCCGCGAACGAGTAAGTCCGGTGATTGTGATCATGGCCCAGGAGATCCCGCTTCTATCTCTCAAGCTACTCGTTGGGAGTGCGGAGGAGAGGGGTCGGAATACTCTTGAGTGAAAGTATGCATTCACTATGGAGAATGTTCCAAATATGGGCAGCTCCGCGTGCTGATTGCTGTCGATTGGATATAAGTTACACCAAGAAACAGGGGCATTTATATATTTGATGCGTAAGAACCTGAGTGCATTAACCCCGTGCTCTCCTCGGGCATCCTGGATCACTCCAAACCAAACTGTTGTGAGTTTGTGGAGGTAAAGCTTGACACTGTGGGAGCGACTTGAAATATACAGGGTAGTAGAGTGTGAGGGTTACCTGCACTTCCATGGTTATTCCAACGCTACTAACATATTTGGAGATTACCCGAGCAAACAGTCGGGCCTATAGACTGTGAGGTAGGACGCACTGTGCTCGTAGGGATGCTTCTGGGACGATCAGGGTTGTCTTGAACAGGTCAGAGAATAGGAAGGCACATGATGGAATACAAAGAGCTGGGCAGTACACTTCCCAGCCTTCTGAACTTCTAGAGACAAGGGAGAATTGAACACTGATTTGGATGAGATCCTTATCGTTACTACCCATAAGACATCTATCAGCTCATCAATGAATGTCGTTCAGCTGGAACAGTTGATTGTCCCCAACTATGAGGGAGAGAAGCTTGGATCAACGCCATATGGACTATGAAGACATTTCAACATCCTCATGTATGCTCTTGCACATGTAACAATACGTGCTCGATCATTGATGAGCGGCGGGAACGTAACAGTGGCGGCTTACTTTTGTATGAAAGAAGAATCTTACATGAAAAGTTCCTCCAATGATGTCGACGGCGCTTACAGTAGCGCATGAGATGAGGGCTAGTGTCCATCAATCCGCGCCAAGCTTCTAGACGTCATCCATTACTGTAGCCTTCAGAGGACCAACAAGTAGTACGGCTATGAAGCAACAGCTGAGAGAGAGGTGGATCGTGGAGCTGTGGAGTTGCGGAGTTGCGGAGATGAACGAGAAGGCCCCTGGGGAAATATGTCAGGCTTACAGTGATTTGGCGAGTGGCCTCTCCACGTTCGGCTGTGGCAGCGTAGCCCCATCATTAAACCTTGAAAATTTCAAGGATCCATGTTACTGTAACTGTAATCAAGTGAGTACAGTAAGCATCTATTGTAAGGCTTCCCGGTCAATCTCAGGTCAACCAATTATCGCAAACGAGTTAAGAGCTCAATCAAAGAGCTCAATCAATTAACTGTAAAGACTTTCTCCGATCATCTTTCATATTCTCATCCATCGCGTTCTTCAAATCCTCGAGACCAGGAAAGACCTTTGACAAACTCCGGTACGGACCGAGCAGCCTTCTCCACAGCGCGTATTTTGGCTGTACGTGGAAGGCATACTTAGGATGAGGTGGCTACTTTGGTAGATTCTGCTTCGACTTTCTGGGAGCTTTCTTGGGTACATAGCGTTGGTTAGCAGATATATATATATGCATTGACAAGTAGAGTGAGTAGCAGGAATACCAGAAGTATATTGACAATATCGAGAGCGCCGAATCCGAGAACGAGGGATATCTCAGCCTCGAGAACAAGTGAAAAGATTTGAAGGGAGTCCTGGGATGCTTTCACCGAAGTTCCGTTTCCATCAAAAAGAAAATGGCAACCAAAGACAAGTAGTGACCATTCGGAATATGCCATATTGTTGCCCACCAAGGTACACCGTTGCTTCATAGCATCAAAAGACTGAGGTACAAAGAATCATATTTACTCTTATGATGCTTTATGTACAAGTATACACCACACCAATGTCTATTATCGACCCATCCCAAAGCGCCAAGCTCCAAGCCCGAGATGCGCCGATAAAACAGCCCCTTCACAACCCCACTGTGAAAAATCTGCTGTAACACAAAGTAGCTAATGAAAGAATACAAAGAATATGCTAGTCCCTCTAGCTGTCCCAATGCAATAATCATAGGATTCGTGATTCGAATCGCGACACAAATGCCCACGCTGAGAAGAGCCAGCTCATGCTGTGGCGATATTTTCGGACCCCAGGGGAAAACCAAGTAGACAAGATCGCCAACTAGATGCTATCTTGTGAATAGCGTAACCCAAACTCCCAACGCCAAACTTATGCCACGTGTGAAATGTATAATTCTGAGCTCAATGATTGAGTTCCGCAAGTACGTGTGAGATGATGCGTGAGAAGAAAGAGTTTAGTCAAGGAGATTTGCCATTCCGGAAGGTAGTCGACCTTTGGGCGAAATGGTCTCGTGTCGATTGTACGGTATTTCGACTGAGATTTGACTTGATTTGGGAGGGGTCTGCTCGTGCTTGATTCGTTCGGCTTCAATAGTCTCTCCCAGACCAGAGAAGGAATTTTTCTTTGCTCCGATAAATCCTGCAGTAAGTTTCGAAGTTTTAGATGCGCCGAACTTATTAGTAATACGGTTGGCGGGCTTCGTCATTGGCAATGGTTTCCTGGGACGTCCGTTCTTCTTTTTGCCCTCCGGGGCGCCGACAGGAGCAGGTGCAAATGACAAGGGCGCCTGCTTCAACTTCGGTGTCCCATTTGATAGTTCAGGAGTTTGTTGCCGAGGACTGTCCGTTGGTGTAATCATACCTTGGTTCTGGATGGCAGCGACAGCAACCTGCTTGAGGACTACCTGAGGACGTTTGAACTTGAAGTCTGCTGGCAGAGAACCGCCAATAACATAGTCTCCGCAGTCTTTGTCATTCCACTTCGGCAGGCAAACGGCTCTTGCAACCTCATCGCACTCAGCTTTTACAACCATATCCCAACAGTCCTTGAATTCAATGCCTATGGGTTCAGGATCGAGGTTGATCCAGGCAGTGAATCCTCCTCGTCGAGCTCGAGTGACAGCGCAAAGTTCCTTTGTTAGGCGACGAGTACCGGGAATCTTGAGGCTCGTGCCGACCACAATGACTGCATCAGGTACCCTCTTAAGATCCGCATGGCTGACCGCGCCAATGGCATCCTCGTCAGGATTATACTCGTTGTACAAAACCATCCTCGGCCTCAATCTGCCAATTCCATGGCTCCGTAAACCACTCGCTAATCGTACGACATCAATGATTTCGCACTCCGAACATAATGGAGCCTCTGGACCCTCGAACAGTGCGCCGTTGAAGTCCGACAAGTGGCCGCACTTCGAGCAAACCATCTTCTCCAGCCCTCCATGCAATTGTACGGCCTTTGGCCAGGGGCCCTTGGGGTTTAGAGGAACCTGGGTCGCAAGCGGAGGCAAGGCAGTATCGATGCCGTCAACGTTCTGAGTGTACAATCGCATTAAGCGACCTTCTTCGGCAAGCGTGGCAAGCAAATGATGGAATGGTGTCGGCTTTGCGTTTTGTGTCAGATGGGATAGTTCTCGAACCATGTCATGAAATGAACTTGTAGATTTATCATTTCGGTAGACGGCCGCATCGAACAGATGCTTTCCTGAAGATTTGAGGCCGTGTTGGGTACGAAGAGTTGAGAAAAGCCCCTTTGATGAGCGGAAATCAGGTACTATACTTTTGTTAGCAGAAACACAGGCTGTAAAGGGGAGATGACGTACTGCCAGCAGAAACGGATATACCAGCTCCAGCGATAACCACAATTCTACGCTTGGTTCGAAGAGCATCCATTAACTTCCGAACATTAGCCTCCTGACTCGCGTGGAGTTCTTCATCGTCGCTGTCCCAGACTGTTCCCAGATCAAGATACTCAGTCTTGAGTTCCTTGGTTTTTGTAATTCTCTGCCTCTTCGCAGGTGGGGAAGAGTCGCGATTCTCGCTATCCAGCGACTTGCGCGTCTTTGACGTGGCTTCCTTCCCAGAGCTATCACTTGATGGAGGTGAGGGATAGTCTGCCGGTGGAGTGGGTGATCGGGATCCAATGCTTGAGAGCGTAGAGGAGAGGGGTGACGAGCAGGTTGGGGTTGGGGTCGCCATAATATCAAAAGTAGAGGGATAAGGATCTGGGGCTGGGTCGTGAGCGCGATTGCGCGCGAGAGGACGAGACGGGTTGTTCTAACGCGACTCTTTAGATCATAATTGGTGGTCGTTGCCGAAGTCGAGTCGAGTATGAGTCCTGGAGAGAAGTGTTTCGGCGAGTGCGCTGGTCGAGATTATTGAGGTCGTGAGGAGAGGGCAGCTTGAATGGCCTTGGCGCGTGGACTAGCTCGCTTAGCGTGGGATGGGGCTCCTAAAGCACAATGGTAGCGAGCAGACTCAAGCTTAATAGGTACATTAAATATTCATTGAGGCAGAACAATATCACATCAGGACATTCGTGAGAATTTCATCGCCATTGTTCCTCAGAACTGATGAGCCAATGCCCCTCCTTAAAGCATCTTATGAAGCCTCTGCGATTTGAAAATCAGCTTGGGACGGCTTTGGGGCTTCTCATAGAGAAAATATCATTGGATGCGCTTGGCATCAGCAGCAATGTGTCAGATCATTCGGAAACGTCGCGGTCCAGTCATAGTTTTCTCCACTTGCTCACATATTTTCTTTGAGAGACTCTTGATCTTCCATTCCAACCTTTGTTTTCTTGTTGTTTCTCCCCATCTGGAGTTGCTATGGGAGACAACGCTAGGTAAAATATAGGATAGCTCTCCCGCAGATCCCTGCGGCCATGTCGAACCTGAACCTGCCCTGCCCGACAAATCGACAAAAGATCTTGGTGGTACATTATCGCAAGGCTGGACTCTGACGTGGCTTAGGTCACCATCATCAAATAGCTCTTGACAGTCTTCTGTTCATAACTTCTATTTTATCCTTTTGATGCCTTTAAATACCTCTTATTGAGTATAATCTTATACATTCAAGAGTTTCTGTTTTTGTGGTGAAGAAGGCCAGGCATGAAAGATGCCGTTGATGATGGACGACGAGATGGATATGGATGACCTCTTTGGTGACGGAGGTCTTGATGGAGGTCTATCATTACCCTCACGACCTCCCACGAAGGAACTTCATCAGAGACTTGATGAGCTTCGAACGGGAGGCTGCTGCCAGTAAGTACGATGTCATGTGATGCCAGCATTTCTGACAATTGAAGGAGCATCGCATGGTCGAAATGGGGTAGTATAGCATCGATCAGTGCGAATGGGACCACTCTGGAGATGCGAAACCTTCGTTGTCATCCAGATGATGGGAGCTGGGCTCTCAGTGAACCTACCATTGTGACAAATTTCACTAACACACTTGACGGGGGCCCTCTGAAACATCTATCTTGGAGTCCAACAGGTAGTGATCTAGCTGTGATCGATGCAGCTGGTCGAATCACTATTATATCGGTGTTCTCCTCATTGAATAAGCCAAGTTTGAGCAGACCCTGTACAGTTGACCCTCCTGATGATTTGCATGGAGTCGTTGGGTGCTACTGGCTGAATATTGCACCTTATCCACCTGGTCGACCGGTAGGTTGAAGGCCATAGTCATATGTGAATGGTTTGAAAGACTGATACTTTGAATAGACAATATTACATGGTCCTGGAGTGAAAGACGGACCCGACTATCGATACGAAGCATCACAAGCTCCTATCTTGGGACCATGCCATCCCGCTCATTCGAAATCTGCATTCGTATGCGTGACGACCAATGGCTTGTTGCGTGTACTGTGGCCACAGAATAATGGCAAATGGGGGGAGTCACACACAGAGATGGAGAGCGTTGTTTCTTCGGATGACTTGATAACCCATGCCGCAATATGCCCTGATAAAAGTAATCATATGTTCCATCGGAAAGGACCTGCGCTAATAAATTCAGTTGGAACTTTGCTGATTGCCTTCGCTACTACGTCAATGCAGCTTCGGACTGTGCGGGCACTCATCGACTGGGGCCAGCCGAAAGTCGAGAAAGTGCAACCTGCAAATTTACCACTGAATCCATCAGTCAGGACAAGGCATCTAGCAGGAACAAGTTGGGCTCTAGATGTTCCCACCGACCCCTTGCACTATACCCTCAGCGAGCCCTCAATGGTACAACTTTCTCACCTTGAGTTCCTTCCCCCTTGTGGAGATGCAAACAACAAGATTGCTCCCCCAACCATCGTAGCCATTCGCTCTGCTCTGCCAAGTCTAGCATCACATTACAATCAGGAGGTCCGTACGACTGTGGACCGATGGGAAATGAGGGACAAACCTCAAAATGTCCATCCTGCATTCGAACAACTGAGTTCAAGGCGGAATAGCACTGGAGAGCGACCGCAGGTATGTCATGGTATCAAATTGAAGGTTTATTGCTGATGAGCTGCAGGCGGTGGCGTGTCTCAAGAAGCTCGATAGCTTTAGCGTTAATAAGATAGCCGTTGCGATGGATTCCATGAACCATGGCAAGGTCGTCTTCTTTGCGTACAGTGACGGCTCTGTCGAGTATCGAGACCGGACAGACATGTCTGAGACTTTCAACGATGGCAACTTGGACAGAGTCTGGCATCTCTCCCAGATCGGCTTCACATATACTGAGGATGAGCCTTGTATGCTATCTATCATGTATCCCTCCTCAGCGTTTAACTAACCATTCTAGGCTTACAAGTTGCTCTCTCTCCGAGCTACTGCTCGGTTGTACAAATACGAAACGACGGCAAGGTTAAGTGGAAACAACTTGACTATCGGCTAGGAAGCATAGGAAACAGCATGAAGGATCGTAAGTTATATGCGAGTATCCCAGAAATAAGCTAATAAGGTACAGCTCTCTATGCAGCAACCATTGCGACCCTCTCACTCTCATGCACAACAGCAGTAATGAGAAACGTCAATTACGATGATCTGCTAGCCACAGCCAGCAAGCATGCCACAGCTCGTTCGTTTACCTCCTTGTCGTTTGAATCCCTACTAACCGCGCCAGAATTTGCCTACGATTGGCTCACTGAAATCGCCCGCATTCTGAAAGTCCACATGGACTACTCCGAAGAAGCGCACCATGACGTTCTTGTCCGAAACACCACCATCCAACTCTGTCTTTGCATTCAAAACTCTCTCGGCTTCAAAGGAGAGTTCAATGCTCGGACCTTCTCTGGCAAGTTCGCATGGTTGGTTTTGCAGCTGAGGAATATTGTGGTGCTGGTGACAATGGCTGCAAATCTCAACGTGCCAGGGGGACCGAATGCTGGTGACAAGACCTCACCGCTCGAGGATCCTGGTGCGTCTTCTCGTCTTCTCGTCTTCTACTTTCCCTTCTCGGGTACACTAGCCTTCACATATGATATGTATGCTAACACAACGATCAGAGGTGATCAATTCCCTCGCCGGCTCCGTCCGCTGGGTCCTAGATCTCATGGCCTGGCTGATGGACACACTTCTCACCCTACCTTCTACACTTCCCCCAGGTCTCGACCTGACCAATATCTCCATGCTCTCGCTCCCCGATCTGCTCTCGCACCTCCACAAAACCAACACTATCTCCCTGCACCTCCTCCTCAACTCCGCCACCCGCGGCTTTCTCACTGCCATCTGCCGCCGGCTCCAACACCTCGACTACATCGCCCGCAGAGCAATAATGCATACCAGCGCCCCTCAGTCCTCGGCAAACACCCCCAACCCACAAAACGCCTCTCACAGCCCAGCACCGAACTCCGTCTCCCCCGCGCTCAAAGCAGCGTACCTGCAGATAGCCACCCTCACCACCGCCACAATCGTCCGCATCAAAACCCTCGAGACGCTCCTCTCCTCCCTAACATCCCTCATCAAGAACAGCTACGCATCCCACATCCCGACCCTCGCCGGCTCCCCAGCCGCAGAACGCACGCGCAACAACCTGGAGATCAAGATGCTCTTCGGCGGCGGCTTCCCAGACGCCTTCAAGCCCGTCATCGTCGAGCTCTTCCGCAAGGAAGGCCTCCTCGACGCCGTCAAGGACGAGATCGAGCCCGCCCTACTCTTCTTCGCCGATTTCACCATGCTCGAGGTCGACGAGGATCCCGCCAGCGTCGGCAAGCGCCGCAAGGAAGGCCTAACGATGGACTGTTTCCGCAAAGGCTGGCTAGTGAACCCGCTCCCATCCGACAAGAATCCAGCGACGGCGGCACCACTGAGCGGCGCGAGCGGTTTCGACGTCGCTGCTGAAAACGGTCTTGTCGGCGGCGGCACGATGCGGGGAATGGGCAGGCAGGGTGCGAGATGGCGCCGCTGTGCTCGCTGCGCGGCCGTGATGGAGGACGTGTTGACGCAGAGACAGGCCTTACAGTGGCTGGTCATGCAGCAACGTCGCTGCTTCTGTAGCGGTTACTGGAATACGCTCGCGCCGGGAGAGAGGAGTGCTTAGAAAAAAAAAAGGGGGCTTGCGCTTACTATTATGCCATGCCATGCCATGCCATGCATTTCTTCTTTTTTTTAAATTAAATTCATGTACACAGTCAGTCAGTCAGTCAGTCAGTCAGTCAGTCAGTCAACGATAACGAATACTTTTTCTTTTCCCATCGCGAATATAGCGTTGAATACAGCGTTGAAAAGGAAGGAAAGAAGGAAGGAAAGATACTGTGCAAGGGAGATAAGATGCAGAAGAAGCATTTTATTTTCATTTTCATTTTATTTCATTGAACCTGTGTCTATGTCTATGTCTATGTCTATGTCTGCGTGTGTATCCGCGTATGTGTGAAATTGCACAAGCGAAATCATCCCAAAGGCAACATGGATACAGTATTTCACTTCCTTCAAGGCAATTAGTAGTGCAAGGCAAGGGCAATAAATGAAATGCATGAAATGCATGAATAAATAAATAGCTTTCGTTTTTAAAAAACCATTTGAAAAAGGATCAGCTATATTAATTCAAGTTTTGTTTTTGGGGAGCATTTATTTTCTCTCTCTATTCGTTGTTGTCATTCCATTCCATTCCATTACATACCATTACCAACTAACTAACTAACCAACTACCTTATCATCATCTACGTCAATGTCTCTCCCCCCTATCCACAAACTGACTTTTTGGTTATCAAATCGTCACCCTTCTTCCACTCTACGCCTCTCTCGCACCACCACCCTTGATCATCTTATGTACAAACATTATTCAAAGTAACAGTAGTAACTAACAGCAGCAGCAGCAGTGGCGGGGGAAAAAGCAAGCAGAAGATACAGCTCCTGTCGATCGCGAAGGTGGTATTCATTTTGCAAATGCACGAGCAAAAGGAAAAAGGACAATGGAGCAGCTTGCAAGCAAGTATTAAGGGTATGTGTGAGAATTGTTCTAGGACCGAGGGACCGATCAAGCAATTGAAAAGCCACATTGTTCATATCATCCAACTCCCTGATATATCCTATCTATCCGTCCCATTGGTTCGAACAGGAAAGAGATCCAAGCGAGATGATGTCATGAAGACGAAGCGGCTCTAGACATGCTCAATATCATCCCGGGTGTTATCGGACGAGTGGCCCAGGGCCTTCTCTGGGTGGCTGTCATGATTGGCAGAGTACTTGCTCGCCGAATCATCGACATCGTTGAGAACCTCACGGGTCAACTCAACGTAGTCATATGCGAACTCGCCAATCTCAGCATCGTCGATACCGAGGATCTCGGCCTCCTCGGTAGCGCGGAGGGAGAGTCCTGGGATCAGGTTCATGATGAAGAGGATGATGCAGGTGCCGAAGAAAGAGTATGCTGCACCGGAGACAGAGTCAGCCATCTGGTAGCCGAGTTGAATCCAGTTGCGGTTGAGCCAGCCACCGGGGATCTCGGAGAAGCCGTCGAGATGAGCTATGTAGTCGGCGGCGAAGAAAGCGGTGAGGATGTTGCCAATGAAACCTCCGACGGCGTGCTCGGCGAAAATATCGAGAGCGTCGTCAATGCCGAGAACGAACTTGAGCTTGGTGGCATACTGTGAAAAGTTAGTTGCGTTCACGAAAAGTACATCAGACTTGGCTGGTATCGGATACTGACATTAGCACCGGCGGCACCAACAACACCGTAGATTACAGCAGCCCACGCGGGAACGAAACCAGAACCCGGGGTAATAGCAACAAGGCCAGCAATGACACCAGAGCAGAAGCCGACCGTGGACCATTTGCGCTCGAGACGGTAATCCAGAACGCACCAGGTGATACCTCCTACACAGGCAGCCAAGTTGGTCACCACGGCAGCCATGACAGCGCGCAAGTTCGCAGCGAGAGCGGAACCAGCGTTGAATCCGAACCAGCCAACCCACAGGAAAACGGTTCCGATGACAATGTGTGTGACATTGTGGGGGCGGTAGTTCAACTCGTGAGTGCCGTGACCACGGCGCTTGCCGAGCATGATCGAGTATGCCAGAGCAGCGCAACCCGAGGAAATATGCACGGGGGTTCCACCAGCGAAATCAAGACCTCCCATCTTGAAGACCCATCCGGAAGAATTCCATGTCCAGCAAGCGATTGGGTCGTAGATAATGGTTGACCAGACGAACATGAAAACCTGTGAGTCTTATTAGATTGTGTTTCCCCTAGCTGCATTCAAAAAAGGGGGGAAATGGGGATGTGGAACGTACGACAGTAGGAAGCATACGACCTCTCTCCGCAACAGCACCAACGGCGAGAGCAACGGTGATGGCAGCAAACATGCCCTGGTACACGGCGAACATGAGATCCGGGATCTTTGACGAACCAACAGAAGGAGCACCTAGAACATTGCGGAACCCAATGTTCTCCAAATCACCGATATATTTACCAGCGGTGTGCGAGAAGGACAGGGAGTAGCCCCAGAAGAACCATTGGAAGGAGACCACGGCGGTGGCCATGATGGAGAGCCAAATGAGAGACAGGGCAGACTTTCTGCGCGCGAGCCCGGAATAGAAGAATCTACATAAGAAGGATCAACCTCTGTGGTACAAGATCCCACGTTTTTCGTATCTGCACTTACCCGACACCTGGAATCATGAGCAGGACGAGCGCGGTGGATGTAATCATCCAGGCGATATCACCGGACTAGAGTTCTCCTGTTAGATCTATGGTGTCCCGAGAGAGAGATCTGGGTCTCAATTGGGAGAAAGTTACCTCATAGTAGATGTTGAGATCCTCAGTCAGAGAGTCGCCTCCTGTCATGAGGGTACTGTTGTAAACGGCGACCGACATCTTGAAGGTAGTTTGCGTCGAATACGGCTTGTTGATTTTGCGAAAGGGAAAAAGGGTTATGGTAGTCGGGTCGTAGCTGGAGAGGGCTAGTTCACTAAAGAACTAGGTGTTGTAGAAGGAGTGTGGAGAAGAAAAGCGCGATTGGGAAAAAATGCGACTATTTGAAGGTGGGTGGGGGAAGGCGAAGGTATTTGAAAGTGAGGTGAATCTCAGCCGCGTCGCGAGGGGTGACAGTGATCGGGTTTCGAATATAAAGAGGTGCAGCAGTGGTGGCGCAGTCGTGGGAATCACCGATGAATTGCTCTATCCTTCTTGATCTATGTCAAGACCTTCTGTCATCGACCAGTATGGGGGGGGGAGGTGATTTTATGTCGGAAGGGAGGGAGGGCGAAGGAAGAAAAGTAGAAATCCTGAAGATGAGGAGGTGAGGCACGAAGAAGATTATATAAGTTGATGACAGTAACTCGTACTTCATACTTTATTAACTAGCCTTGTCCTTATGCTTCCGGCGCACTCAGATAAGCAATTTCCAGCCAATCAGAAGCGATCTAGATTTAAGAAATAGGGTGGGGTGGTTGCACTTTCCATCTCGGAGCAGGCCACCATTTTCCCAGAAGCCGCTGTCTTTTTTGCCTTCTTTTCAAGTCCTTTCCCTTTCCTTTCTAGTCTTGGAATGGAAAGGACAAGGCTTCACGTGGATGCAACCCTCACCCATCCCCTACATCCTTCATCCTTGCACCTTCTAGGATTAGCATTGCGGGAAAGGTTAAGATGGGAGGCCGACCAAAAGATAAGGGATTCCAGTAGCCAATCAGAGATGGATGTTGGATCGATTCTTAGGAATTCCCTTCTGTCCTTAGGCCTTCTTAGGCCCTTTTTAGTTGGAATATTAAGATTCTCGGGGTCCCATAATCCGTTCTTCTAGTCTGCTCTGTTTGCAGACCCGCTTGGCTATCGGTGCACTTTGGGATGATAGCTAAGTACTGTAGTAGAAGGATGCAGATTTTGAAAAATGTGGGTTACCTACGTAGTTGTAGGTGCAAGTACAAGTGCAAGTACAAGGGAAAGAGAGAGAATAATACAGTAATAGGCGAGTAAAGGGATGAAGGAGTTGAAGAAGCGACTGTTTCAGCCATACAGTACTACTACAATCGCGATAAGGAATCCCAAAGCCCAACTCTGCCAAACAAAAGCCTCCGATTTGAAAGTGCAATCAAGTATAGTCAGTATCATAGTACAATATGTAGTTATCAGTACAGTACTGTAATGAGTCACTTCTCTTGCTAAAGGAATAATAATGGATCAATCTCTCTCTTCCAAAGTGCACAAACACAAACACAAACACAAACCAAAACAAACCCTTCATCATCATTCCTTCCGAACAATCATCTAGCGTGTCCACCTCATCCCATCTCATCTCATGTCAACCTATCTCAACCTATCCCCCCTCCCCTCTTATACAGTTACAGTACTATATATGACAAACATGATAAACATGGTAAACCGTATCTTCGGGTCAAGTTCAGATAATCACTTGCCTGTTCTGTACTACTGTACATGTATTCAGATTAGTTCCGATCTGATCTGATCTGATACTAATCTTCCTCTCCTTCTAGAAGACCATGATGTTTTCTTACTGTATTGTATCCGATTCGGAAGGGATAGGCGATGGGTAAAAGCCTGGTAAACATTGAGTATTTATATATATACCTATATCGTGCCAAGTGGACAGTACAGTAATATAGCCAGATACCGCAGTATGTCAACTGCAGATCTGCTTTTAGCACGGCATATTTATAGATATGTATATACCTTCTATATACTTCCTATCACCATCTACAAGCCACACACACACACAAGCGGTATAATACATAGTACAATCGCCTTCCAAAGTGCAATCCAATCCAATCCAATCCAATCCAATAATCCAACAATCCAATACTGTGTATCCCCCTTCACACCCCCTTTCCCCCTAAACCCCCACCACTACCACCACTACACTACACTACACCATACCAAGAGAAGCTTGAACCTTCTTTCCCTTCCTCCCTTTCCTGCACGGCTACTGTACTACTGTACTACTACTGTACCATCCATCCCACTGGACTACTCGGCTTGGCAATATTATTGGGGGTTAGAGGTTAGGATACAGGACAGCACAGTAGGATGCCGGCGGTACGTACCACCCCGCATGACGAGTTTAAATCTGAATCAAAAACCAAAAATCAAAATTAAAATGCAACCATCTTCATTCAGCACGACTCTGGGCCAATTCTTTCCAATGCCTCGGAAAAAGTGAAACATTCTGTAGCATAGCTCAACACCCAAATTGCAGTGCCGTCCTATGCAGCCCACCAAAAACCCTCCAAGTAGTATATTTGAAGCTATTCAGAGATTCAAAAATATTTTAATAAGACATATACTAAGACTCCTGATACGCAACCTATAAATTCTTTTGCTATGCCGAATTTGCCTGTAAGACCTTCTTAGTTAATTACTAGAAAAGGGTAGTCTCTCGATGCTCTAATTAAGGCGATCTCTTTCGTATCTTTTTCTTTTCTCTGATTTATTTTCTCATTCGCTTAAGTTAGCTACTTGAGTACTTTTTAATTATTATTATCGATTTAATTAATAACTTATACAAAATTTAAAAAAATTGGAAGTATTAATAAAGTACGCGAAATTAACAGATTACGCGGTGCTAATAAAATCCGTAGTATTGATAGAATCCGTGGTGTTGATAGAATTCGTGGTGGTAGTGGTAATGCAGCGGGCAATGGTTTTTGGTGGGCTGCATAGGACGGCACTGCAATTTGGGTGTTGAGCTATGCTACAGAATGTTTCACTTTTTCCGAGGCATTGGCGAGATGCAATGCGCAAACTAAACTCCAGCCTCTGAACCCTTTTGACCTGTACCTGTACAGTAGTAATATTGCCAGTGTTCCACAGCTACAGGTACAGTACATAATGGCCCCCCCAGATTGTGGACAACTTCCCGCCAACAGCAGCGCAGAAAGAGAGTGGCCGCCAGGCGTTTACCGTATTGCCTCTATCAACCCCAGCAAAGTCTACAATTTAGCATCCCGACACAACAACAACCTCCTTCAAGCCTTGCCGGATCTTCCAAGAAACTGCCAATGGTACAGTAGCTATAACATCTGCTTTTTCGTCGAAGTTTTTACGATGAAGCGGTGAAATGGGTTGTGAGGATTCCCTCGGTGCCTGCCGTCTACAATGAATGTCTGGGACAAAGTTCAGAGCGAAGTTGCTATTATACGGCAAGTTACATCCAATTTTGGCCTTCTGTATTTATCTGGAAAACCTAACTAGGAGCTAGGTACTGTACCTCGAAGCATATACCACGATCCCCCGTGCCCTCATATTCATGCCTTCGGTCGAGGTGGTCGTGTCAACGAGAATAATCCTATCCTACTGGGCATACCTTCATAATTCAAGACTACATCTCAGGCCGGTCGCTAGATTTATCGGCTTTCAGAAAGGAGAGCTTAGAGCGGAGGAGGAAATACTTCTACACGCAGCTTATCGATATCTTAGCTCAGTTGCGCCAGCAGGAATTCGATCATGCTGGTTCTTTTGATGCTGGGATCCAGAGGGCGGGGATACTCCTGTTGTAGACCCGTTACTGTACTTTCGATTCAACTGAACGAGTTACAGCTCGAGAAGCCTGGATTTTCTACTGAGCTGGCTAAGTTTGCTTCTGCTATTAGCTTTGCCTTTTATTAGTACCACCTCCTAGAGGCAAAGTACGAGCTGCCGGCCGACAACATGAAGTGTTCGGGTTGGAGGATCTGAAAGGGAGACTTTTTAGTCACATCGATCCTCTTTTGAATCAGGGCCCCTTCGTACTAGCACATGGAGATCTGCGCTGGCCAAATGTCATTGTAGACAAGGACCTTCGCATTCGAGGTATCATCGATGGGGAATAGTCGGGCACAGTACCTCGACAATTCTTCCCACCCCCTACCTGACTGGCAGGCTATCCTCCTCACTGGGTATCGGGACTGGAATATCGAGTCGAGTACTGTACCGCGTATTCTTCGACGTTCTCAAAGCTGCAACGCCCAGATCTTGCCATCATCAACTTGCTGAAGAGTGGACTTCGAACCCTCCCGAAAAGGGTCGATCGACCTGTCCTTCGCAGTCATCCTCCGACATCACAGCTGTTTTGTCAACGTTTATTACTGTACCAGGGACTCTTCCCTCGGTTTCACCATAGCTCTCGAGATGTTGTCGTCGTCGAAGAGGTCCTCGAGCGTGAGGGTGAGAATGGTCCGTTCACACTAGATGTTCAACGGGAATTGGAGCGGGCTTGCTCCTTGGAATTATCGTCGACAGATAGAGATCATCCGGATATCCTATCGATTATAGCTGTTTGTTTTACTCTTCTAGCTCTTGCGTCTTCTTCTTCTTCTTCTTCTTCTTCTTCTTCTTCTTCTTCTTCTTCTTCTTTCTACTCGATCTACATCTTTTTGTTCTCTGTTGATCACACTTCTCTCCTCTTCTCCTCTCCCCTTCCCTATGAGCCTTTTCTTTTCTTTTCTTTTCTTTTCTTTTCTCTTCTCTTCTCTTCTCTTCTCTTCTCTTCTCTTCTCTTCTCTTCTCTTCTCTTCTCTTCTCTTCTCTTCTCTTCTCTTCTCCTCGATCTTCTCCTCGATCTTCTCCTCCAACTCTAACTCCACAAACCACTCCAGTCTTCCTCTCACTCATCGAAAATCAACTTAACATAGCACGAGATTTGTACGCTCGGGATAGAAATGGAGGGAAATAATAGAAATTAAATAAAAAAAGAGCTTTACTTGTAGTCTTGTAATATAAAAGAGCGTACCGAGGATGAATCTAGAGCTTTAATTTAATGTACTTACTTACTTTACTGTATGGATGATTGTATTTCGTAAAGAAAGCAGCAGATAAATAAATATAGGGTTACGCAAAGCAAAAGCTCTCTCCCTCTACATGGAGACGAGTTTACTACAGGAGAGAGAGAGAGAGAGCACCTTCATTATCAAATAAATAAATATAAGGGACAACTGCTTGCTCTTGCAGCCTGGCACAACGTATTGGAATCTCATTCG
The DNA here is from genome assembly GCA_003988805.1 of Ploettnerulaceae sp. D365. Lineage (NCBI taxonomy): Eukaryota > Fungi > Ascomycota > Leotiomycetes > Helotiales > Ploettnerulaceae > Ploettnerulaceae sp. D365. The sequence continues at coordinate 335,756 of QYAL01000074.1, forward strand.
TTTGCGCGAGCAACTTACACAATGAATGTCCTGCCTGCCTGTACGAGAGCAAAGACGTTCTCGATTTGGAATATATAAGAGAAGGTCATCCATCCGTCAATCGCTTCCTTTATTCACACGGCCTTCATAGTCGTCTTCCATCTCTCCAGCTAAGAACCCAGACTGACAGCCCTACTGTATCCGATGGAAAAAAAAATCGAGCTGTATACAGTTTTCTGCCTTCCAGAAACCTAACCTCACACCCTCCCCCTTTTCCCCTCCAAATTCGCAATTTACATACAGTTCTCACCACGCCCACGCCGACGCCCACGGCGTATCCAACCTCTTCAATATTATATATGTTACAATAAAAAGAAAAGAGAAAAAGGTATTTAACTTTATGCAAGCTCGAGACTCGGACACGAACAAATTTACAATAATCTTTATCAATCAATCCCCTTTTTTTCCTTATTCGCTCGAAAGCAGAAAAGCCTTAATCCCAACCATGTAAATGCAATGTAAAACAAAACAACTCCGTCTGCCGTCTCCCATTACCAAAGAAGGTAGGAGGTGTATGCGTGCCCAAAGGATATTATGGTACCATTACCTAATTTCGTAATGCATGTGTTGTGTCTCTGTGTATGTGTATATCGAGAATCCGCTAAAGCGCAACAATTCAAAAAGGACTATTTTTCTCGTCTCGTACTTTGCAGTCAAGTCTCTGCGCACCTCACGAGGAGAGAGTGGCGAACCGGCCCTCGAAAGCTCTCGTCTTCTCGGCCTCGATCTGGCGCTGTAAGCGTTTAGTCTCACGGACCGCCTCCTCCCTCTCATTCTGCAGCTCCATGACCTCGATCTGGGCAATGTTCATGCGTCCCACAACCTCCTCCATCTCCGAGTCCGCCTCGGCGAGGGCGGCCTCCAGTTCAACGACCCGTTGCTTGAGAAACTCCATCTTTGAATCTTCCGAGACGGTCAAGGCCTTTCCAGATGAGGTGGAAATGATTCTTGGTGCTCGGGTTGAGTTGGTGAACAAAGGTGTGATAGGCGATTTGGGTCCGAAGAGGCGCGGGGATCGAAGTCCATCCTTCATGCGTTGAAGGTGGATGTTGTGGCTTTCCTTCAGGCCCCGTATTTCATCTTCGTGGCGAGAAATCTTGTCCTCGGTGGTTTGTTGAGCGGCCATCAATTGATCCTCCAGCGATTTGAGCTTGCTCTGCATGTGCATGATCTTTTCGGCATTCGTCTTTTGCTCCTTGTCTCCACGCTCAATGGTTTGTGAAAGGCGTTGTCGCAAGGCTGAGTTCGTAGCAAGTTGCTGATGGACTTGGACGGCAAGCTCTTCCACACGCTTTGCTGATCCACGGAGTTCTTCTGCAAGAGCAAGCTCATTACCCATATGCAGTTTCTCTCCCTCGCGTAAGGAGTCAGACTGTTGTCGAAGCGCATTCGCTTCATTTTGCGCGAAGTCTCGCTCAGAAATAGCTACGGCAAGACTTTGTTCCAGCTCTTTCATTGCCTGCTCCGTCTCCTCGTCCCTGACACTAGATGTCTCGAGATTCCTGACTCGCTCGAGAGACTCGGAGTATGCCTTCTGCAACCCCTTGTAGGCCTGCTCAAGAGATTCTGACGACACGGTGCCTGATGCGCTTCTCTCACGTGGTCCACTTGGGATCAGGACATCCTTCTCCTCCAGCAGGCTTCTCAGAGAGCCAATCTCCTGCTCCGCACGGTCAAGATCCATCTTCAAACCGCTGAGGCCCTTCTCGCATTGCCATTTCTGCTCAATCGCATCTTCCGCGCGGCGTCGAAGGGTGTTGATTTCCTCGCGGAGATTGGCGACTTCCTTGTCGTACCCTAGTCGTTTTGGAGAATTTGAGAGTGCTCGGTCTCTCTCAATCTCTAGCTGGCGTATTTTCTTCTGGTTCTCGCGGTTCTGATGTTCTTGTCGCTCGAGCAGGCTCTTGAGGGCCCGATGCAGAGCATCGCGCTGAAGTTCGACATCCTTCACTCGCTCGGCAAGCGAATCTCTCGATTCGGCGACCTTGACTGAAGTCGACCTTGTTAGAGACGGCGGTCTGCTCCTAGAGATATTCGTTGCTTGGGCTACCGAATTGGACCGGAATAACCCTGAGGATCTAGAAGGTTTGGGGGTGACAGTGTCGGCTTCCTCGGCAATTGTATTAAACTTCTTCATCTGTTGTTGCATCTCCAGTTGCAGTCTTTGGGCATTAATTAAAGTAAGGTTCTCATTTTTGAGAGTTTGCAACTCTTGTTGCATCTTCGTTTGCTCGTAGGTAAGCTTCTCATGTTCGGCAGCTTGGGCTTCAAGACCTTCAACCCGGGCTCTTAGCCCAGGTACCATTTCGTCCCGTAGGTTATCCCGCTCATTGTGTGAGCTTTGTAGCTCGCCTTTCAATGCTGTGAGGAGGTCCTCAAAGTTGTCTTTGACTTGCCTTTCTTCGGCCAGTCGCCTTCGAAGATCTTCGCACGTAGCCTCAAGGCCTCTTAGACGCCCATTCGCATCAAGGGAATTTATTGATGCAAGGTCGACCTAGTCAAAGCTGTTAGTAAAGAAGAGGAGCGAAACCGACGAAATGCGGACCTGAGAAGCCTTTTCCTCTAAACTACGTATCTGAGATTCAAGGTGCTTCCGTCGCGTCCTTTCCTCTTGAACTTTGTTGGTCAGCTCTAGTCTCATCTGAGCTTTCTCTTGCTCAGCTTTCCTAAGCATCCGATCCAGTTCATCTTGCTTGGGGTCTTGCTCCCCATATCTGACCGAGCTAGTACCAGAATCCGAGAAATAGTCACTTGTTCGCTTTCCCGGGCTTGTAGAGGGATTTAGCGCTTCCGATTGTAATCGTTCGACGAGATCTTCGAGGTCCATTTCCCGCCGTATGGAGGAGGCCAGCTCAGAGCTGATCTCTTTTAGTTCTTTCTCCATCTCTTCGACTTGTACTGGTGTGGTTGGCGTTGCCAATGGGAGTTGAAGGTATGCGCTTCCAAAATAGCCACCCGCGTCCGCGTTGGCCTTTGGGACATCAATGGCTCTGGGTATATTCTTGGCGGGTGCTTTAGAGACATCAGTGGGAGTGAGGACGTCGAGAGGGCGTGGCGATGGTATTGGGGAGATGGACCTGTCAGAGCTGGGCGATGTATTACCTCCCCAACCAAAGAAAGTCCCGAGTTTTGAGGTTCCTGGAGAAGATTGTGATTTTTGAATGGTAGCGTTGGAATCGTTTGAGTCGTTTGAGAAGCTGCGCGACGTCGTAACATTGATTTTATGTGGTGGAGTAGGTTTCGCGGAAAACATGGAGGACTGCGAGTAGGTGGTCGAGCTGGAGTCGCTGTACCACGGACTGCTTGTTTCTGACGTGTATGTATCGCTCGTCAACCTCGCATGCTTCGTCGACAGATCTGATGTTGGTAACCGTTGCGGAGGAACGGTGAGACTCGGGCTATGTGGACTGGGAAGATGCTGTTGCGTGTTTGCTTGATGATTGGGTGAGGCTGTGTCAGAAGCTGTACCCGACGTCAAAGCCAGCGAATCGTTTGAAGATCTGGAGCTATGTCAGAACGGTTACGATAGGTCATTGAAACAACAACGTTTCAATCATGGAGATGAGGTGTGGTGTATACCTCGAGGGACTTTTTTGCGTGTCTACCGTAGGGAGAGACGGTAGTTTCGGTGTTGGAGGAAAGTCGTGGAGGGTTGGACTGTCCACGGAGTAAGGTCTGACAAAGGGCTGGGCCGGTAGTTGGAGCGTTGCAGCGAGATGCAAGCCTGACGAGAACCTCGTTGCCAACGGGGAGGCGGTTACTGGCAATGGTTTTCTTCGCACCTGCGACGACGAGGACGAGGTCGAGGAGGTGATGGAACAAAGAGTTTCTGCCCGGGATCGGACCGAGACCGACGGGTTTCTTGGTCGAGTGAGGACCTGGGCGTCGGTCTCTGAGCGTGGAGTATGATAGTGCGTATGGGTATGAACGGAACTCGAGGGGTCAGATGTATATGAATCGTATCCAGTCTCAGGTTGAACAGGAGAGGAAGCCAAGGTTGCTCGTGCGGCCGCCATGGTTGTGATTAACTGTATTATGTGTAGGGCCGGCTTCCAGACAGGCAAGACATTGGAAAGGAGATGAACGAGATGTGCAAGGCGAGAGACTGGATAAAAGCTTCAAAGATGGCAATTATTCCAAAATTGAAGCAGAAAGGCGTAGTCTACTTCGTACCCAGACCCCTTGCAACCTTTTTTTGGAGGTTAGTTGGGGGTTGGTCGGGGGTGGTCGGGGTCGGGGAGGATATTCAAATGACCGAAAGAGGTAGAGAGGGGCGGGGACTAATCAAGTTTTGACCAATTAAGATGAATTCCGGGGGGGAATGGGTCAGGGGAACGCGCTTTAACTTTAGCCCGGTCAGGAACAAAGGAGAGAGCAGGGCAAGTGAAGATTCGTGATGTTGAGAGCTGGAGATGGATGATATGATATGGATGATAGGTACGGAATATATCGTACATAAAATGAGATATCACAAGTCTCAGCCCCAACGATTACTTGTCCTGACTCCATCCAATTATTATCATCAGTACATGTATCAGTATCAATCTGTACAGTAAGACAAGTACAGTACATGTATCCTTCTGCCCCTCCAATCACCTCCTCGGCCCCGTACTTCGTAGTCAACCCAAGCGCCGAATCTAGCGCTCCCATGTTCCCACCCACCAATAACCAGCCGCAAGGGCGTTCAGGTACCACTCCGTCGTGGCATTCCCCTTCGCGTTTCTTGATGAATGCATTCTACTGTACTGTACTGTACTTAATCCTCACCATTAATCTCTCCCCCTGCATCCTTAGATGGCAGGTTGTGGAGACTACAGCAGTAACACTGCCCTGTGGATGGCACAGACGACGCACGAAGTGTCTACATGCACGTGGATGTCCAACAGAAGTACGAAGTACTTCATACGGAATCATACCTCCGTTCCTACACACACCGCCACCACTCGAACGTACAACTCCATCCTCCCATCCATGCTGCGTGACATAATACCACGATGGTTATATACACTACACAGAACAGAACCGCAAACCCAATGTCACATTCCCATCCGGCGAACTGCATATTCCGTACGAAGTACTGCTGAGCAACGAAGGTACAGTGCCACAACGGCCGCCGAATATGCCAGGACCATCATACTGTACGACTGAGATCTGGATATTTCCTGGTTGCCGTATGTTCTGGCCTTGTTCTAAGAATACCAAGCTTTTTTTTATTAACTCGGTGTGAGTGGGGAGGGCAACCTCATATTCAGCGCCAAACAAAATTACGCAGTTGAGTCGCGGCGATCCATTGTTCACTCAAAGGAGAGAGATACACCTCTCTCGCAGTTCACACAGATTCTAAAACCATCAGGTCGCAAAACCAGTGGTAGACCTCGAGCTTTCATCAGTGACGAGCTGAACGCTTTGTTCTTATTCTCATACCCAAGTCTCATCCACCGAATAATTCATGGAATATCGACTCAGATATCAGCACATTTGTACATGTACTTCGGATTTCAAACGAGGATCATCATGGCCCTCCCTCCCAGGTGTGCCCCACCAAACAAAACCTTGACGGAATTACGCTCCACTTGTGTATACAGTACTAGTACGAAGTAATTCGTACCACCAGACCAGAAATAGATTGTTCGTGATCGGCAACACCAAGGAAACCTTCTCTTCTCTTCAGAATGAAGCTGCTTTCCACGAGCCGCCTTCGTTCGGTTCTCCCTCGAAACCGATCCCGAAGAAAAGTCACTCAAAACCGATCCTGACTCGGCAAATTTGTTGACCACCCTCTCTCTTCACAACCCTCACATCCCGCTTTCCGATGTGCCGTGAAGTAGTATTATTAGCGGCCTCCTTTCTTCAGCAATCAACTTCCCCCACACTAATGCAAGCTTTTGAACCTGCATACGCGATCCCGTCTTTAGTCACATCGCCTTTCCATCTCTCCATATTTCACAATCTCTCAAGGTTCTGCCAACCTCAAAGAGGCTCAACACTCCGATATATCATTTGAGCAGACGCCGAGATGAGGTCTGTTTCAGTCGGCCGTGGCGTTCTCTCAAATGGCTGGGATTGTAAAGTATTTATGCATAATAATCTAGATAGTGCCTTTTCCTTATCGATGGAACTCCACGTCTACAGCTAGATGCCACCTTCTTTCTGTCTGCAACATTGGTACAGTATCTTTGATCGATGATCGTTACTCCTCTCGGGGGTCTGAAGAAAGTATGTCATTTTGATTAATTCTCTCTCTGCGTTCCTTACCAAGCTGAAAGGGAACAACAGTCACGATAAGGAATGGTTACGGCTAGAAGTACGGAGCCCGTATGCGGATGGGGTTCTCTCTGATTTCCTTCTTCCTTTTCTCATCCTGACATTCTGCTTTATTTTCATGTCCTCTCTCGTCACAAATTCAAGTGGAAAGCACGGAGGACTCGATTCAATGAGCGGCAATACTTTCCTGCCCAGAGGGCCCCCTCCAAACCACTTATCTCCAACTCAATACCCTCACAACCTTACAAATTCAATCCGGGGGTATTCAGTACGGGGCTTCCATTTCTCAAGATACATAGGATTTTGTGTGCTGGACAGCTGAGTAGCTATCTCACACCTTTCTTTCCTTCTTTCATTCTTTCCTTCTCTCTACTTCTCTCTCTACTTCACAGTATCACAGAACAGATCATTCTCAAGCTCCAGGAAGAACGAACAGCTATATCTTCCAAGCGGAATTCGTGTCGAGGAAAAGTCCATTCAATGCCAATGGCATAGCAACAAAAATATCATTCCCGCATTCAACACTCATAACCATCTCACCACAGTCCCCGCCCTTATCTACCAATCGATCAAATCTGCACTGGAAATACTCGCAGAACGCATGTATTATACCTACGGGACCAACATCTCTCCTCTCTAAACATCATCCATCCAATACCAAGCTGCATGTGTGCTAGCGAGCTAGGCTGTACTGATGCTGCCTTACTTTTGCTAAAGCAGAAAAAAGTACCTGCAGAAGCTACAAGAAATAAGTGCCATATTCTCTTCTTAAAAGACATTTTACGCACGCTATCATCTTCGAGATAATCCCTCGGCATTTCTTTCATGTTACATTACAGCTCGCTCGCTATAGACGCTAGCTGCATACATGCGTTGCTTAGTTGAAATATCACACTATCCTCTATTACAAATCTAATCAGGGTGGACTCCTGATGCGATCGTACCTCTTCAAGCTTATATCACTGGTAGACGCGAGTGTACATGTGTTATATGAGGAGCTTTTACTTATATATAGGCAAGGAGAAATCACTTCATAAGCTTTTGCTTGAAGGGATTACTTGAAGGGATAGCTGTGCGATGTGTGATGTGATGTAATTTGATGGGAGGGAGATATATTCTATTCATATCAAGGATATGTATACCCATCTGGACCTCGATTCTGTCTTTTTTCCCAAATACATATATATATCTCCCCGTCACCCCTTCCCTTCCCTCCCTCTCCATCCCTTTCACCATCCAGGAGCAGCAGCAGCAGCAGCGATAAAGATATATCCTCTCACATACATATTCTCTAATTTTTATTTTTATTTTTTTATTTTACAAACGGCTCTTACATACATATTGTGATTCTCTTCGTTTTATTATTTTTCTTTTCTTTTCTTTTCTTTTCTTTTCTTTTCTTTTCTTTTCTTTTCTTTTCTTTTCTTTTCTTTTCTTTTCTTTTCTTTTCTTTTCTTTTTTTCTTTTCTTTTCTTTTCTTTCCCTTCTTCATTCTTCATTCTCTCTTAAAAAATAGATATCAGAAAAATACTCACCTACCCAGCCTCGTCTGAATCTGAATCTGAATATAAATATAAACACAAAAAGTCGTTTTCGTAACAATGATGTTGATTCATGAGCAGTAATTATATACTAGAAAGAGAGTGTGTGTGCGCGCGCGCATGTGTGCGTGTGTGTGATCTTAACCAAGTTCTTTTGGTTCCGGATATTTGTTTACTATATGGTGAGTGTATATTTTGATTGGAATTCATTTCCTATTTGGGGTTTGTCTTGTAGTGTGGATGGATGGATGGATGGATGGACTGTGGAGTTTATCTGGTGATGGTGATGGTGATAGTGATAGGGATGTAATGTATGTATGTATGTGGTGATAGTGATGAGTGGAAATGAGGGTTGAATGAGAGGATGAGGATGAGGATGAGGATGAGGATGAGGATGAGGATGAGGATGAGGGAGAGCTGCTGGGGAGGCAGTCGATAGAAGTAATACTGAATGAAGGATGATAAAGGAGAAAAAGAACAGATTATGAATAGCCTACAGGTTATAGTCACAAGTCAAAACAGAGCCGCTAGTAGATTAAACGCAGTATTTATATTACCGCGTTACTATCTATATTCTCCCCATACTAGCACGCAGCTATCAGAGAGCACATGTGGGTATTATGATGTGCGTGTGGTCCTCGTGTCCGACGAGGTACCAAAGATCCAGCCAGAAGAAGTTGTTGAAGTTCTCCCAAACGCCAGAAGTCGCTATGCTGCTCTCTATGATGCAGTTATCAAATCAAGAATCGCTCTCTAGAGAGAGCCCTGATGCCTGCCTTATCTACGGTCTATGTTGAAAGACTTTTATCTTCTTTTTGTGCCCTCCCACAAAATTCAAGAAGAGAAAGCTTTGTCCGAAAAAAGTTAAAAGATCTCGCTGTACTGGAACGGAATATAAAAGAACACAGCATCGCAATAAATATGCCTATTGTTGAGAACTCCGCCCATACCCCCCCAGGGTCGTTGAGACCCCAATGCCATTTTTCGTGAAATCATTTCGCCGTGAGATGTCCGTAGGAAAACAGAAAGATCTGCCTCGATAGAAGACGTTGAGTCATTCTACCATGTTCATGGCATTTTGTATGAGGTTGTTTAGAACTTGAGGGTCTTGGGCTTCTCCCAGCTGAAGTTCTGGTTGGTGAAGTGACCATTCTTGGCAGTTTGGAAGTAGATTGGTCGAGCCAAATCGAGCTCCTTGACGATGACACCTGGTCGGAGGTCGAAGTTCTTGTGAATGATCTCGACTAGTTCGGCAGAGCTCAATGAAGAGGTACCATATGAATCGACGTAGATGGAAAGTGGCTCAGCAACACCGATGGCGTATGAGAGTTGGACGAGCGCACGTCGGGCAAGCTTGGCGTTGACCAAGGACTTAGCAATCCAGCGGGCGAGGTATGCAGCGGATCTGTCGACCTTGGAGAAATCCTTGCCGGAGAAAGCTCCACCACCGTGGGCACCCCATCCACCATATGTATCAACAATGATCTTTCGGCCAGTGAGACCGGCATCTCCCTGTGGTCCACCAATGATGAAGAGTCCAGAGGGTTGGATCTAGTTTGTTATCAGCGAGAGGCTTCACATGAAATGGGTTCAAAAACATACGTGGTAGATGGTCTTCTCATCCAAGTATTTGGCTGGGATGACTTTGTTGATGATCTTCTCCTTGATCTCCTTTCGCAACTCCTCGGTAGAGATAGCCTCGCTGTGCTGGGCACTGACGACGACGGTGTCTACTCTAACTGGGACAACGGCTCCGTTGTCGTGCTTGTACTCAACAGTAACTTGCGTCTTGGTATCAGGTCTGAGCCATGGCAAGCTTCCGTCTCTGCGGGCAGCAGACATAGCAGCGTTCAATTTGTGGGCCAATTGAAGAGTCAATGGGAACAGTTCTGGGGTCTCGTCGGTGGCATATCCGAACATGATACCTTGGTCACCAGCACCTAATTGCTCGAGGGCAAGATCGTAGTGCAGACCTTGTGCAATATCGGGGGATTGCTCCTCAATGGCAACCAAGATGTTGCAAGTCTTGTAATCGAAACCCTTGTTGGAGTCATCGTAGCCGATATCCTTGATGGCATTTCGGATGACTTTCTGGTAGTCGAGGTTGGCCTTGGTGGTGATCTCACCGAAGACCATAACCATACCGGTCTTGGTGGCAGTCTCGCAAGCAACCTTGGAGAGCGGGTCCACAGCTAAGCAGGCATCGAGAACTGCGTCGGAGACTTGATCAGCGATCTTATCTGGGTGTCCCTCTCCTACGGACTCGGACTAAGGAGGCTTGTTAGTGAAAATGGACGTTTTACTGTGCGGATAGAGGTGACTTGCGGTAAAGAGAAAGTTCCCTTGGTTATGGTGGGGGGTGGTGCCGTTGGTGGTAGACATGTTTGCGAGTAGAGGAGACAAGTGAGAGAAAGTGAGACGAGGTCTAGTGATGAGGGGAGAAGGATAGGATGGAAAAGGATGGGAAGGAGGAGGAGGACAAAGGACAGGAAGTATGAATGCACGAGAAGAAAGATTGAGGAGAAGAGGGGGGAATAGAGTTGTTTGGAATCGCAAAACTTATGTATTCGCACGCTAACCTCTTCTAAGCCATGACCGTGCACGGAAAAAATGGTGCAATAGTCCGAAGGAAGAAGAAGAAACGAATTTTTACCCAGTTTTACTCGGCTTACCGCCTTTGCTTACAGTGCCGGATAGGAGATGAGGGGCACAGAAAATATCTCAACCTCAACTTTTTCACCCAGCCCGGATAGGCATATGTCGTTATGATATTCTTTTGAATACATGAAGAATCTAAGTAAATGGTCTTTTACCATGTCTTATTTAGATGTCAAATTTTAATTTTAATTTTTCATAATCTGGGACATTCACATTAGTGGGGGTGACTTGAGGGTGACTAAAGCGCCGATTTAATTTTCCATACAGAAGCCACAGGAATCTCGAGGGCAAATCGGGAGCGAACGTGGCTCCGTCGGCGATTAATAATTTACCCTTAAAAGCCTTGGATATTAGGCACCATATTTCAACCTTGGCACCCTCGGGAATTTCTCTAGCAATTATTGTTATTTTGGGAAGCGTCACGTCTGTACTCCAGTCTCTACCCCGCCATCCACACAGGCCTCTCAAACACATATAAACATGAGTAAATTTGGTGTCCTAGTCATGGGCCCTGCCGGGGCCGGCAAAGTATGTACCTCCAGGACTGTTGCGAAATCTCCGCCCAACTGCAATAACTGACTGGAATAGAGCACCTTCTGCTCAGCCCTCATTACACACCTGCGAAACAATCGCCGTTCTTGTTTCTATGTGAACCTCGATCCTGCTGCCGAAGACTTCACCCATGAGCCCGACCTCGATATCAAGGACTTGATCTCGCTCGAAGATGTCATGGAAGAGATGGGGTTAGGTCCCAATGGCGGGCTCATCTACTGTTTTGAGTTCCTACTCGAGAACCTAGATTTCCTCACCGACGCTCTGGACCCCTTGACCGAGGAATATCTTATTATCATTGATATGCCCGGCCAGATTGAGCTGTACACACATATCCCCATTCTGCCTGCACTGGTGAGGCACTTGACCAAGACAGGTGCGCTGGACATCAATCTATGCGCGGCCTACTTGTTAGAGGCTACCTTTGTGGTTGATCGGGCGAAGTTTTTCGCGGGGACATTGAGTGCAATGAGTGCGATGATTATGCTGGAGGTGCCGCATGTCAATATTCTTTCGAAGATGGATCTTGTGAAGGGCCAGGTTGGGAAGAGGGAATTGAAGCGGTTCTTGGATCCGGATACGACGCTACTGGATGACGATCCAGCAGAAGGAGAAGCTGATAATGGTGAGGGAGCTGCGACAGACTCCCAGACGGTCATGAAGGGAAATACCTTCAAGAGGCTTAATAAGGCGGTTGCGGGACTGATCGATAGCTTCAGTATGGTCTCGTATTTGAGGTTGGATGTGCAGGATGAGGACAGCGTCAATGGGATCTTGAGCTATATCGACGATGCGATCCAGTTCCATGAGGCACAGGAGCCAAAGGAACCTAATGACGAGATCGATATGGAGTATGGCGATGAAGAGTGATGACAGATGTTGACGGGTCTTTGCATATACGGCGTTCGGGAAAGGGGAATAAGACGGTAAAACTGCATAGCGTAGGCGTTAACCATTATGATATCCTGAGTTCTGTAGCTCCTCATGCCTGTCCCATAATCACAAACCAAGCGCCGTGTCCATCCCGATTGATATGCAAACCCAATTTCATGCTTGCAACGTCCAAATCCAAACCGCCTGCAACAGAGGCCCCAGAGTCCCACCCATAGTTAAAAAATATATAAAACATCGTACAAGAATAGCATGGATCCCTTCCATCTCTTTACCCAAACTCCCTTCACCTCCAAGCAGACCCAGCATTCCCCCTCCCTCCAAACCCCGGATTCCCTCCCCTCCCCTGCCCCTGCCCGAGCCCCCCATCCCGATTCTGATAATCCTCCCACCGCCTATACTCCCTCCACCAAACAACCCTCAACTCCTCCATCCACGCCGCCACATCCATCGCCGTGCGACCGACCCCCCTCTGCCAAACAACCGCAAGCGAGATAGCCACCGCAGCCCAGAAGCCCAGTCGCACCAGCAGTCTGATCCAGAACATCATCATGCGCCGAGCGAAAGCGAGGATCTGCATGGCTATGATCAGGACGAGGAGGAGCGCGCCGAGGGAGATGATCGCGGGGGATTCTTGCGCGAGCGCGGCTGCGCGGTTGAGGTATGGGAGGATGATCGGTGTGCATTGCGTTCGGAAGTCGAGGAGCATGCGGATTATGGGGCGCGTGTAGGGTTCTGCGGTGTAAAGTGCTTTGAGCGCATACAGCGCGTATTCTGTTGAAGTGTTAACGTTGGGCTGCTAGTGGTGTTGATAGGAGGTATTACCTTGCATTATATCCATGATAGTAAGTGCGAACAAGGCGATGGAGGTATTGTGCAAAACGCACTGTTTTGGGCTGAGTTGCAACTACTGGATATGTAAATGGTTATGCGGTTCGTGATATATGAGTGTTGTGAAGTGATGTAGCTTGCAGGGTATTCTTTAGTGTTCTCCAATCTGTTGGAAGATCTGGCGCGAAAGTTCCACCCCCTTGTCAGTGAGCATCGTACCTTCTGCAATTGACACGTGCAAGTCGCCAAGCCCATGGGATCGGTAAACCCCTTTATCTTGCGACCTTGTTAATGGAATGTATTCATTAATCCTATCATTTCTAGCAATTGTACGCATACTTATCAGATGCAAATTTTCCAAGCACTCGCTATGCAATATACCCATCCAACAGAGCCATGCTATGCAAACCCCCAATCCAGTTCAACATATTGTCCCAAACTCCTTTAAACAATTCATGCTAGGTCATCAATGTCGTTGTCATCCCATCCTAATGCCTTGTAAATATCCTTGCCTGTATCCAGGTTCTCCGGTTGCCCAGTACTAACCCCGGGGTTCTTCAACTGATCATTCTCCTTGTCACTTTCAAAAATCGCCACGTTAGGATGGCTGTGCTCAAGACTGCTTGTTGGCCTCCCTTTCACGGAAGTATCCTGAATCCCATCAGACGAGAAAGTAGCTGCCGTCTTCGCTGCCGTCTTCACTGCCGAGTCCGGCACAGCAGTAAACAGCTGAGCACTTGATCGACGAACGTGGATTGGCGACGAGGGTAGCCCACCAAAGTCCGCCTCGCCCACTGATCGTTGAGAGAAGGCTGCTACAGACTTTCGAGTTGGTGTTGCCTGGATACATGAATAGAGGGGATTGTTTCGTATACTACCATGCGGTGAGCGAGAAATAGATTGTGGAACCCTAGGCATGCTTGATGCGGGAATCATTGACGCCTCTCCCATGAACCTTTCCAAGCTTGACGGTTCGGTTTCAAAAATCATGCTCTTCTGCCGATTGGCCTTTGGTGTTGCTGATATTTGCACGCTCTGGAAAAGTGGGTTTCTGATAGGTTTTTTCATCTTTCGCGAATTTGTAGACACTGAACGTCTCTCAGCTGTCTCAGCTAATACTTTCCCAGCAAGCTCACGATTTGGCTTCTTCAGTGCCGAAATAGCCTCCCTAAGCTCGGCGTCAATTAGAGCTTGCTTCTTAGCTTTTGTATTTTTCTCGGGCAGTAGACTACTGAGGTCTACCTCCCGCCGAGAAAATCGGTTTGAATTAAACATGCCCCCTCTAGAGGCTTCCAAAGATTGCGAATCGACGGCTGGTATACTCGAAAGTGAGGGAGCTTCACTCGCCTCCCTCTTCATGCCTGTGGTCATTGGCATGGTAGCAGACCTCATCAGAGCTATCTTCTTGTTAGGGCCTCGAGACATACTTCTTCGTTCTCGGTCATCAGTTAGCACTCGCTTCAGACTTCGGCGAGGTTTGACGGGAACTGGCCGTTTTGTCGCGGCACCTGGTCTTGAAGGAACTCCGGAAAAGCTCGAGGATTTGGCAAGCCTTGGCTTTGGAGGCGACATTACAACAGGACCTCCAAGCTTTCGATTTATGATTGTACAACGATCTGGAAGTCGTGATTGGAAACTAACACTGTAAGCGAGGTCCGGACTTTACATCTATAGGACTTACAATGGCGCAATTACTTCGACACAGAAATCCCTAAGAATATTGTCTGTGTGCTTCGTTTGAATTAATGAGCAATCGAGCTTCTCGGAGCCAGTCTTCGCATCTCCAGAGGGTGTATCCACTGACTCGAGAGCGATGGATTGCCATATACAGAGCCTATCGATATGAACATCGATAAGCATTGTAAGATGGTCTGGCTTTTTCGCCTTTGGTGGTTTCTCTCTAGTCTCAATGACCTCAACAGTGGGTAGAGTAGTAGGTAAGCCTCCTCCAATATCCTCTGATGTAGTTGCCAGTGGTTGAAGCGCAAGCACCTCGAGGATGATGATCATTTGAAGCTGAGTCTCTCGTAAGCGAAGCTGGGAGATTCGGACCTTTGTGAGCTCCTCCCGAGAGCTACCAGGTGCTCCCGTTTCGGCATCATCATCATGAGTTGCCCACCACCGCCGAACGAGAGGTTCCTCTGTCGGGTAAAGTCCGTTCTTCCCAGGCTTCATCTTTTTACTGATCCTCTTTTTCCTGGCCTTCACTGTTGCTTGAGCGGCATCGTCGGCACTCTGATCATGGATATCGATTTGAGCGACACAATTCGGAACCCCTTCACGATATTTCTTATCAAGCACAGTAGTTGACAAAACGAGGCTCTCTAAGAAGACAATGTGATCATTCAAATCAAGAGTTGCATCGTAATCAAGATGAAATGCAGCTCGAGCCCTCGATAGGGGTCCCTTCGCGAAATAAGCTAAAGATGCCTAAACAAGTCAATATAAACTATAATAAACATCAGACCATAGCTTGCCTTCGAAAGATACAGTGCCTCCAAGTATTGTGTCCGAACATTCTCGAAGATCTCCGCTGCTGTTGGCTGTGAGACAATATCATCTATGGGGGGAGCAGTTCTGATTTTCTGGTTTGTCAATTCCTGATGAAGAGGTTCTTGGGACGGTGCAGGAGATTCGGTGAATGCTGGCTCAAGATCGGGGGGAGAAGGATGGGATTCCGGTTGAGTGTCTGTCAGAATACTAGTTGATGGACGTTTCACCATGGATTGTATGGCCTCAATCGCCAAACGTTTTTTCTTGCTGTATTTGTTGGATTCTGAAATAGGATGTAGAATAGTAGTAGGAACTTGAGGTCCTGCTCGCTCTGGTAGATCCTGTGTCGATACCACAGCTACGGCCCTTAACTCGTGTATGTTCACCCATGAGCCGAGTTGGCATAGCACATATAGTCCACGGCTTTCTCGCTCCACCGCATACAATGTTCGAGTATCATCGAGTCTTGCGATTAAAATAGTCGGCTGGCTTCCCATACGTTCTTCTAATTCTAATATTTTAACATGGGTTTCGAAAAGCCTCGAGTTGGCTAGCCCTCTGGCGGACGAAAGAAAATCGAGAGAGGAGAGTGGCAGGCTGGATCGTGGAAGTAGAAGTAGTGGTTGGAGGGATTGTAGCTTGACGAAGCCAGTATATGGATATGGCTGCTAGGTGTTAGGGGACTTATACTCTTGTAAATTGATCGCTCACTCACCCTGACCACAAACTTGTCTCTCAGCAAATCTTCCATGGAATTTCCCTTCCGCTTTCGTTTCTTTCCTCCAAAGCCCGCACCGTCACTCAGGTTCAGGGAATTGTCGGATTTCGGCGTGAGGACACCAGAACGCGTGTGAGACGCGTCGCCAACATGGTACTCGAGTTGGCTTGACATAGCAATACAGTATCAATAAATTGTATCATAAGGCCCTCATTACTTCATATAAGGACCTCCAATGTCGTAAAGCTGTTGGAATGTTGCTATGATAGACGATCGAGTCTCGCGGCGACTGGTCAACGCGCACCGCGGAATAACCTCGGGAGGCTGAGAAGCCTTGCCCGCTTGCCTACTTTCTTCCACCATTGATTCTCTACTCCTATGGAAATTGCATTATCATTCTATTTTCCTCAGCACGCTACGTTCGAGAAGAAATCGTATGTCTTAATGAGATGCCACTTTTCATTTGAAATTGACCCCTATATTTTTCATTTACTACTCTTATCGAGCGATGTATGGCACATACGAAGTCGCTTTACAGTATATATTAATCGTTCGGTTCTATCTCACGTAAGATGGAATTGAGTGAGGTAGAACCGAACGATTACAGTATCAGCCCTACAGTACCTTCAGATTCGACACCTACACATTATCCGCAGCCAGGTATTGTACTACTAGGTGACCAAACCTTTACTTTTGCAATATATCCCACACTTCCGCCTTGCATAGACCAGCACATACTCGTACACACACCGTACATGGTACGAAGTGCATGATACGAAGTATAGCGGACATCGACAACAAAGCATAGGTCGGACCTGTATCCTAAATCAGAAAGACGAAGGTCAATTGCACGGCTGGTTCTTCGGATGGATTGGCGGTGCTCCATTGAATCTTGGCTACAGCACAGCCTTATTCAAGGATTGGAGTTGAGCTTCAAGTCTACTTGGGAATCTTATTGGCTCTGCATCTCTGGAGAGTTGTCCCGAGTTTGCCACGGCTACAGGTGGCGAAATCAATGCAAGACGCGTCTGCAAAACTTACACATGAGAGAAGGAGGTTGTCAAAGGGGGCTGTATACAATATATATGCTGAAGGCCTTGTTAACTAGAGTACCTTGAAACAAAATGATATAACCATAAGCTCTGATATTTAATCATACAATTGCAGTCGTTCTAAAAAATCCTATCAGACGTATCGCTTCACGAGGAATATTCTGGACGCCGACGCCTACCGAAAGTCATTGGCGGGAGACCTTTGATATGGACTAGGTATGTACAGTAGGATAATGAAATGCTCGATATTTAACCTTAGTATCGATGCTCCCGCATCTATCCTCCAACTCATTCCATACAAAGGCAAGACGAGGCCGCTGTCGAAATATATATAACTTATATATATTGTCTGGTGTTCTTCTTCAATCGGAATAATAATATCGCGAATTACCGCCCTTCGGACTCAAGTCTACTGTAGCTAACTAGGACCCGGCCAGACCAAAAGTTAAACTACACTACTTACTGTACCATACCGGACCCGAAACGGCGAAAGTCTATTCGATCCCTTCCTTGTTATCTTCAGGGATGCCAGGATCATGATGATCGAGAATCGGCGCTAAATCATAATAATCTTGGGCGCGCTATCACCTCGACAAATTGCTTCGTTCACTTCTTTCTTACCTCTCTCCTCCGCTATGAGTGTTGACCTGTCGTCGCCTCGATCAGTACGCTTCTCTCACGAGGCGGAGGCTGATAACCTGGATACCCTCAAAATCCCAAGGGTCATGGAGCGCCCTCAGGTTCTGACCAGTGATTCCGGGGGGTCAGGCTCATCTGCAGATACCCCAGACGAACTACTCACAGTTGAAAGCCGACCTCCCCATCCTCCTACGCTTGCTATGCTTGACCAACGACCCTCTCTCAATAGCATCAATTCGAGTCTGAGGAGCCATAGAGGTAGCTCTGATGCGAACGGCCTCTATAACAGGGAATCAAATTCACCTTTCTCCCCCAATACCCCCGCCCTAAACGTCGCGACAAGTCGGCCTCAGAGGCCAACCGCACCTGCTCGGACGCCTTCGAGTACATATGCCCCAGCACGACGACCCCCACAACCTCCGTATATTTCAGTTGCAGATCGCAACCGTTCCATGTCAACGTCTCGGGGTTTCGGTAGGGATCCAGCCGCGCAATATCGGGCACAAGAGAAGGCATATGTACACATGTTGCGGGAGGACCACACGATGGAGTCGTCGAGTTACTTCGAGCCGATGACACCGAGTATTGGTTATGGGACAGGGTCTGACTCCGAGGACGAGTTTCCCTCAGATCCTCATTTTGATGGCGATGGCTTTGATCAAGAAACGTTGTTATTTTATGGAAACGATAGCATTCAGCCCACTGCAGAGGATCTCCAGGACCCGGCAAATCGAGAACGACTGGAGTGGCATGGGATGTTAGCCTCGGTCTTGACTGGCGATGTCGTGCGGCAGGAAAAGAAACGCCTGATAGGTGCATCGGAGAAGCAGGGAGAGAATCTTTACACGGAAATATGGTTAGGCGTATGCTCGAAAATATGTGGGCGAACGTTGGCAGCGCAACGAAGGCTGATAGAGGATACCCGGACAACTCTTCATACCTTACTTGACGATATTGTCAGGTTTCAAGTTCAAGGAGAGAGCGAGGCGGGCAAGCCACCTATCGAGCAAGTCCGGGATGTAGTTGCAAAGATTGAGAAATGCGAAGGGCTCTATCCATCTCGAATGGCTCTAGAACTGGCCAACAAAACAGCAGCCTCTCCTCAATTCCATGCCACCTGTGACGCGGTCATTTCCTGGCACAACACAACAGAACTCATCAATACGGAGCTTGGTATTCTCCAAAATTGGGTCGGAAATGCCGATTTGGACTTTAATCGAGCAAAGGAACGGTCTCCATCTGGCAATGGGCTATCAGACGAGTCATCGTTTATCGACAGGCTCCTGAAAGAGGATGGCTTGCGATCACTGCAAGGGAATGAAAGTATCCTCTTGGGGGTCTCGGAGGTCATCATGAAAGCCAAAAGAACACTCATTCAAAATTCCGAGGGATTTGCTAAGCGACATCTTCCTCCATACATCGAGGAGCTGTTGACACTAATCAACTTCCCCTCGCGACTGATAGAAGAAATCATCAAGGTTCGACTTCAGTTTGCGAGGAAGATGAAAGACTCGGCACAGCAAAACACCATGATGCAAGAGCAAATGATCTCGCAATTTCAAATTCTGCTAAAGCTTGCCATTCGTATCAAACAAGAGTATGTAACCATCTCTCAGCCGGAACCTGGGTGGGATCTACCACCGTGTATCGATGACGAGTCCTTTGATCAAGTAGTGCTAGATGCCCTGAAATTCTACTTCAAAATGTTGAATTGGAAGCTTGGAGGCAACAAAAATACGTTTAAGGAGGCCGAAGTCCTGGAGCAGGAATGGGATTTCTCTAATGAGATTGGTCGCCACCTTCAAGGTGGAGATGTAGAGGTTGCAGAGCAGTTCAGCTCACTCACCCACAAAGCCTTCTATCGCTTAAGCCAGACATTCGAACGGGAGCTCCAGCGAAAGCCAAAGGAGACTGCTGTTGAGATGACAAAACGGTATAAGCAGAGTCTTGACTCTGTTCGTGTTCGACAGCGCATGCTACAAAGATTCTCAAGGGTTCTAAGCGATCGATTTGAAAATGCCACGGACTTCAGCATCTCTCTAAGGCAGGAAGCTCTGCAAAATGTCTACTCCAGGCTGATAGAATCCGGGCACTTTTTAGTCTATACTGCTAGCATTGAGCATGATGGAATTTTCCTGATCGCTTCTCCCTCCTTGTACAACCGTCCACAGGACATTCAATCTATTCTCGGGACATGTTATCATTCGGATCAGGTACAGGAAGACCCAACGAACCCATATATTTTGGTTTTACGGCCTGAGATTGTCATTCCCTGGGACGGTCGACAAGTCGATGCGAATATACGGGAGCCAGCAACAGACGTCAAGATGGGCCATTTACGCTTGATTGCCGACGGCTCACAAGCAAAGTTACAGAATGCCAGACAAGCTTTCTTGGATTCGATTGATATGCACTTGGATATGGTTGTGGAGCAGCGATCGAATCTCAAGAAGGTCAACCTGAAGCTGACAGAGATCAAGAAGGTCGTCTACAAACTGTCAAATCTGATTATGGATAGTGTTGAAATTGTGAGGAAACAGACAGTAGGCCTGGATTGCCAAGAGCTCATCCAGACTTGCTTCGTCTTCGCAACTGAGTTTGGCCAGAGATCCCTACTCTATATGGATCGTAACCGGAAGCAGATGAACAATCTCAAACTTACCAAGCTTGCTCTGGATTGGGTGAGTTTTATCTGTGATGATTGTATTGCTACGGATCGAAAGACTTTCCGATGGGCGGTTTTGGCTTTGGAGTTTGCCATGATGATGACGCAGGGGCAACATATTCTAGCCCTCGGGGATGATGAATATGCAAGACTGCGGGCCAAAGTTGCTGGCTGCATGTCGCTTTTGATCTCTCATTTTGACATCATGGGTGCCAGGTCAACGCTTGCCGCGCAGGCCGAGAAGCAGCGAATTGAGGCATTGGCTGGCCAGTTCAGGAAGATGGACATGAGTCGTAGGCTGGATGACGAAGAATCATCCAAATACGTTCGGGAGTCAAGGCTCGAACAATTGGCGTATCTTGACGATACTCGCAAACAAAAAGAGGCAGAGCGGCAAGCACTTGGACGAGTACTCGAGGAGTCCAGCGAGGCAGATCGCTCATTGACCTTCCTCTCGTCATCCGCCTCCAACGTCAATATGCGTTGGCAGCAAGGAAACTTTGTTGGAGGTGGCACATTCGGATCTGTGTATGCGGCCATCAATTTAGACTCTGGTCACTTGATGGCCGTGAAGGAAATCCGACTACAGGATCCTTCCCTGATCCCGACTATTGCTGGACAGATCAGAGATGAGATGAGCGTGCTAGAAGTGCTGGACCACCCCAATGTTGTGTCTTATCATGGCATTGAAGTTCATCGCGACAAGGTTTACATTTTCATGGAGTTCTGCTCAGGCGGGTCTTTGGCTGGCTTATTAGAACATGGTCGCATTGAGGACGAACAAGTTATCATGGTATACGCTTTGCAACTGCTCGAAGGCCTGGCTTATCTGCATGAGAGCGGCATTGTGCACCGCGATATCAAACCGGAGAGTATGTTAAACAAACCATCACGTAAGTCTTATGGCTAACATATTTCGCAGATATTCTCCTCAATCATAACGGTGTCATCAAGTACGTCGATTTCGGTGCAGCAAAGGTCATCGCTCGTCAAGGCAAGACTCTTGTGGCCGCCGAGCCAGGCAAGGCCAACAAATCCATGACAGGAACACCAATGTACATGTCTCCCGAGGTCATCAAAGGCGAAAATCCAGGGCGTGCCGGCGCTGTTGATGTCTGGTCTCTCGGTTGTGTCATCCTCGAGATGGCAACCGGTCGACGGCCCTGGGCGTCTCTGGATAACGAGTGGGCCATCATGTATAATATCGCACAGGGCAATCCCCCACAATTGCCATCATACGATCAGCTCAGTCCAGAAGGCACTGACTTCTTAAAGAAGTGCTTCGTCCGCGACCCCAAGAAACGCGCTTCAGCCGCCGAACTGCTCCAGCACGAATGGATCATCGCCATCAAGTCTCAAGTTGCCATTGAACCCAGCACGCCCAGCGACGCCGGCTCAAACTATTCTCGAGGCAGCCTCGGTTGAGACACTTGACGATTCCGAATTTTCTCCAATCCCGAGGGGGTTTAATTTTAGTGTGCTTTTCTTAAACGTTGACCGTTTCTCCGCTGCCCCATCGGAATGCGGAAAATTACGAAATATTCTGCCGAGGAGTTAGTTGCTCCTTGGCATTTGTCCTTTCATAATTCTCTTTTGTGGTCATAATAGTAGGGTACGAGAAACATACGCGGCGCGGCATACGGAGCGTTTTATGAGGCATATACGGAAGCATCAGCGATGAGTTTGGGCGTTCTTGGTTTTTTTTTTTTTTCGGGGGCCGGCATGGGCTCCTTCCACATCTTCGCTTCAACTAATTGTTTCGCGGGAAAGCGGAAACATGGGCAGGAGGAGGAGGTGGAGACCTGGGATGCCTTTGATATTTGCAAACCCATGTGCACATACAAGGAATGAAGAGAGGTCGTGATGTAATAGCGATGAGAGATAAAGGGGATGGATAGAGCATTGTAATCGAATAATAATGAAGCAAATATAACGGCTACATCTTTTCTCTCACCCTCTTTCTTGTCTTGACTTTCATCATCTCACTCACCTACGTTGTATATATTATTCCTGCCTTTTCCGTTCCATTTTCCCATGAATATATCCCTGCTCTCTAAATCAACCTACCAACCAATTGCTCACCTACCTACTCACCTACCTACTCACTTACCTACTCATTTACCTACTCATTTACCTACTCACCTACCTACTCACTTACCAACTCACTTGCTCATCCTTAACCTCTTTACCGGCTAAGCAAATTAACTCGGAACCCACCGAAGACAGTAGAGTAGAGTAGAAAAGCGTAGAGTAGAGGCATGTTACCCACGATATTCCACCCTTCCACCTTCTATCCTATCCCTATCCCTATCTCATTAGCATTCTTCAAGCAAGCAAGCAAGCAAGCAAGCAAGCAAGCATTTAAATTTTAACTCTCTACTCCCATCCCATCCCATCCCGTCCCGTCCCGTTCCAAATGAATCCATTATTAGAAAGAAAAAGAAAGAAACCATAAATACTGGAATGTTCAAAGCAGAGTATAGTACTACAGTACTACAGCACCACAGCACTATCTTCAAAATACAGTATTCTGTATTCCGCGTTCTGCATCTTATGTTTTTCTATTCTGTATTCTGTGCTCTGTACTCTGTATTCCATGTTAAGTATATATATATGCATGTGTATGTTTTTATACCGAAGCTGAATCTGAAACTTGATAGGCTTGTACAGTATCTACTGTTGCTGCTGGAGAAGCGGGGGAAGGAAAGGAGGGGGTCTGTGATGGAAGGATAGGGATAGACAGGATGGGATGGGATGAATAGGGATTTTTTTGGACTGACTGACTGATCGGTCAGGCTGACTAAATCATGTCCCATGCGTTTTTCTCTTTCTTTTTTTTGAAGGTGTCTGACTAGACTTTGTATGAATGAATTGAATTTGTGAATAGAAAGACATGATGACATATCTTCTTCTTCTTCCTCTAGCTTATTCGTTTTTAAATTTTCAATGACTAGCTTTGTTTGTAGTGATATTCATGATGCTGTGTGCTGCGTCCTGCTGCTGATTCATGAGTGTATGTCAGTGAGTCTAACCATACTGTAAGCAGAACAAACCGAAAAAAGGCTCTGGGTCTCGCCACTCATACTCGTACTCGCCTTGGACATGCGATATCTCCCTCATTGATTACGGTTCGCATCCCATGCCAATTCGCTCCAAGCCGTTGTGCTACTCCCTGTGTAGGGTCTTATGCAATTTGTCCACCGACCCGTCTACTGCCCCAGTGCCAGGCGTTGTGCTGCCAGTTAAATCAATTTGAACAGTTGGCAGTAATTTGGATAGCATAGTAGTATCAAAGCGCCTCGGGTTTGAATACTAAAGTCACCATCTTGACAATACGTTCTCTTATGATGAATCTGTGTGAATCTGTAAGTAGTACGAGACACATCATGAAGTAGACTGTTCCTTTACCTTAGGTCCAGATAATCCTGTTCATGTAGCGCCACTATACCACATCAACTTTTGGATGGCGGACCTCGAAGGAGCCACGGATCTCCCAGGAGCTCTTTCGCTGTCTTTCTGTCTTCCGGCACCCACCGAAGCATTTTACTTACAAATTCCAGAAATAACTGTTTCTCTTCTCCTTGTAGAGATGGAGTACTGTCTCGTAAATTAAGATCTCCTGGAATAAGGTCTTTAAATAAGAACTCGCCTTCAATGTTGTTAGTATAGTTATGTGAATAGAGCTAGGGTGTAGTCGAGGAATATCTTACCATCGGAGTTGAAGAAAGGGCCCCCAAAGTAATCATCAACACTCGTACAAATTTTGCCTTCAGAGTTTTCAATCGGAGGTTCCCATTTCCAGTTACGTGCTTCTCTTTCCCGATCAAGAAGTTCTTGGGGAGGATGGCCTAGGAGTGCTATCATTTGTGCAAAATGTTTTCGACAATTGTACTTTCCATCGTTTGAATGAATCTCTCCAAATAGATCTTTATTCTTCAACAGATTCCAGATCTATAACACCGTGAGAAAATCTTCTACATATGCAAAGGATTAGATAAGCCTACTAATACACCAAGATTCCAAATATCAGCACTGTACGACCAGCCTGTACCGAGAACGACTTCAGGAGCGCGATAGTGATCAGGCTGAATCGGATGAATATTGCGACGAGAATCAATCATTTTCTTGGCAAGACCACAATCGGCTATCTTTGGGAGTATGCCAAACGACTTCAGTGAGCCAAATTCGTTGTGTGATCGATAGGTAGCTCGACCATCTTTGATCTTGCGAGCCATGGGATTAGACTCTTGCGACCGGACAAAATCGATGATTACTGAATCATCCTCGAATCCAACCAAGATATTGTCCGGTTTGAGATCTACTAGCGTGAGACAATAATTAAAAATGCTTCGGGGTCATGACATACCTGTATGGACGACGTGACACTCGGAGTGAAGATAATCGAGTCCCCGTAGCAGGAAGGTCAAATAAACTTTGAGCAAGGCTAAAGAGAGCTTCCCACCTCTGCAGCGCCTCTGGAACAACCACAGTGGCTCCCTCATGGGCTCATAAACCAAGCATATATGTGAGTCGTCTGGACCCGTCGTTTCGAAGCTGTCGAGAGGAGTTCGCACATATGGAAAGCCTTCGTGCAGTGGGTTCGTACTAGCCAAAATTTCAGAGATCTGCAGTTCATGCTGAGCGGCCTCCTTGTCGACGAAATCGCAATTGTTGATCTTTAAGGCCACGTAAGGTTTCGACCGCCATCTCCAGCTATAGACGGGTGAGCTTGATAACTATCAGAACTAAATTGCACATACCGGCTAACATCTCGAGCAAGCCAAACAGTAGAACAGCTACCCCACCCGAGCTTCACAATCGTTTTGTATCTCTTATTAAGAACTTCGCCGGGATTCGCAGGATAAAAATGGCGGGGGTTGTAGTCGGGGATCTGCTCTTCCTCGATAGCAGGCTCCGGCGGAAGGATAGTAGATGAGTCGAGAGGTACTGTCGGAGCAATTCGAAACGCTCTGTAGGCGGAATTTACCAGCTTTGTTGCGACAGGTCGCATGTTGAGGAGTTCCGAGGGATCGCAATGCGAATATCAGGACGAACTTCTTTCTCAATGGAGAATGACATGACAAACATCAACTGGGAGGATTGCAGGGCAGATACCCACTGGCGTAAGTTGTGCACTGGATATATATGAGCGTGGGCGAGCTCTTGAATCGATGCACGTATCAAATATGACTAATCAATGACAAATGGGGATCTCCTCTCTCCTTCAGGCCTCAGGCTGCAACTATCACTCATCTGATTTTCCGGCGGAACCCGGGCTTTTTTTCCCCTTCGTCTACAAATTTGTATTAGGCGAGATATGTACTCTACTCTACTGTAAGGGGGTGTAACGATAGTTCAAACGATACAGTACTGTACTCTACGGGAAGAGAAGAGAAGAAGAGAAGCGAAGCGAAGCGTTCCTGGACGGGATACATACTTAGTGAGCTACAGCTGCAGGTACCAAATAACCTACAGTAGCTTCCACTTTACAGAGAAGTGGCGTCACAAGTGCAGCAGCAGCAGCATCTGTACTGTACCTAATCATGTTTTGAATGAACGAATGAAGTGAATGAATGAATGAATGCTATTGGTTCGTGGTTTATCTAGATCTAGATCTAGAGGGGATGGATGGATGGATGGATGTATGGATGTATGTAAGGGGGAGAGGTGTTTGGCTGGGTCCGACTGAAGTTGAAGTTGAAGAATGCTTTGAAATTATGTTCACGTCATGGGATGGGATGGGATGGGATGGGATGGTTGTTACATGTAGAAGGGGTTGGAATGAATGGGTTGGAGTAGGAGAATTACAGTATACATTTAGCTTGGTTTTATTTTTTAATTTTTTATCCTATATTGAATTATTCCTTTGAGGAAGAATTAGGAGGTCTTTTTTTGGGGGGGGGGAAGGGGATTTCTACTCGGTGGTCATGGCAGCTAGTGATGGCTGTTCAGCTGTATTATCCTGTGTGTGTTGTTCAGCTACATACATAAACATCATCCGAGACATTCTTCCCTCGCTGTTTCGGGAAACACTCTGTAAATACGGATTACTGGATGATAGATGATACTGTACTAGTCCTAGTACAGATGCTTCTTCTTCTTCTTCTTCTTCAACCCCGCCCTGCAGATTAGTAGTACCAAAGCTGTGAATACAGTTGTAAAATATATACAAAGTAGGTGCAGTACAGTACAGTACAGTACCCAGTCATTCTTGGCTTCTCTTTTCTGTTCTTTTCTTTTTTGTCCATCATCCCAGCCATAGGATTTCTACGTTTGAGGAGAGAGGTGAGGTTAGGTTAGGTTAGGTTAGGTTAGGTGTGAGGTATAATCTATAAATAAATTGGGTGGGAGCGTTACTGTACTGTACTGTATTTAGGTTGGGTTGGGTTGGGTTGGGTGTGGTTGGGTGTGTCGGGTAATTCTAATTGAAAAATATAAATTAATTAACTTAGTAGTTTTATTATATTTTAAAGTGGTGGGGTAAGGGAAAAATTCACGAGGTCCTGATAATCACGAGGTCCTGGTAAACCACGTTACATGTAATTGCTATATAGTACATTAATAGATAAATGCGAAGAAAAGAAAGCGAGGCGATGTTTCAAGTACAATACCAAGTACCAAAAACCAAGTACCAAGTTCTCTTTCGACCTGGGCTTTCTAGCTGCTGGATAGATAGGTCGGTGATCTCTTATAGATTATGTATGTATGTATGTACGTACTGGTACAGTACAGAACGGTGGTTGATTGGTAGATTTGAATGATGATGTGGCAAAGAGCTGGCCTTTTGATGCTTAGCTACAGCTATGATAGCTATCATAGTACATAGCTGTGGGTAAAGTAAAATACTGTATTGTATGTAATGCTGATGGATGGATGGATGGATGGAGGGGGGTGGTTGGATGAGTGGCTGGCTTGGTTTAAGTTTTTTTGTATTAATCACATAGCTGGATAGATAGCACGAAATATTGGAATTAATCTCGGTGGCGAGTATTGTATTTTCTGGTTGAAGTACTGTAGTGGCGATGGTGATGGTGATGAGGGGTCCTGTATCGGCTCGCCTCGTGCCGACAAGAAAGAGGGGGGGGGGCTAGACTCTGGGCTGTACTTGTACCTATGTACCTACTTACCGTGGCTCTCTCCAAGAACTTAGCTTTTTTAGTAATTATCCGAGATAGATACTGTACTGTATTACTGTAAAATAGCAAGTACTATCATCGTAAATCCAAACTGTCAAGTACAGCATTCTATTACAGAAATCTATCTATCTATCCTATCCGTCTTTCTTGCGTACATGTATCCGTAAGCTAGTGAGAGGAGCAGCAACAGCATCGATGAACCTTACATACTACTTACTGTACCTAAAAAAAAAACTAAAAAAAAAAACGGGGATCAGTCAACGGTGTGTTTGAACTTCGAATACAATATGCAAATAATATTCCGGATGGGCACGGGGTACAATACAGTAGTACATACTGTACACATAACGGTACTTGTAACATGTAACACGGCATTCCTTTTTGACAGCTGCCGCTGCTACATGTATCCCTGGGGGGGTTCAACTTTTCCTCCTCTTGTACGACAGAGACAGAGACAGAGACAGATAACCTGCGCCTTTACACTACACTTCGTACTACTGTACCTTGTCTTCTTTCTAGGTTCCCCAATATACTGTAGCTGGGGGCGGCCGATGACGAATAGATCGATCCGATCGGTTAGGTATAGTATGGTATGGTATGGTAGTATTTATTAAGGAAGTCTGTGTGAAGGGGAATCATATGTACAACCGTATTAATAGTACTAGTAATGATAGTAATAATCGGCTGTGGGAGATCATAATGAATGATTGCGAGCGAGCTTATCTCTGAATCATGTACGTACAGTAGTAGTATGATTTACTGTAACCTGGTGTACTATTTAACCTTCGTACTTCGTACTGGCCGGCTTCTGTATGGATGGATGGAAGAGAGCCTTGCTTACAGTAGTCTCGGAATGTTTGATTTTGTCAGTACGGTACGATAAGATTTCCTCGCCGTTTTATTTTTACTTTTTACTTTGTCATCCTTTTCTTTTTCTTTTTCTTTTTCTTTTCTCGATTATATTATTCAGGGGTATAGAATGCGGATCTTCCCTTGTTGCGGTTACGGTTAAAGGTGGAGCCAGGAACGAAAGAAGAGGTTTGGACCTGTACCACGCCACGCCATGTACTGTATTATTTTGGCGAGGTCGAGGTTTCGAGGTTTCGAGGTTTGGGATTACTGTAAAAGATGAGAGTTGGATTTGTGATGAGAGTTTATGTTTATTACAGTATTATTCCTCTTCTTTTTATCGATCAATTACATGTACATATTTCAGCCATCGTACAACTTACTGTACTTTTATATATACTTGCCAGTAAATAATCGACCAGAGATTCAGAGAATCAGAGAATCAGAGAATCGCTGTTTTATTTCTCGGTTCGGTCTTCTCTGCGCATCCCCATCCCATCCTTTTCCTATCCCATCCCGCTCCATCATCTGGCGATCAAACAATCAATTTCTTCCCCCTTCCCTCGTGGCCCTCCAAATCCCAACCATCCTATATGTGCTCCTTCTATTGCTCGCTAATGTTTCGAAGTTCTTCTTAGTGGGATCATCATCATCATCCACATCCACACGTGGAATGCTCTCCTCCTCTTGTACATCCACATCCACATTTGCATTTGCATCCTTCTTTCAATAATCCCTTGAGTTGTTTGGAATCTTCTCTTTATTATTACTTCAAACTAAGCAGCAGTCAACCTTGTCTATTTTTTCTTTTTTTTTCCTTCTTTCTACAGTAATCTAACGGCTGGCTGTGGCTGAACTTGAGTAGCTTTCCCCCTTCGCACCCCTCACCGCTTCTTACGGTACGGTACAGACCCTCATTCTTCAATCATTCGGCCGACTTTTAGTCCAGTCTAGCCAAACAAGCCAGCCTAACCCACCGAACCCACCTAACCAGCCTCACCAGCAGTGCATCCACACTTCTTCAACCCGTACATTCCAATACTGTGTCCAGTGCCCTGTACCCTATGAATGCAAGTATTCAGTGATGGCCTCTTTTACAATGGTCCGGCTGACCTGTCATCGCCGCACCCTCCACCTGTTCGTCTTTATCTCTCACTCTCTCTCTCCTTCTCTGCCCCTGCTCAAAAGTCGGCCACATGCACCAAAAAAAACCTCTTCGTTCGTACGAGTACGAGTGAAGCCGGCCATCAATCGGCCAGGTACAGATGTGTGGATCAAGAGCCGGCCATCTTCGAGAGCTATTCTCGCACGTTTCGGCAATGGCGTCAAAAAAGAAGAGCTGGCCCGCCTCATGGCAATCTGCTATTTGCTCCTCCTTCAATTTTAGTTTCCGAGGGAAATATGACTAGGATACTTTGTCGAAACATCATCGTCGACCATTCAAATCATGATAACCTGCCCGCCAAGTCCCTAAAGCTCCCCCCTTCCCCCCCTCCCCCTCCTCCTCCCGCAAGGGTTGCATCTCACACTCGACTTTCTCTCCTACTGTAGGTACAAAAGTACAGGGATAGCTAGAGCTTCCACACCCACAACGACCACTTCTTACACCACTTACACCACTTACACCACTTACACACCAACGACCACTCTAACTACTGTATTGCACTGGTCCACCCATCCACCTGCAAGCACACAGACCTGACGCCTGCTGCTCTCTACTCTGGTGTCTGCTGTTACTCTTACTGTATTATTACGAAGCTACTGCTAAGTCCTATCTTCGGATATCTTGCTCAAACCTGAGATAGCAGCTCCCCATCCCTGCCAGAAATGCAACGCGGGATGACATGAGTTGTGCGCATTCAAGTGCCGTGTGTGAGCATCTTATATTAGATGTACTGCCAGCCATCTCGCACGTTGGCTGTTTGTGCGCCTAAGACGTCGTCCCGTCGTCTCTCTGTGCTGGCTTGATCTCTTGATCACTTAGTCCTAAGCTCTTCTCTCATCTCACTCGCTACCATACCATACTGTACTGTACTGTACTTCTTGACATCATATCAATTTGTCCTACTACCTTATCTTCAGAACTTCTTCATTTCTGCCAGTGCAGGCGGTCTTTTCACATTCATTGCAATGTATTGACCCCCTTCCACCTGGATATATTGGCAATCTTCAAAAACTTGGACCTTCCGATATGAGAGATATCCCATACACCTTTCTAGCATGTGTCATTCCTCTGCCACTCATTGTTCTAGGTGATTTATCTTCGTCACATTGGTCAATACCAACGGGGTTTCCGTTATTCGAGAGAAGGAAGAGCGTCGCCGCGAGTTGGTTTGGGCTCGCAGCTACGACAACGATAATCACAACGTCGATCGTCTCTTCGAGTTTTTTATTAGCAACAACTTCATCCTCCTCACACTTTACAACTCTCACAATCGACATCTCATTACTCATATCGCCGAGATCCTCAAGCACATCTACCTCTCAAGCATCAATCACCTCAAATTCGAACCTCGAGTTATCAACAGTACCTATGTCTTCCTCCTCCTCCAATATACCTTCCGGAGACGACAACGCTTCACATCGAACACTAGTCATTATATTAGCAGTTGTTCTCGGTTCCATTGGTCTCATCTTAATTACGACCATCATTTTCTTTCTATATCGGTACCGCAAAGGTCAAGCGCCATTTGGTCATCGTGGAGCAACGCCCATAAACGACGACGAGATCGCATCATGGCGCCGAACTGGCCAGGAGCAGAAGCCCACACCACCTCCTCCCAGCCACCAACCGGCCATCCGTGAAGTGAGCCCCGTTCACTTGAGCTCACCCGAGTGGACGTGGACAGCCTCGCCTACTTCCATCCGCACCGTGTCCGAACATATCACCAACCAGCAAGTGGTTACACATGCACCCAATGCTCGAGTCGGCCTTACCGATGAAGCCGTGCCAGGCGCAGTTCCCTTCATCGCACCTCCAAAACGACAAAATTCGCGATTGTCCAAGCTACCTCCGGGACACACAAGGTCGAAGAGCAGGAGAAGTAGTATAAGTGCGAAGAGCCTATGGAGTGCAGATCGGACGAGCAACGATCTCAAACACCCCGAGCACCCCGAGGCCTCGTCTACGTGGTATGCCGTGGACAATGCAGCAATCAGCAGCCACTTCCGAGCGACGGATCACGGATCGAGTTCACCCGGGACATCAATCTTCGGCGAAGTAGCTTCAGGCGGCCTGTCACCCCGGCCAGTGCCCCGGCCGAGACCTTGGGAGCATCAACAACATGTAGCGAGGGAGGATATTGGGAGAGCTATTTCATAGTCATCTCTGGGTCTGGGGATATCAGCATTCTGCGGGGCGAGAAACAGCATACACACGAGCGAGCAACGTAACAAACGATTTTCTTCATCCGTACCAGTCACGAATCTTGCTCCTTTTTTTTCCTTCTTCGGAAGTTTTTTTTTAGCGCGCTGCGCAATAGGGGACAGGCGTTTTGGAAGGGGGCCAGGCTTCGTCCTGAGAGGTGCATGCAATTGGGTTTTGGGCTTCTTTTATATATATTTATATATATCCGTTGGCAAACGGTCAATGTTTTTTTTTTCTGGATTCTTCGCTTTCTGGTTGGTTTTTTTTTTAGATTCACCTCTATCGTATACAGTATACAATACGTACAGTACAGTACTAGTTCGTACTGTAGCATCAAATACAAATGTAACATGATAAAATTAAAACATGGTAAATTCATCTAATCTACTACAGCGCGTATAAAAAAGAAAAGACTACCTACCTACCTACCTACCTTCTCTTCTTCTTAATACAAACACCCAATGACCGACACCCTTTCAGCATCAGCATCCCCTTTTTCTCCCCTCCTCCCCCCTCCTTCCCCCCCTTCCTCGGCTACCCACAATCACGTGCCCAAGCACCACTCCACCCCACCCATTCCATTCATTCATTCATTCGCTCGCTCGCATTTTCGCGTTTCCTCCAAGCGATCCAAACGCGACTTACTTACTTCTCTTCACCGCTTTCCATTTGCCGATTTGAAGTTGCTGTACTGTACTGTACTGCACTGTACGAAGTACTTTTTCCATCTATCCAATACCTCCTCCTCCTCCCCAAAGACAAGCTTCACAGATGAACTTTGCATACAAACAATCAACCAAGGAGAATTCCTGAAGACAGACAGACAGGCGGACGGAGGGACGGACAGAGAGAGAGAGAGACGCCAAATCGCAAAGCGCAAAGCGCAGTTCCGCCTCTGTTGTTGTTGTTCGACTTCCATGTAACATACACCATACCTACCTCCTCACACAACGACACGCCTCACCTCTCACACACCAAAGATACCAAACAAACAAACCAAACAATATAACAAAGAAACGAACGAACGAACCAAACAAAACGAAACCGAAACAATGCCCCCACGTAAAAGCGATGTATCCCGCGCCGATGAATCGACGCCTGCGAAGGAGAATGTGCTGGTTCGAGAGGGGGTTAATATTGAGGTATGGGGAGCTTTTTTTCTTTCCTTCTTTCTTCGGGTTTTTATTTATTTGGGGTTTTTGAGGTTTCTTTGGGGGGGAGGGGAGAGGAGGGAGAGAGGAGGAGGAGAGTGTTGAGTTGAATCACACATACACATTCCCTTCTTTCTCCCTTCAACAAGACCAACCCCCAACAGCACCAACAAAACTAACACAAGAAAAAAAAAACAGGATCTCAACCTCCCGAAAAGCGTGGTGACGAGATTGGCCAAAGGTGTGCTTCCACCGAATACACAGATACAGGGGAATGCGATGCTTGCGCTGGGGAAGAGCGCGACGGTGTTTGTTAGTTATGTTGCGGCGCAGTATGTTTTGCTTTCTTTCTCTCTTCTTTCCTTTCCTTTCCTCTCCTCTTCTACTTCCGCTCTTCTTTCCCTCGGCCTCAGCCTCGAAAACAACCCCTGCCCCCCTTTCAATGCAATGAAAAAATCCTAATTCGTGGCGTGTCTAAAAAATAGTGCAAACGAACACGCGCTCTCGGGAAATCGAAAGACGATTATGCCACAAGATGTTTTTGCGGCGTTGGATGAAGTTGAGTTTCCGGGGTTTAGGGTTAGGTTGGAAGAGGAGCTTGCGAGTACGTCATGTTTTTTTGCCTGTCTGTTTCTGATCTCTATCCCAAAGGCCTGAAGGGGAGTTTCTCAATTTTGAGGGGTTGGGTGGGCAGAGGAGGTTGGAGATGGGGGGAACGGTATAGTACAACATGGCTGATGATTGATGTGTTGCGTGATAGGGTTCAATGAGATTCAATCGGATAAACGAAATACATACCGGAATCGACTCGCGAGCAAAGCAGCTGGTAGTGGTGGTGCTGGTGAAGAGGAAGAGGAAGAAGGGGATGGTGTGGTGGATGAAGGGGATGGGCGGCCGGTTGCAAAGAAAGCGAGGTTGGATGTGCGTAAGGCTAGGGTTGAAGCTGTTGGTGAGGAGATCGAGGTAGAAGTGGAAGTAGAGGTTGATGCGGATCAGACGCAGGATGAGGCGGGGGATGAAGATGAGGATGGGGAGGATGATAATGAAGATGAAGATGAAGAAGAGGAGGAGGAGGAGGAGGGAGGTGATGAGACGCTGGAGGTTGAGGTTGAGGATCAGTTAGAGGATCGTAGACAGAGGAAGAGGGATGTAGATGGAGAGGATGAAGCGCTTGATAATGGCGAGGATAGTGATTAATTGGATTATATTATATTGTACTACATGGTGGGCATTTTGTCTCACTCACGGTAGGGTGAGGGAAGTAAGGGTGAGGGTGAGAGTACCGGTGTTTTTGATATATATGTGTGTGTGTGTGTGTGTATGTATGTGGATGCATGGTGTTTTAAACAGGTAAAATCCGGCATTTCATTCCCTAAGCCAATGGGAGGTACTTAATAATTTATCCATACATGATATACGTGAAACTTCTAATACCAATACTAATACCAATATAATAAATACCACACCACATCCTCTATCCGTTTGAGAGGAAATATTGTATTAGAATGAAATAGAGTATTGTTCTTACGTATTAAGTAAATTATCTCTTTGCTATTGGCAATTGGTAGGTTTTTTTTAATGTTTGCTTGGTCTTGGTCTTGATCTTGTTGTGGGTTGGAGATGGGAGGGGATAGAGATGAGGTAGGATGGGATGGGAGGGGATGGGATGGGAGTTGAAGTATAGGTGCAGGTATTGGTATGGTTGTTTGATAAGGAGAATTAATGTTGGGATGGTGGAGTGGGGTTTTTATTATATGTCTGTGTTTCTGGGGTTGATGTATAGAGAGGGGATATGTTAGTAGCTGATGATAGAGGGTTATGAGATGTAGGTAAATGATCATCTTGAATCCAAGAGGGGAGAGGTTTATATTATATACCTCATATGTAAAAGAAAAGTTGCAGTATAAAACTCAAGGTAGAAATGAAAGCTGTTTGAGATATTAGTATATATTCTTTATATAAGTTACAGTAATCCATTTTCTTTCTTTTAACATCTCCCATCCCCATCCATACCTTCTCCTCTAACTCTCCCCTCCCAAAAAGCCTCCCTCCAACCCCCAATCTCACTCCACAACCGACCAAAACACCCTCTTAACATCCAAACCCCTCTTCCAAAGAGCCTCTACTCCCTTCATCTTCCTCTGCCGCTCGGCATCCTCTTCCATCCCCCGCAGTACATCCAAGTACTCCCCAATCTTATCCACAAAGGCAACGAACGCATCACTCGTCTAATTAGGAATGAACTTGAACTCTTTCCTGAGTGCACCCCCGTCAGCAATCTTCCGTTGCGGGGTTGCTGGGAGGGGAGTGGTAGCACTGTTTGGAGAGGGGGGAGGGGGGGGGGTGTTAGGTAGGTAGTTGCATGGGAAAGAGAAGGAGATGAGATGAGATGAGATGGATTTGTTGGATGTATGAAGAGGGGATGAGAGAGGAGAGGAGAGGATAAGAGAAGAAAGGAGGGAGGAGGAAGAAGGAGGAAGAAGAAAGGGAGAAAGTATTTCTCCAACTCCCCACCCCTCCTAAAAAAAACCCCCAAAAAGCATAAAAACCCAACCGAAAGTAAACAACAACCCCCCCTCCTCTCTCCCCTCCAAAAAAGGATCACATACCCCTCCCTCTCCCCCACGCCCTCAGATTCCACCCAACACGCCAAACCGAACATTAGTCAACAACAGCGCGGCAAAACGTATATGTATACGCCTGAGCGGACAAGCGATCTTGGCTTAACCATGTTTGAAGGCGTGGGTGAGGAAGGGGGTTTGGGTGGAGGTTGAGGAGGAGGAGGTGTGTTGTTAGTGGTGAGGGGGAGGGGGAGGGGGAGCGTCATTTTTTGGTGGTGGTGGTGATGGTGGTGGTAGGAGGATGAGGAGGAGGGTTGCGAAAGGAGAGAAGGATAGCGGGGTGGCGGGGTATTTGATAGGGAAGAGAAGGTGGAGGTAGTATTGTGTAGTGTAGCGTTGAATCAACGAGGATGAGAGAGAAATATTAATAGTGATACATGTATTATTGAGGGAGATGATAGTTCAAGATCTAGAGTTCCGAACTTTCAAGTTCAAACAGTGCATGGGCATTAGTCGACCAACTTAGTACTTGTATCTACCGACGTGATGAAAGTGGAGAGATAGAATGATTTTCATGTTGGGGCAATATGGTCTGATGTTGACGACGAGGTGAGGAAAACTTAGTCGGGGCAGGCTGTGTGTGGTATTATTCGTACAAAGTACAGACCGATCATGGCTTCACTTTCATGTACGTCAGAATTAAAGCGGAGACGATGATCTACAATGCTTCTTGCAAATCCTGGTGATCACTTTTGAGTGCGGAGTGAGACGGGTCATCAATCTGCGGGTCAAGCGACCATGTGCTCAACCTTCCGACGTCAGCTCGGAACTTCTAGGAGCAGCCAGGTCATGTGGTCCATATCACTACACAAGACGATCATCGAGTGGAATATAATTGTGAAGAAAAGATTGTATTGTAGTAGCAAAAACAGTGCTGGGTCACCATCCCTTCCGAAAAAGGGGAGACACCAAAGCCGTCGCAAATGCGCAAGATCATGTAAAAAAAAAAACCGAAGACCGCAAGAAGGCCGAGCGGCATGCCAACCGACGACCGATTATCCTCATGTAAGACATCTTATGAAAGAACCCTGTCCTAGTGAACTATTGGTACGTCCACTTTGCCCTAAAGCCAGTAAATGAAAGGAAAATACAAGAGAACTTTTGTATCCACGGCGAGTAGTGTCATTGCTGTGCTCCTGTGCTGCAGCGTGCTACTACTGCCTCCGAGGGGCTAAGAGCCTTATGCTCCTCCCCCCAATCCATGAGTTGCCGGTGAGGTGTAACAAAAAGCGAGTCAACCCTGGTGAACGCCCGACGCAGCGTTTCGACGCAATGCAAGACTCTTCCAGTGGTCTCGCTCGGTCTTCAACTTGGCAATCTCATCCTCAAGTTCCTCAAATCGTTGCATCTTTCGTTGACGAGACTTACGAGCTGCAAGAGTGTTGCGCGCTCGCTTCATGGCAATAGTATCATTAGGATCTTCGACAACAATAGGAGGAAGAGGTTTGTCGCGCTTTCGAACACCACCAGAGGGTGGGGAAGATGCCGTACCAGAACGACGGCGGCGAAGATGTTCAGAGACCTCAAACTCCTCCTCAGGCTGAAGAGGAGACTGTTCGACTGGGACCTGTTGCTTTTCGGTCTGGTCATCCTGAGGAAACAGAGGATACCATGGGTCACCAGCTAGGGCGTGGTCGAGATCTTGATTGTCACCGATGAAAGGAGAGACATCGTAGTCTGCAAATTCGGGAGATTGGTTGTATTGCGAGTCGGGAGAAGTCAGATTTGTGAAAGCAGTTGAGTTAGGAGCAGACGCGAATGGATCGCGCAGTAAGTCTTGAGGAGAGACAGTACCCATGTTGGTGGAGCTCGAGGATGATAGGTTCATATGTGGGTCGTAGATAGTAGGCACGGCGGGCGAAGAGAAGGCCGATGGGAACGAGTTTTGGGTCGAGGCTCCACCCTCGAAGGCAGTGAATTCGTCAAAAAGATCCATGTCTGTTGCGTTGTGTGAGTCACGGGAGATCGCAGATGCGAAAGAGTGAATGAAAGTACCTTGCATAACCATGTTGGGTGTTTGCGGGATGCCACCAGTTGATTGGGAGAACAAGGGGACTTGAGGGCGAGTCTGACGTTTTTGTTGCAGAGCAGTGGTTGATGAAGGCGCGGAAGAAGCGTAGAACTGTTGAGGACTCTGCGCAGGATTGAACCGGTTGGTAAGGGCCGAAGTAGTGATAGAATGTCCAGTTGCTTGAATGATCGCAGCTACTCTCTGGTTCTGTAAAGACGGGGCAGAGGGAAGTTGAGATGAGTGTCGACGATGTTGACCAGATATGGCTTGGTTATTGGACAGACTAGGGGTACTGCGAACGTTGGGAGAGCTCTCGAACAGAACGAAGTCCTGATGATGCGATTGCTGGTGAGAGTCGGGATGTGAGAGATCCTGGAAGGATTGTCGCGGAGATTGTGCCGGCAGGCTCGATGAACTGGAGGGAAGCCATCTTGAGTTGGAATCCGTGGTGGAAATGTTGTTAAAGGTGGAAGGAATTGTTTCGAAGTTTAAGGCTGCGTGGGAAGACAGGTTTTCCGGTGAGGGAGAAATGGTGGTGGAGTGGGGTTGGAAGGTGTAAAGTTGGGACGGAATGGTGACTGAGGTTGTCGAAGTAGTCAGATTGACTGATTTAGAACATCGTTGCGCGTGATCGTTGATATTCTGTTTTGTGTAGTTGTAAATGATGTGATGAGGTTGTGAGTCAAGAAGAAAGAAAGTTGCCTCATGGGAGGGGCGGGCAGATATTTGAACTGCCCTAGGTGTGCGTAGTTCTTAACGACGGGACGCTAAGAATTTGTGACTCACACTTTTCAACCTGCCCTGCCCTGCCTGGCCTGCCTGGCCTGGCCGCACTTCGTACATGTAAGCGAAGTACGAAGTAAGCAAGCTAGAGCTAGTGCTAGTTCTAGCGTAGGCGGAACAGAGTGGGAGGAAAGGGAAGGGGATCACTCCGTCTGCTCAACTTTGGCAAACAATATATTGTTCAAACATCCCTCGACAGTCAAATCTAGTCGGATCTCTGCTGGCTTCAACCTCGAATTCATCTTATTCTTCTACAGTCTCTCGTCGTTGAGATGTCCCCCTTTTGTTTTCTGCTGGTGCGGCACAAGGTGCCTGGTTCTTTTGCACTTGGCCACGCTAGTCCTTACCCAGACAGGCCCAGAGATTGAGATACATGTACCTAACTTTGGACGGAGAATTTCAGGAGGAATTCAACGCCGGACTCCAAGGAAGCTTTGTTTTGATTTATCCATCGGATTATTCCATCAACAGTTACATCTACGACGATACTCCTGGGGTTTCAGGATATTCGTAATCTACATATTACCAAGTGGTAGAGTAGGTACCGATGCTCGTATACTGGACGAAGTACATCTTTCTAAACTCCGTCCAACTCCGAAGAGAAGCTGCGTGGCTCAACGCTGTCCCTACAAAGATTACTCAGCCCCCTTAAAACACAACAAGCTTTGTGCTTATGATCTCTTTTTAATTTCGTACTCGGTCAGCCTGCAATCCACCAAAGATCCGCTTGCCGCATAATTCTATCCCAAAACCGGGCTCGCCAAATGTTCAGGAAGGGCGTCGATGTCAATAATTCGGCACAGAGTGCGTCAACCATTATTGCTCTTCCCCTCTGCTCTACCACGGGTTGCCAGGATTTGCGTGGGCTATCACTCAATACTGGATGAACTCCTATTCTCTTTCCTGCGGTCAACCCCACGTTTTCCTGCTTCTTAAGAGTCTATGCGAATCATTTTCTCTGCACCTCGTTTTGCGACTTTTGAATTTCTGAATTCATGCTTGGTAATAACGTTTCGGGAGAGGTTGCTGCGACCTGTGGGGCTTGTATTGAGTCTGCATTTCCATGCTTACGTGAAGTAGGAAAACCGGCTTTGCACGGCTTTGGGCTGCTCAGACTGTGCCTGTGCCATGCTATATGTCACATGATTGTAGCACATAAGGTTGCAAGTGATAAATCAGCTCCAGCTACTGAACAGCCAAGAGTAACTCGGGATATATATACATTATTCACTGGCAGAGATGTACTCGCAGGAGGTGTTTCATAGTGCTCAATCTTGTCACTTAAAATCCTCACGTTTAAGGTACAGAAGCAGGTACTTGCCGGCGGTTCGTTTAACTAAGGTTCGATCGACCTGACCTGCCTTGCCCTTGCACCATCGGCCCCTTTACCAGTATCCTGTCTTTCAACCATGGCAAACTACCTACTCAGCACTACCTGATCCACGCTCTCTATGACACCGAACAGGTAGTTTTAGTCCAGGAAACTCATGGCCGCAATCTTGCCCTTTCTCAATATATCAACTAGACAACCCGAAAACAATCCTACAAACCAAGCAGTTTCTTTCTTGCCTCGATGGAGTTGCAAAAGTTTTTGGCTCCTTCGAACATCTAATGGGGCAGAAGGTTCACGACTTCCTATCTCAACATCTGGTGCTTCTTGAATCAATGACCATGTCGAGAGAAGAAGTACTTCGTGTTATAAGTCTGGAGCCTGACCTAGGTCTGCTAATGTGGGAGTTGAGAACTATTCGGATACAGCTCGGTTGTGATGTTGCGAGTGCAGTAGTGAGATACGCTACAAGCAGAGACAGAGGAAATAATAAGATGAAAGCAGTATTAGTACTCGAACGACCAGCTGAGTAAGCCAAACTTCATGAAATCTGTAAATCCTACATCGGCTTCCCATAGGATTCAAGGTCCACCTCAAGGTTTCTACATCCAATTCCAAAGACCTTTCACATATCTATTACCGGCTCTTATGTTAAGACTAACAATGCGAACATATATCTTCTCTAGTAGACACCGAGCTTGAACCGGCAACATTTCTTTTCTGCGGCAAAAGTAGGATATTGCACTCCGAGTACTGGATTCTGTCAAATTGTTCTGCTTCAGTTTCTCGACTTAGTCCTGACGGGAAATACCCAGGAACATGGACGTCCCAGTTTCCTTCATACAGCATCACTTGAGCCAAACACAACAACCACGCTAATCACGATCCACGTACCTGGTTCATTCAAAGCGTATCGCACAGCGCTTCAACTATCGACTAGTAGACATGTTATTATCTACATTTCACTTTTATACATGATGATCTAGCTTCCGACCAAGTCACTCTCGGCTCCACTCCCGCACAATCTCCCAGTCCTAAAGCACTTCTTCTCCCTATTGAAGCACACAATAATACAGTGTCGCAGAAGAAAACGAACGAGTAAAGAAACAAAAATTTTCAGCTCCCTCCCAGCCCACGAAGAAAGTCACAGAGCACCTCTCAAGCACGCCAGCAAAAAGAAGGTTAACGTGCTGTACTCCCGGCCCGGGACTTAGCGCGAGCCCAGACGCCAAACATCATCGAGCCGCGAAACACGTGCTGGGACACGCCCAACGCCTCATTCTCCACATCTACAAACGGGGGCTTTTTTTCTGAAATATTGGAAGGCTGAATATTGAAAGGAAAGTAAGCGAGTCAACACGTGGGGGCCTCTTCTGGGTTATGGAAGCTAATCATAAGGAAGGTATTTGTCGTCGGACACGTTGTGGCTTGTGGTGTCGGAGGAGCGGACAGCACAGTTCGGTTCGGTTACTTGTTTGGAAGTAAGAGATATGCTAAGATGAATCTTTGGTAGATTACAGCACGGGTGACATGGTTGTGAAGAAGGGCATTGTAGATTCGGGGTTGCCGTGTCGCCATCCTCTCAGTGGAGTTTGTTTGCGAAAGTTATCGCAGTATCCCCGCGGGATGAAGTGGCATTGTTGGAGGCTTGATTCGGTAAGTCGTCACCATGGACCGACCAGAGTACAGTGTAGTTGCGAACAGAACTTGGATTCAAGTAATGCTACGATGAAGTAGGTGATTATAGTTATACATTAGGTGGTGGGGTATCCGAGACTTAACGACAAGGGCTTCAGCATCAAGCAGGATGATGGATGTGGGATGAGGAAACATACTATTTCCGCATCAAATGGCTAACAAGGGAAGGGCGCATGCTAGCGCTACTAAGATCTGCTGAAATGAGAGTCCTTGTATGTATCCAAGGTTGACTGGGCTGAAGCAAGAGTCTGCGCCGTTCTTTGCCGGGGCGGAAGAACTTGCTGTCGGGGCAAGACTTGTTGTGCTCGATGCTACTGCTTTCACGGCGACTGTTTTGGAGGTTGAAGTTTCTGTGGAAGTGGACGTTGTCCTTGATTGGGTGCTTGAGCTCGCACTGGACGTCGTTGGCAGTGGAGTGCTTGATGCTGAAAGTGAAAGATGTGAAGATGATGAAGTAGACGAAGACGAAGATGTCGTGCCGCCGAGTTGACCAGCTATTTCTTCCACCTTGTTGGCAAAGACGTTGGCCATTTTAGCATAACCGGCATCGGTTGGATGTGTCCCATCTGGCCGAATGTCGGCCAAGGAGAATTCCGAGGTGTGTACGTCTGCTAGATACACATGTCTTCCTTGCTGGCTCTGTGCATCCACAACTGTCCGCACATTGACGTTGTAAGTCTCAACCCCAGCTTCAACATTCCCGTTGGGTAACAGAGTAGTCACAATGATTAGTGCATCAGGCAATGCCGTATAGATACGATCCACTAAGCTTGACAATCTCTCCTGCATGGTAGCGACCTTGAATTTTTGTACCAAGTCGTTATCTCCGACGTGGACCAGGACGATATTCGGAGTGGCGATGAGAGGCAGAGCAATGGCAAACTTTGCGGCCACTTGATCGATTCGATACCCTGGCCATCCTTCGCACTCGTTATCAAGCATAGTACCAGCATGTCGAGTACCGACCATATCAACATCGTAGCCTTTGGCAACAAGAGCAGTTTCAAGTCCGAGCCGAAAACCATTTCCATCAGTTGACTCCCAGCCGTAAACGATCGAAGCTCCCAAAGGGAGTATGGTTAGTTTGACACCGGCTCTTGATTCCAGATGAGATGTCGAGCCGGGGGCAACGAAGAATCGTTTGTCGCGCAGCTCAGGATTGAGCGAAGACAAGGGAGAAGATGAAGAAGAGACTGAAGTTAATGTTAGATCATTTCATGTACGTATCAGTTATCCCAGAGAGGCCCAAATACCTCTGCCAGCGAGAATCGCAACGGACCAGATAACCGCCCATAGCTTTTGCATGTCGACGATAAAACTGAGCTGGAAGTTGGAACTCGCGGCCACAACATGCAGGTGGCACATTAATATTCCCAGCAGAATACAGGACTTATGTATATCGAAACCCATAGCTCCCTTTATTGGGGCTGAGGAGTGTGGGTCTGTTCTACACTCGGATTTTTCTCGAGTGAGACACAGTCCCCAAGTGGATAGAGAGATAGGCGCGGGTGTAGAAGGAGATACAGTATTTCATTATTATTCATCTTTACTACTACTATGATACGATGAAGGCTAGTTCCTACTGTGCTTAGACTTTTTCTCGTCCGGGGGGCACACCAGGAACGGTGCGGCTGCATGGGTAATAATATTTAATAATAACCCACCTGGTTCAAAGCCAAAATAATGTACCCCGCCGAATCAGGAGAAGCTTAGCCTTGCAACTCAATTTGGCATACTTCGTAATAATACCACGGACCAGTGATATAGTAGTATGCCTTGTAAAGTTGGTATCGTAACAGGAGACAATAATTCGTCTTCTTCTGAATGATGCAACGAGCGGCGAATTTGCATACCTGTGCTACGTACGTATCATACATGTACAGTACATGTATCAGTTGATGTTATTTTATTTGGTAGATGTTGATTTGGAGAAGCAAAATCTGGCGTCTTCGGCATTTGAAGATATACCTCGAGAGATTTCAGGAACGCTTTACTATGAA
This sequence comes from Ploettnerulaceae sp. D365, assembly GCA_003988805.1. Classification (NCBI taxonomy): domain Eukaryota; kingdom Fungi; phylum Ascomycota; class Leotiomycetes; order Helotiales; family Ploettnerulaceae; species Ploettnerulaceae sp. D365. The sequence goes on from QYAL01000074.1 coordinate 379,045, forward strand.
TGATGAATGATTTGACAAATAGATATATGTAGCTTCTGGAAGATCATGAACAGGCGAGTGAGTTGCTTGGTTGTTGTATGATACTGTACTTAGCAAAGGAAACAATTGAATTGACCAATAATCTTGGGATGACTTGGTAAATCCCCCCTCCCCCCGCCGAGTACACTTCGTAGTGTCTTGAGCTGGCCGACCAAATTATTCTCAGCGGGCTGAAATGAAGTGACAGGGCTAAAAGATTATGGAATTCACGTGCAGAGATTCTTCTCTAGGGATTGGTAGGCTCATTCATTGACGACGGCTCCTAGCGCAGGAAGTACAGTAATATCATGCGGCTAGAACACCTTGCTACTCTTGATACGAATAGACTTATGGATGATTCAGGCAGCCACATTATTAGCTACCAAGTAAGTAGCTGAAGAGAGAGAGGTAGGAGAGAACACGGGGCATCATTGGTATTTATTTGTTTATAGTGCTGCTGCTTGTATCCTGTTTGGCATAGACGGCAGTGTGGCCAAGGAGTAAGTTCCGTCTAGCTTTTCACTACTGACGACCCGTTGTCTGGCCCTCGGTTCATGAAACTACATATCGTAATTTTGGAACAGGATAAATCATAATATGGTAAACTCTCATTTATTAGCAAAAAAGTCTATGTATATATGACAACAGTGACCGTTGAACCAAATAATCCTGAAGTACGAAGTACATACAAATTCCAATTCTCTCCCTTGAGGATCCTGTGTGAGTAAATCTGTAAGGTACAGTACCATGTGTTCTTTATTCCGAAAAAAAAAACCCAACGTCGTCCTAAATCTCCGCATTCGATTAATATTCCGAAGGGCGGAGTTTTCCCATTATTGCTTGTCATCCAATGTACCCACCTCGTGTTGCATTCAGCGCTAATCCCTCTCGAGCGACGTATCTTACCAAAAGAAGATTGGGCCAGCAAACTACTGGCTCCGGCAGCAATAACAGCATCTTTGACTACAAGTACATCCTTGTATCATAAATCATAAGCAGCAAGCTTCATATCCGAGAAGTTTCTGCAGGTACATGTAGTTTGTACAGAACCAGATGTTTATTATTTGAAAAGTGCGAAAGGACGAACGTTCGTAGATGATTACATGTACCCCAGCGCACGGGCTAGTCGTCAAAATCAAAGATCAGGACCAAGACCAAGACCAAGACTCCATCTCATGATGATAGACCACAATAATGAAGAAGGCCAAGAGATATGAATCGAGGCAGGATCTTGAGCCGATGTACCTGATCTACAACTAGCTTGCGCTAATAAGGTTTTGGATTAAGCATACCCTTGCTTGTGATGTCCAAACCCACCCCCTATCGAGCTTGGCCCCCTATTATTATTCCTATTTCAGGTAGATTTTCAATCTATTATTGAGGAGGGTCTTTGCTGGATGGTCATTCCGAAAATCATGTGTGGTAAAGCACATCTGGTTGTTCGGCCTCAGTCTTCGTTCTCCCTCTCTTTGAAAAAAAAAACTGGTTTTCATTGAGGATGGTCCTATATTCATCACAACAAATCGGCAAGTGACTCGGGCTATCTATACAGTACATGGCTGAGATAGATTTTCTCTAGGATTGGGCATTACCTACTAAACGTTATAGCTCGGAAAGTGATGATGAGGTGGAGCTTAGTAGCCAACATTGCACTGAAGAAGATGACTTAACCCCTTCAACTGCGTTCATATGTCAAACAGGAAATCATTTCTGCGCAAAAGGCTCGGAAGCAATGGTGCAAGGGCAATTGTCGTCTGCAGAGTCATCAAATTTTAGTACAGCTCTCGTAACTTGTAGTCTCCAGAAGCTGGTGCGAGTATGCTGTCTTTTTGTAGGAGAACGACTTGCACTGAGTCCCAACTGTTATATTTCGGTATGGAATAATTCGAAAATGTAGTGATATTAGTCCTGAGTTTTATATTCACCATTCTTATGTCGCAAGCAGTGCGATTTGTAGAAGCTCCTATGGGCAAACGAAGTATGAGTGCTTACACAGCTGCCCCTTTACTAATCTCAGCATACTTTTCCTTGTTATATTGGGTTTGATGTACTATGATCGGCTTGTCAATAACTGGTAAAAATTTATACTTGGCTGAAATCTCTATTTCACACTCAGAACTTTGTTGATATGGCTCGCAGAATTACAGTGGCTAACAGACTATTTGGGTGCCTGAACAAGAAGTACCTCTACCTTCTATCATACAATGTCTTACGGTTTTCTCAATCTACATTGGAAATGATTCAAAAGTGAGAAGTCCGAGCTCACCAAAGGTACCACGTAGAGTAAATAAAACCCGTAGATAATAATCAAGCACTGAAGAAGTGGACGACTATGGGGACAAGCGGAGAAGGTGGGGGGAGGTTCTGGTTCACGTGCCGACGCGTCGCCAAGGGCAATTTCTCGCGTTCAAGCTTCCAAAATCATCAAAACACAATTCGACTAATATTGAACACAGTGCTATAAACGCTTCGATTCCGAACGGTTCCTCGATGGATATTGAGGGAGCAATTCAAATTCACGCATGGATCGACGGCCGAAAGGCTCCCCAGCCAACTTCGAATCATGAATCCGGACGTTCTTCTTACAAATCTTAACCAGTCTCAACAGGCGGCCGTATCGTCCTTTGCAGACACATTAGCTATTCTGGCTGGCCCCGGAAGCGGCAAGACACATACTTTAACTTCGCGGACCGCATGGCTTCTTTCGCAGGGACTCAAGCCATGGAACGTTATTGTCGCAACATTCACAGTGAAAGCCGCCCGGGAGATGAAGGAGAGAATTGGGAAGCTAATTGGGAACGGAATCGAATCGAAACTTATACTGGGAACTTTTCACAGCATCGCACGAAGATACCTTGCACGTTACGGGCACCTGATAGACATAAAGAAGGACTTTGGAATTGCGGATAGTGCAGATTCTTTGGCGATTATCAAGCGCATCATCAAACGCCACAACTTGATGATAGACCCAAAAGTTACTCGATCTCGAATCAGTGGACTTAAAGCTCGTACATCGGTGGAACAGGGCCAGAAATCTAGGAACAAGTCTGGCGCAAAATTGGTGGAAGAACAAGAATTTGAGAAGTGTTATGCAGAGTACGAGGAAGCTCTGCAAAGATCAAACCTTCTCGACTATGATGACCTACTACTCCGATGCGTCGACCTCCTCCGACTACATCCGTCATGCGTCTCGAATGTCGAAGCTGTATTGATTGACGAGTTCCAGGACACAAATCTGGTGCAATTCGACCTGATGCGACTATTTGCCGCACACCGAAAACGTATCACTATTGTAGGGGATCCAGATCAGAGTATCTATAGTTTCAGAGCAGCAGAAATCAAGAACTATAAGCGCATGCTTTGTCAATACCCAGATACTGTTACAATTGCATTGGAGGAGAATTACCGGTCCTCGGGAGCAATTTTATTAACAGCTCTCAATGTTATTGAGCAAGACACCGCTAGGGTAGCAAAATCTCTCCTAGCAACCCATAACGTTGGCACAAGCCCTGTCCTCCGAAGGCTGCCTGGGGCGCAAAAAGAAGCACAGTGGATTGTGACAGAGGTTCAAAGAATCAGAGGAATGACAGGGGAACTTCTAGACTTGAATGACTTTGCTATTTTACTAAGATCGTCTGCCCTCTCTCGTCTCATTGAGAGCGCTCTGGGTAAGGCTGGTATAGCCTATCGAATGGTTGGTAAGTTCAATAAAATTATGGCTTAGCTTTAAACATTCAAGGCATTTTAACATCTTCTAGGGGGTCTACGTTTCTACGATAGAGTTGAAATCAAAACTCTCCTAGATTACTTAAGGGTAATCAACCAGCCGGACAATAACGATGCACTTGCTCGAATTATCAACACCCCATCGAGGAGAATTGGTGAAGCAACCATAAAGGAATTACTCGAGGAGGCAGACCAGTCCAAGATCACACTTTGGGCACTGATACTCAATATTGTGCAAGGAAAGCGGGTGACCAAGACCAAGCTGAAGAATAAAGTGGAACAAAATCTAACATCATTTGTCAATATCATATTAACAGGGAGAAACAAAATGACTGGACCTCCAGATGAGAGGTTGACCACTACCGGACTGATCAATTATGTACTTGCGAAAACAAACTACGAGAGGTGGCTGGAGGAACATCATGCTGACGGGTATAAAGCAAGATGGGACAATGTCCAGGAACTGATTACTCAAGCCAAAGACTTCGAGGATCTCATCTCCTACGGCTATGAGGACGAAGCACTTCCGAATGTTGATGGTTTAGAACAGACTGATGATGCAGATACTCTTTCTAGGTTCCTAGCGAACGTAGCACTTGCTTCAGAAGTCAAGTCAGATGATGCCGAAGCCGCGCCGACAGCTCAAATCACGATATCGACGATCCACGCAGCGAAAGGCCTTGAGTGGCCTGTTGTATTCATTCCGGCTACTTACCAAGGCTCTATCCCGCATTCTCGAGCCGAAGATACTAACGAGGAACGAAGGCTCTTGTACGTTGCTATGACCAGAGCGAAGGCTTTGCTATATATGAGTTGCCCCTTGAAAAATTCCCAAAACGAGGATACAATACTCTCTCCCTTCTTGGCCTCACCAAGCCTCGCCCCTTTTTTGGATACGAAGGGCCCCTCTCTTCTGTCGTCTACAATCCAATCCATTGCACAAATATTGAGACGGAGTCTACCATCGTCAAGTTCGATTAGCCTCTCGTCATTATCTCTTCCAAGCACCGAAGACAACATATTTCCAGACGGTATAGAGGACGAGAAAGACAAAGAGTCAAAATGGCGATCTTTAACAGGAGGTGATCCTACTTTCACCATGGGACAGCAACCTCCTAAACGACGGCGAATCGAACTGGGACGATCCAGAAGTAATCTTGACGAAGGTTGGAAGCCATCTTATGCGACCACAATGGACCGGGCTACGACTTTTGCCGCGGCTTCTCTTACTATGAAAACCGGGTTCGTCAGTGCAGGATCACACATGCAAGTCTTAAAAGAGCAATCGGTAAATAATCCTGTCATCGACCACCCAGAGACAGAAGTCAAGAAGAAGCCCAAACAGAAAAGCAAGATCCCTGAGGGCCAGGGAACACTTTTTGGATTCCTCGGGAAATCTGAGCCCGAAAATTTTAAGCGCCTTCCTATAGACGTAGAGCGATCGAAGCCTATATTACCCACCCTCCCAACAGCTATTAATCAAGTGAGAACTTTACCAAAAAATACAGCGTCAATTGGCATTGCCCCGTCTCTTGCCAACCATCGCTTAGGATCTGGGAATCGTGGCTCGCGACCACGGCAGGCCGATCGGCTCGAAGCAAAGACCCCCAGGAATGACTACGTTTTCCTCTCCAGCTCGCCACCCAGACCAAAGCCTCGTATTACCATCGAAGACACTGTCGCTCCGACACCCACTGGTCTGGCAGCAGAACCGGCAATTTTGCCCAAGATCCGCGCAACAATATCGACACACCAGACCACCGTATCCATGCTCCAAAACGGTATTGGTGTTAAAAAGACTCTGGGAGTGAAGCGAAGTATGGAAGGGTGGCAAAGTCGAAGGGGGCAAGGCTTCAAGCCTCCGACGATGAACCGGGCTCCCTGATGTAGTTATGAAGGTTATGAGGGTACTGCTGCAGCCTACAGGCTAGGCGTTCTTGGACGGGGTCGGTTGTATGATCACATGTTGCGAATGTTTTTGGGCTGTTGCACGACTGGCTGGCTATGGAGGGGGGAGAGTTCATAGGTGTATAGGGCTGCTTTGATTGTGTTTCTGCTATCTCATACTTATTCTTTGCTTTCTATATAAGAAAAACCATGTGATATAATACCTAGCACGAGAAGTGGGAGTTGCTTGCGACTTACAGATCATGGCAACACTAGTGTGAGCATTATACGGAGAGTCATCACTCTGATAATGATACAGCCCCAGAACCGTCGAAGATTACTTTCAGCTGTACAAACAAACTTCTTAATTAGTAGCTGTGCGGTATTCGCGCGTTACGGACTTTCAAGTTGGAGGAAGAGAGGCTCTTCTTATACTTTCGCCTGATTCAATTTCTCTACTCTATTTTTCCTGGCCTATACTGTATATAGTAGATAGATCTATGCATCTAGTAGCCACTGTAGTCTCCTATAATATTTTTTTGGCGAAATATTGGGTTTCTTTCTAGGACTACTTCCTTCCTTCTAGCAGGGCTGGTTGTGAAGATGTGAAGAGGATACTGATGCTGATGAGTGATCGATCGATTTAATAAGTGACTTGGTTGCAAGTATCATTCGTTGGGTTTTTCATTCGAGTGAAGGTTGCTTGATGTGACATGCTGCAGGAAGTGGAATAGCTGAAGGCGAGGTGTTACAGTGACGAAAATGCTGAATTGTTATATATATACCAACAGGTAATTAGTACTCGAGTTGTCTGCGTCGCAGTCATCAGCTGACGTCGAATGGTAGGCTTGGTTGCTGATGATGCCTGATAGTCCTGTTTCAACAGAGAAAGATAATGAAGCTTGGGAAACTTTTGATAGTGCCAAGACCAGATTTGGCGTTATGTGGCAATGGTGGATACTCTTCACAGTATTAACGAAGAAGCTATTTCGATTTGAAACTTATGAGAGAAACATATGGTGGAAAGATGCGAAAGAATACATAAGCGAACGGAGGCACAGCAAACTTCATTACTTCTAGAGTAGTAGGGAAATCCTTGGATGCAGCCCGGGTTTGAAAGCTGCTCTCCCCCTCTAACCTATGTAAGCCATGCAGTCAACTGTGATTCGAAACTTCCATACTGAGACCTGTAAACAATAACGCCCTGTCGTCCCATCCGACCAAATGCAGCAAGTACGCCGGACCGGATTTTACGACCGACCCCCAAGCAGCCGTACAGAGTACCCTGGTATATACCTATATCCCATTTCCCATCCCAAAATCTCATTAGAAACTCAACAGCCGCTTCAGATGAATTCCCTTCTCACAATCACTCGGGATCGGCGGGAAGCGTCCCTCCCGCCTCTCGAACACATCGAGGATGGATCTCACCGCATCGAAGTACGATTCCGCTGTTCGCTGAAACCCCATTTTGTTCCACTCTTCTTCGTTGGTGGCCGCTTTGATCTCGTTCCAGATGATCTGCCAGTTGTGCATGGCGGTGTGGAATGGAGCTGTGAGGGCCACGAGATCGGTGCCGGGTAGGGACGCCATGGGATTCGAGAATGTCGAGGACCAAACCTGAGCATACAAATAGTGAACGAGGATCTGCATATCGAGCGCGCTCAACTTGTCTCGTCGCAGAGCGTCGAGTTCGACCTCGCATCCTTCGGGCGAGAATAGTATGAGAAATGCATCTTTAACCTTCATCCTACGAAGTGGCGATGCCGAATTTACAACCATGGCGTCGAAATTGGGGATTTGGAAAAAGTCGTCGTTACTGGGGAATGTGAGATCCATCTCTGCCCACTGAAAGCGAAGAGCCATATTATTGAAGATACCAAAGGCATGATCGAGCATCGTCGCAAAATTGGCTGTTCTGCTACTGGTTAGCACGGCAATTAAGATTTAGCGGTCATCATCACCTACCGAATAATAGATTCCTTCCGTATCCATGCCCCGAACGACGCTTGGTTTGTTATTTGGTATGCTGGAGAATGCTTCATAGTAAGGACGTCCAAGTGGTGGAAAATCTACGATACACATCAGTCCGTGGTCGTTTTATTCGTTCTGTCACACGTACCTGAACGACTCGAGGAAATCTCTGTTGGCGAACTCTTGTCCTGGCGGTTGGATTCCCCGTCCAATATTGTAAGACAATCATAAGATAAGCGCCCTGCAGCTCTTCTAACTGGTATTGCTGCCACTCAGGAGAAGCATTCTCCCCCTGTTTGACGAACAATCGGCCGGGAAGGTCATACTCGTCAGCCAGACCAGGGACGGAATATATATATACTTCTATAGTATCTAGAAGTATCTTGAGCTTCGTCACATCTTCCAATTCTTTCGAATACTAGCAGAAACAGATTAGTATACGTGTGAGGTGTGAGGTGAAAGGTCTTCATACCATTCCCCCGAGGCTCATCAGTGACAGAACGAGAGGGAGAGCCGCAGTGCAGGGATTGAAAGTGGCTTCGTGGACCATGGGAGCATGCTTATGCCAATGTCGGAAGTACAGCTTGATGTAGGCAGCAATTCTCTCCGCAGTGATCAGGTCGATTGCATCAATCAACTCCGTGGTTGGCATGTGAGGCGGGTTTTGAATAGCAGCGGCGTATTTCAACTTCTCTCTTATGTCGAAAGCTCTCTGTTCCAAAACCCTCCGATCCAAGAACAGCCCATCCGGGCCGGACCACAATATCATATGCTCGTTGGGCATCTGCCAATTATTCGTCTGCTGCTCAAAAGTCTGGAAATCCAGTCGGTCCAGGAACACATCTAGATTCGTCTCTTGTATCATATGCCCATACTGTTGGTATACAGATGGCGGATTAACTACGGGCCGAGATGGCTCATATCCCTTTTCCAGAGATGATGGACCTGGAATTGACTCTGGTTTGGTGCTTGGACTCTGTGTTGTCGATTGAGGAAACTCTCTTATGAAGTCGTTCTCACTAGGGCAGTTGAGAAGAAAGCTAATAGAGTTGCGATCCGAAGTTGCATCTGGAGTGGAGCGACTCGAAGATGTTTGCGCCTGCATGTCTTCCGGACTTGAAGCGGCACCTATAATTTGTAAGTAAGCTTTATTCGTTCGTATTCTCTCGATGGACTGGCTAACCACCTGACGTTCGAGTCTTGACACATTTCCTCCCGAACTCAGTACATTTGCGGCAGGGCACATTGTTGTCGCATTTGACCTTCAAGCGCGAACATTCATCGCACGCATGCCGTTTTCTGCCCCTCTCCAAGGAACTTGGAATAGCAGAGGATCCTCGACGCTCACAGCGACTGAAATGGTCTCGTAGGACATCACTATGAAGGTAATCCCATTAATATATAAATAGCACTTGATAATATTTTCAAAAGAAAGATCGCTCACCTGCGTTTGAAGGTCTTTGCGCAGAATTTACAGCTGTACGGCCTATCTCCGGAATCTGCGTCACATCTGATTAGATCCGAATTCTTCGTACAAGATTAAACTTCGACCAGCTTAGAGCACGTATACGTACGTTGTTGTTGATGTCGCAAAAGATGAGCTTTTCGTTGGAACTTCTTGCCACATTGATTGCAGGTCGACAGGCTTTGAGCCTCCATCTTCACAGGCCATTGTGGAATGGGAATGGGCCGTCGACGGGAGTCGTGGTTTATTTGGGGACCTTGCATCAGTCCCGACACAGCACTCCAGCAGCACTTCTTCTGTGTGGGGATTTTGCGGTGCCTTTGCGGGGGGGGGGTATGATATGATGCTGTGCCGTTCAGCCACAAGATAGTGAAACTCAGCATCCTAGCTACCTCTGTGGCGCCGGTGTTCTTGCTATGCGGAAGCATCGTTCCAGGTTCCAAGGGGCTTGCCAACCCGGAGAACGGCTATCACGGCGAGGTCGGTTCTCCAAAAGGGGGTCAAAAATGCTTGGACTTTAGCCACAGTTGGTGATGTGGGCACCATCATTGGGATGCCTAGCTCTTGGAGATAGCGACAAGAAGGAACACAGGCGAGGTATGAAGCCATTCCAAGCGATTCACAAGGCTGGAGACCCAGCTCTACAGGGACGAATTGTGGGCGGTAATCTTGGCACACATGTTGATAGACAACAAAGACAAGGGACTGACGTTTCTCTATACATGTAATAATTACTGTATTGTCCTCGACTCGGTTTGACAGGCAAGAAATGCTTCAACAGCAACGGCCCTCGCAGGTTTTTAGTCAGCGCCGTGATCCGGCCGAACTGGTGGCCCGAGAATGGAAAGGGATTTAGTAAGTATCGTGGATGCTTACAAAAGAAAGCATAAGGATGCCAAGAGGAGACTTGAATATTTCTTCACAAACGGAGCAAGACGACTGTCCGAGTGGATCAATCAATGACCACGAAGTACTATATATCCTCTTGACTCTTGACGTAGTAATCCTGGTCGAACCCGGCCCCCACATAGCGAGTGGATTACAATTGATTCAACGGAAAAGATCCATGAGTTTGATTCCCGTTTACCCATCTGAGACGCCTCGACACAAATCTACGAAAGCCGAGCCATCAGTCCCGTTTAGAGTCAATGCCCTTTATGTAAGGCTTCGATACAACTATGGATAATATGAAGTAATAGTAAGATCCAGAGTGGACAGCAAATTTTACGAAAGGGTACATGAGAGGCTCAGCTCCATAAAATCAGCCTTGCAGGCTCTGCAGCTGCAATCAGATGTGGAACTGCTAATTCCCGTTATTCCGGGGAAATCCCGTGGGATTAATTGGAGGTTCGGATATAACAGAAAAGTAAGAGCGATGTTGCCGATAAGTGACGAATGACCAATCTCTCCCACGAGCCACAGCAACTTACAAAGTACCACTCGGAGTACATCCAATAATGCGATGCTGTCCGGTACTTCTGCTTATATCCTCATGATTATTATTATTACACTATTATCATTATCATTATTTATCATTAGCATTATCATCATTCAATTCATTTTCTCTTTTTAACCCCCCATTTTTCCTCCTTCGACCTTCGACCTTCGGTCCATCTATCTGCCCATGGCCTTGCCGTTATCCGAGATAGAATTGCGGCACGATGTCTTGGCAAGAGTAGAAAATTACCAATTGCATTTCAGATTTATCTACTTCGTACCTATTCATATTGCAGGGAAGACGGATAGCATGGCAAAACGATTCGGGCTCAAGAGACCGGCCCTTCACATTATGTCCTTGGCATTATAATCACACCGCTAGGTGCTGTCATAAAGATGGATACCAAGCATTTCGGCCGTCACATGCCGTCCAGATGCCATGACTTGCTCTGTCTTGGCCTTTATAGATCTTAATGCAGGCTGTAGGACTGTAGGCTTCAGCAAGTATTCGTCACAGTCATCGTACGATCGAGTCGATGTGATAAGTTTGCCTTATGCTCTTGTGGAGCCCAATGCAAGGTTGGGATGTAACGACGCGCCGGTAATAACAATCTCTTCTCCTCCATTATTGTTGTACGTTCGAACAGAGGAGTCCGGAAACTACGGCTCACCGTGAAAACTCCGAATCTTCCCCGTAGATCTCTTCACCAGATCTCAACTTAAGATATGAGAGGTCTTATTATTAGCTACGATGCAGTTCTTCCTGTCGTCATGCGTCCAAGCGTTGAATTAAGGATTCTGGCAAAGTTATTCGTTGGCATTATTTTAGGGTTGTCGAAATGCTTTCTTCTCAACTAAGTCTTAACACACGTCCCAGCCAAGAGAACCGGACATCGTGCCGATACTCAATGTATATCTTCTTATCAACGTCACTACAGCATGATCATTGGTATATTCCCGAATACTTCGGCTAGTCGAGCGAGGCTAGATACAATGGGGGTTTACAATGGGGGTTTACAAAATCAGCCAGCTGATGCGCAGCTGAACTCTCATTCTTGGTATTAAAAGCTTGTTCTATGCTGCGAATTTTGAGTAAAGTCCTTTCACTGAGTGCCCGCCCTCAGCGCCTGTCATTCACACATCAACGTCGGCGACGCGGCGCTTGATGAGGCGAGGTTGGAATTCGAAATACAAGGGCGAATATCATATTATTCTGGAATTACTCCTCAATTTAAGTCTATAAATACAAATCGCTGCACAGTATATCTGCCCTCTCATTCCCAAATCCAATTCCTACAACCAAACTCGAAGTATCAAGACGTCCAGGAAACTCGATGCACTTCTCCGCCTTCACAGCAGTGGCCGGCAGTGGCCGGCACTGCCGGCAGCAATGCTCCTCGCTCTAGTTGCAGTCTGAGCGGAAGCCCAACTCCCCATCAACGTCAAATGGTATCAAAGACATTTCATAGATGCACTCAAAACCTTTACATCTAGCAAAAAAAACCCCAACAGTAGCTGCAATGCTAGCGTCGACGACCTCAGCATCCACGATGCTGCCACAACTGACAACTCCTTACACCGTCCCGCAAGGCGCCACCAACATCTCAGACAGTACAAATCAGCTTCAACTACTAGACCACCTCTCAAAACTAGCAGACCTGTGGTCCTACGGTAAACAGTAGCTCGCTGGATGCTATGCGGATAGAGCCAGTAAGCAAGGCTGGGCGAAAGCCGGAGCTCAGCTATAGTCTAGAATCCGAACAACGACATTTAGATACGGATTGATGGATAAATGTTGACTGTTCAGAGATCGAAACATGCGGGGGGGGAAACAGCTTGATTCTGTGAATGTGAATCCTTGTGTGGTGAAGAGGTGTATGAAATATGAGCCTAGCTGTTTGGATGTGATCCTTAGAGTCGATGAAATTAAACAAATAGCTCATGTAATTTGAATCCCTCCCTCCCTATCTTCATTTTACATCTAAAATCTGGGCAGTAGATGCTGACCAAAAGAAGGACTGTGCAGGCATCATCCGGTCATGAGGCTGGAAGCCTGGAACTGTGTGAGCCGTGAGCCAGATGAGTTATTCCATTTGTAGATGTACGTGATGTATAGTAATTCCGTTGTTTGAGCCCACTCAGTAGAGTGATATCCTTTATCTATGCAATCGTGCTGTCTACTAGCTCGTTAGCACTGTTTGATATTGTTGGAGGTTTTCTATTAACGTGGTTTACCAGGACCTCGTGATTATCAGGACCTCGTGAATTTTTCCCCTACCCTACTATCTCTAACTTCAACACGCGTTTTCTCAACAACCACA
>QYAL01000075.1:1420-118151 GCA_003988805.1 Ploettnerulaceae sp. D365
GAACCGAAGAACCTACTTGTGACTTTACTTTATAGCTGATACCAACCAGCGGACCTAACTACGTCGCGTAGTCAGTCGAGAAACTAGGAACGTTACACGTCATACTTGCTTTCCCCGACTGTAAGCGAGAGCTCACAGAATTACAGTGGTGAACCGACTATTACCTCCTTCAATCAGTTTGGAAACCAAAGATCTGACTGAGGCGCATGCATTGCTGCATGGGTAAGAATCTTTCTGGCTGTTTACATCTCATCTGGCTTTTTTTACTTATTCTTGTGATACTAATGATAGGAGATATCGCAACATCTCTTCCATCCCTTTTCATTTCTTTGGTACCAAATAACATATGGCCTATCATAGAACAGGTATTCTTCAATGGTCATTGGTCACAAGTGGATCATCGAGTACGCTCCGGAATTTGACTTCTAATTTGACTTTCATTCCGTACTTTATCTCCTGTCATGTTTTACTTTACGGATGTACTTTTGCTTGGAACTCTATTCAGAGCGAGCACATGTTACTGTACTCATTTTCTGTATCTTCTTTTCTAGAGATACATCTTCACAAACAAGCTCGCGTGCCTCTTCCATGGGCCGCGATATCCGTATCCACCCCCGCCACCAACCCCGCCAGGCGAAGCCTCTCCATTCGCCAACGTCACTAAATATCCCACTCTCAAAAAGCTTACCTTCCAGATCTCGACTCCGCCATGGAAAGAATCTCTTTCTTTAGGATATCGCAATTGTGCGAGTATGGTTGAAGTCGATGACTATTAACAAAGGAAATCAGAATCCAGAGCGCCAACCTGGGCCTTTGAGCATAGAAGGACCGTCAACGAACGATGGAGATCACTTGGCTGCCATTGACGAGGACGAGGTGGCGGCAGAGGGCGGAATTGCATTGAGAGCGGAGGAGGAGGAGGTAAATGATGAGAAAGAAGAGGAGGTTACTTGGGCTTCGCTGCCGCACAGGAGGCAATTAATTATTCTTACGTTGGCAAGATTGTCGGAACCGCTGGTGCAGACTTCTTTGCAGGTGGGAAGGCACCTTTTGCTATTGTCTTCCTGTTCATGTTCTTTAAGCAATGGCTGACCGCTAGTTTCTGGTAGGCATACATGTTCTACCAGCTCAAATCATTCGATGAAACTCTACCAGACTCGACAATTGCTACTCAAGCAGGGCTCATGGCGAGTAGCTTCACCGGGGCACAATTCCTGACGGCTATGATGTGGGGTCGAATATCAGATTCGGATCGAGGAGGGCGGAAGCTGGTCTTGCTGATTGGGTTGCTTGGGACAGGTAGGTGATGTTCCGGATTGGTACTACCTAGGGGATCCTAAGCTAATGGCCGGTTCAATAGCTCTTTCATGTCTGGGTTTTGGTTTTTCGAAAACCTTCTATCAAGCGATCTTCTTCCGAACCCTAGGTGGTGCCTTGAATGGGAACATTGGAGTAATGAGGACGATGGTGTCCGAGATTGTGCAAGAGAAGAAGTGAGTACACTAGCTCGTAGAGCTTGTGAAGTGTCATTCGTCTACGTCCACCTGAGAGGTCGAAGCTTTCCGGAGTTCAAGGCATTGTAACCGAATGAGGTACTGACCGTGGTCACAGATACCAATCGAGGGCATTTCTTCTCTTTCCAATGTGCTTCAATATTGGAGTTATCATTGGGCCGATCCTTGGCGGCATTCTAGCAGATCCTGCGGGGACGTACCCCAAAGTCTTTGGCCATCTCGAATTCTTCAGGAGATTTCCGTATGCAGCACCTAATATTGTCAGCGCCTTCTTCCTGTTCTCTGCCACTGCAGGGGTATTCTTCGGCTTGGCCGAGGTATGATCCACCAATATCATTTCACAAAAATCTCTTTCTGACTGTTTACAGACACTCGGGTCCATTAGGCATCATGAAGATCTCGGAATGAAATGTAGTCGGAAAATCCAAAAGATCTTTCAACGCCGCCAATTGCAAGAATATTCACACGCATACACCGCCATCTCGGGTGACGAAATTGTATCTGAGACAGACGTTGAGCTAGCCCCAGCTACACCAATCACGCCTTCTCGACAGAAGGCGGTCCCGAGATGGAAGCACAAGCTTCCATTTCGACGAATCTTCACTTACAATGTAATCTGTACTCTAGTGGCACACAGCCTTCTAGCCACGCATCTCGGGACTTTCAACAGTCTATGGTTCGTCTTCCTCTCCACTCCGGTTGCCGATCCTGCACATCCTAATCCACCATCCTTTCACCGCCGTCTCCCGTTTATCTTTACCGGTGGCCTTGGAATGCCACCTAGAGACGTTGGCTTTGCCATGGCTACGCTCGGCATCATTGGAATCTCCATGCAATTATTCATCTACCCAATCATCAACACACGTCTCGGCGTTGTGAAGAGCTGGCGCATCTTCCTCTATTGCTTTCCCGTCGCTTATATCCTCGTGCCGTTTCTAGCCATCGTGCCATCCAAATCTCTACCACCGGCAGAGAAGGATGGTCTTCTAGTATGGTTCTGTCTCTGCGCCGTTCTGTTCGTTCAGGTCACAGGGCGCACGTTTGCCCTACCTGCAACCACTATACTCGTGAACAATGCATCGCCACACCCTTCAGTGTTGGGTACGATGCATGGCATTGGCCAGTCTCTTTCTAGTGCTGGTAGGACGATTGGGCCGAGTCTAGGAGGCGCGATGTATGGCCTGGGACTGAAACATGGCGTGGTCGGTGGTGTGTTTTGGGGACTAAGTGGGATTGCCATCATCAATTGCATAGCTAGTAACTGGGTGAAGGAGGGCAACGGACACGAAATTGTTCTAGAAGGGGACGAGGAGGCGGAAGCCGCCTTCCAAGCCGAAGCTATCAGAAGGGGCGAGTTCCGGGCATGAGTTAGTCAGAGTTACATATTATTATTGGCGGATGTTGCACCCATTGTTTGCGTGCACCTTGCAGCACAGTACAGTAACCCCACCATACATACGAAACATCGGATGAAGATATGATTAGATGATTTGATGATAACATTTTTCAACAATATGATTTTTTTTCTCCATTCGTTGAGAAACCGCATTTTCCTAAATCCTGATAACCCGGTTACTACTATATCAAGAAAGTAAATTTTCCATCAGATCCCAACAAACCATAACTCGTACCCCACGTTACTGTATCAGGGCAATATTGCGTCTGCCCTGCGTTGGGTGACATTGGCCCTGATTTACAATGCATTTAGTTGGTTAGTTCAAACGTTAACCTACAGACAGCTGCAGGCGAAAGCATATATATGTGTATATGTTATGTGTATATGTCTCACCCACTCCATATATGTATACAATATATACGATCGGTATTATGTAAACTCTACTCTTATGGAAATAATATTACTTGGATACAGTAGGACAGTACAGGAAATACTAAATACTCCGAGTCACGATAAGAAAATATGGGCTCATGGTGCATTAGTCTTGAATCTGGTTAGTTGTTACGATGATGAAATGATTGAAACCGGAAGAAACAAAAAATCGAAAGAAACGAAGAGCCGAAAAAAAATACTCTCGTCTAAAAGAGCCTTGTTGGGTAAGGAGCTTACAAGCTGAAGTTTACTGTACTTCGTACCTAAAGTGCATGCATGCATCCTGTATGCATATGCATGATGCTAGTCTACCGATTAACTACATAGTTGAGATTTGTCAGATTGAGATCTAGGTGGTCAGCTGGGGATGGGATAAGGATAAAAGTCCATTACATGAGTTCAAGTGGTGTGTAGTGGGGGGAACGGGGTATATCAAGAAGAAAGATGCACATAACTTCCCGCCTTCGTATGTGATGTGATGGTGGTTATTGGGCTATTGGATAACGGTATGTTTCTCAAAGCGCTAATGATTTGATCTGATTTGCAATCCCATCCCATCTTTTCTTTCCTTTTCTGATTTACAACCAGCTAGTTGTGGCTTTAATGGCTTGTAATTTGCATTTTTGGATAGCGAATAAAGTGACTGGAAACGGTTTTAGATGAATGGTAGGTGCGTGAATGGCGAGGCTAGGGTTGGAAACTAGGGTGCATGTTTAGGTTGAGACATTGTGTTTTTGTTTTGCTTTTTCTGGGATGTATGTAGTTCTGTAAGGGAGGAGGGGGTACAGTATGTTGTCTCAACCTCTCCACTCTTTTCATCTTGATCTTCAACGATTGAGATTGCCTTTCATAGCATGTGTAGTTTAGTATTCGAATTCGGGATGGGAACTTGTATCAGCTTATTAGTTGAAGAAGTTCTGAAGAAGTTCATCTAGACTTCCAGTGCATAATCATCCATGGCACAAGTGTATGACAAGTACCAATTAAGTTCTAAACCCATGCCGCACTGTACGCGTGTAAGGTGTCACATCGGCCGTGCTCTTCCCGCGGCGGCCCGCAATGATACTTCGTAGGTACATGTACTGTACTGTACCAATCTGTCTGACAAACCATGAGATGAGATTCTAAACTTAAGCAGTAAGGATATACCTGGGAGACAGATATCCATAACAGTCTCCATCAAAGGTTATCTGCGGAATTCGATTATCCAGCAGGTCAGTTCCAGAGGGCTTCAGTTCCAGCCCAGCTAAGAGTAAGACATACATTGAACTAGCATCACGTGGGAAACTAAGCTTATCTTCACCGCCAGTTCGGACGGACATCAGGTTTCTTACCTCAACACCATCACTCACGAACCAAGCACTCCACTCTCGCAAACATCGTCTTGTACCAAGTACAGTACCCTACAATGATCTCAGTCTACTTCATGTAAGGGATGTCATATCTCTCGATCGGGGCTATTTTCACGTAAGATGCACCGATAGCCTGGAATGATGCCTGCCAATTGAACAGTGCAGCTACAGTTCGACATCGTGGAGACGATTTCCCACTGCATGATGCGAACCTCTCACGACCCAAAGTTACCCCTCCATGATACCCAGTGTCGCGCAGGAGAGTATCTACTGTCAGAGGAGCCAGCCATGGTACTGGAATAGAAGCATGAATCGAGCTGCGTGCAGGGTCCCAGCCAGTTATCCAATATGTCCGATGGCCCAATAACATCAGTCAATTCCACCACAATCCCTACATCTCAACGTCGTAGCCGGGTCTGGCCCTTGGTTTGGGATTCGAATCTGGGTCTTTTCGATGTTTCCCCAATTCACTGCACCTTGGCATTGCCTCACGACTAGCCAAGAAGCGTCTACTGAGCAACTGCGCTGCTGCTGTGCACAGGTGGGGTTACCTTTCTGCTGGATGGCGGCCCGTTCCAAAGGAAGGGTTCAATCACGATTGAGATTGCGCAAATAGCCTTGGGTGGCGGCTCTGAGGTGGGTAGGTATTCTGGACAGTAGACAGTTCCACCAAGCAGTCTGATGGTGACACGAACCTACCCCTACGCAACCACCATACAAGTATTGGCTTGCTAGGACGACGAGTCTAACAAACAGTCTATCCCAGGTTGGGCAATCGAATTACTGTTCTTGATCAATAGAGGAATTCTGGCTGGCTGGGCTTACACTGGACCCGTGCGAATTGAACGACTCTCCTACCAAACTATCTTCGAAAGTTCAATTCTGCCATCCCGTGCTCTGTGGAGCTTGCTCCTCAGGATGTCAACCTCTTGGTGGGATCGTGGGGCGAAACATATCTCGTCCAGTCGACGAGATCTCGGAGTTGTGACATTGCAGAATGCCGAACTCTAAAGCCTAGCTCTTTGGCATCCGTATGGAATTTGTCCTGATTTGCCATGTCTCTTATGTTCTCTTCATGGCGTATCTCCTTGCAATTCTTGCTCACACAGAGGAAGGTCTTGCGGATTAATGCACGGAAAGGGCCCCAAACTCTCCCCTGGCGATTGATTTCTCTCAGCAGGCTAAAGAGTTGTTTCTCAAGGGCCTCCGAACTGATGCAGAGAGATAAGGTGACCGGCTTTGGCCGAGCTTGTGTCCTCCAAGTATTTGCTTCCTTACCACTGGCAAGTGCCCAGACAGCATTGGATCCTGGTGGTAGGAGTTTGGGCTAGCTGATCCCGAACAAGCCCCCTTCTTCGTTATTCATGTTTCCCCTCTAGCCCCATTTTGTGAATTCAATCTTTCATAGGGAGTCACTCTATCTCCATATCTTCCCCATTGATTTCTTTGTGAATCACTCTTACATGTTTCAACTTGGATTTCTGTTACCCAGCAGTCTATCTCTTTTGTCAGAACTCCTACAACTCCTACACCCCCTTATCTTTAAATCTGGGAACTACCAATTGGATCTGTTGGCCGGGGAGCGTGAGTTGATTATTACCCTTGAAGAATGATCTCCCCTACTGAGCCAATTGCAATCATTGGAACTGGGTGCCGATTTCCTGGTCAGTCGAACACATCGGCCAAGCTATGGGAGCTTCTCAGTCAACCTAGAGAACTTTCTTCTCCAATTCCTCCGAGCAGATTTAATTCCAATGGCTTTTATCACCCAGATGGCTTTCATCACGGAACCTCAAATGTTCAGAACTCCTACTTCCTTTCTGAAGATGTCCGCAAGTTCGACTCCCAATTCTTCAATATCTCCACTGCCGAGGCCGAGTCAATGGATCCACAGCAACGTCAATTGCTGGAGGTTGTCTTTGAGGCTATGGAGTCTGCAAATCTTACTCTAGAAGAGATGCGAGGAACACCAACAGCAGTTTATGTAGGGCTGATGTGTGACGACTACTCTGGTCTTATTTTCGCTGATATGGAGACTTTACCTACATATGGGGCTACTGGGGCAGCTCGTAGTATTCTTTCGAATCGGGTGTCCTATTTCTTTGACTGGACCGGGCCGTCAATGACAATTGATTCCGCATGCTCATCGAGTCTAGTGGCGGTGCATCAAGCTGTCCAAACTCTTCGGAATGGTGAGTGCCGGGTTGCTCTTGCCGCTGGGGCCAATCTAATACTCAGTGCGAGGATGTTCGTTGCCGAGAGTAAGCTCAAAATGCTTTCTCCTAATGGCAGATCGCGGATGTGGGATGCTGACGGGGATGGATACGCGCGAGGAGAGGGCATTGCTGCTGTTATGTTGAAACGACTAAGTGATGCGATTGCTGATGGCGATCATATTGAGTGTATTATCCGCGAAACAAGTGTCAATCAAGGCGGAAGGTCAACAGGGCTAACAGTCCCTAATCCGGTAGCTCAGGTAAATTTGATTCGCCAAACATATGCCAAAGCCGGCCTTGATCTTGACAAGCCAGAAGATAGACCACAGTACTTCCAGGCTCATGGAACTGGAACTAAGGTTGGCGACTTGAACGAAGCGACCGCAATTCATAACACATTCTTCAGTAAACCGGAGGACCAGGATAAAGAGAAGCTTTTTGTTGGTAGCATTAAGACTATCATTGGACATTCTGAAGGAGCAGCTGGTATTGCCGGTATGCTTGAAGCTTGCCTCGCAGTAAGTACATCTACTCATTGTTTCTCATCGTCTTGCAAACTTGTAAAATAAACCTACTGGCAAAGTTACATGTTTATGACTACTATTCTTCAAGTGTCTCATGGCGACAAACATGAACTATAGCTAACTTGAATGCGCGAGACATAGGTCAAACACGGAATAATTCCACCCAATCTACACTTCGAGACCCTTAATCCCAAATTGGAGCCGTTCATTCATAGACTCCAAGTACCAACTATAGCACAGCAATGGCCGGCCCATTCTGGTAATGTTCGACGCGCGAGTGTTAATAGGTGTGTATGCTTCTAGATTTTACCCTTTCAAACAAGTTAACAGGCGTCTAGCTTTGGCTTTGGTGGGACCAACGCCCACGTGATTTTGGAGAATGCTCCTGAGCAAGTCAAACAAGTCTTCCCAGCTACTTTGCCATCGCTTGTTGCTCTCCCATTTGTATTTTCAGCTGCCTCCGAGAAGTCTTTGGGGTCCCTATTGTTCAACTACTCGCAGTTTCTCAGCAACAATCTAGAAGTAGATCTGAACACATTAGCGTGGACACTCCTTTCGAAACGATCAGTCTTCATCCATAAAGTTTCGTTCACTGCACAAACCTCATCCGAACTGCGCTCCAAGCTAGATGATGAGCTTGAGCATAGGGCCAATGGAACATCCAAGGCAATTTCCTCTCGCCCATCTACCAAGCCGAAGCGAATTCTGGGCGTGTTCACAGGCCAGGGAGCTCAATGGGCTACGATGGGGTGTGATCTTATTTTAGCATCTTCTGTTGCTAGATATACTCTACAAAGGCTCGAAGATGCTTTGGCTAGTCTTCCTATTGATCACCGACCTGACTGGTCTTTGATGACAGAGCTATCAGCACCACCATCTACCTCCCGAGTAGCCGAGGCTATTATTTCGCAGCCTTTATGCACAGCTCTTCAAATAGTTCTCGTCGATCATTTGCGAGCTGCAGGTGTTTCTTTCTCTGGCGTGGTGGGTCACTCGTCTGGGGAGATTGGTGCTGCATATGCAGCGGGATTTATCTCTGCCGATGCAGCCATCAAAATAGCCTACTACCGAGGTTTCTTCGCGAAGCTCGCTGGTGCTGGCAAGCCTGGCTCCATGATTGCGATTGGGATATCTCGTGCTGAAGCTGTTGAATTTTGCCAGCTTCCCGAGTTTAATGGAAGAATTGTGGTTGCAGCAAGCAACTCCGCTAGCAGCGTCACCCTGTCTGGAGACGCAGATGCTGTCTTTGAAGCAAAGACCCACTTTGAAGGCAAGGAAATATTCGCGAGAGTCCTGAAGGTCGATACAGCATATCATTCGCATCATATGCAGCCATGTTCAGATCCGTATCTCCAAGCTCTCAAGCACTGCAATATCAAACTTCTGCCACGGCCAGATAATGCCTGTGTCTGGTATTCCAGTGTCCACGATGGGCAAATTGTGAATGCCGAACACTCATTACTAGGGCCATATTGGATGGATAATATGCTGAATGCTGTGCTGTTCTCCCAGGCATTGACTGCATCCATTGCATCTGGCCCATATGACTTTGTGATCGAAGTTGGCCCCCATCCGGCGCTTAAAGGGCCTTCTTTGCAAACATTACAGGAGTCAACTGGATTAAAGAAGGCCGTTCCCTATTCTGGCCTCATCGGACGCGGAAAACCCGGTGTTGAGACGTTCACCGATGCCTTGGGTTCTCTTTGGATGCACTTTGGATCCAAAATCTTCGATGTTAACTCCTATGATCAAATATTTCACGATGTAGATTCTCGCTCTCCACTTCAAGGTTTACCAACATATCCATGGGATCACGAACGCACTCTATGGTACGAGTCTCGAGGATCGCGAGAAACTCGCTCTCGCGCTGACTCGCCTCATGAACTTCTCGGGATAGTGACTAGCGATCAAGCAGAAGGCGAATACAAGTGGCGCAACTACCTGAAGTTAAACGAGATTCCGTGGCTCAACGGTCATCAAATCCAAGGGCAGACTATCTTCCCCGCTGCTGGTTACCTTGTCATGGCACTAGAAGCATCGAAAAGTGTAGCACGTGATAAGGAGGTTCGGTTGATCGAGATTCAAGACTTCAAGATTCTCCAGGCAATCTCCATCAACGATGATGGATCCGGGGTTGAAACTTTTTTCAGCATCATCAATGTTATATCAGACCCCAAGAAGAACATGCTTAACGCGGACTTTGTATGCCACGCTTGTTTAAGCAGAGATACTGGATCCCTCGTCCTCATCAGCTTAGGAAAATTTACTCTGCATTTTGGCACCCCTTCAGCCTCTATACTACCGAGCCGAAGCTTAGCTGTCATTAATGACCTAAGAGAGGTGAACATTGATACCTTTTATGACTCTCTTGGTGACGTTGGCTATGGATATACTGGACCGTTTCGCGGCATCTTTTTTTTACAGCAGAAGTTGCATACCTCCACTGGCTTGATTCTAGATTCAAATTCCACAGTTTCAAAAGCTTCCATGATGATGCACCCTGGTACCTTGGATTCCGCCATTCAAACTTTGTTTGCCTGCCTGGGAACGCCAGGTGATGGCAGTCTTTGGACGCTACATGTCCCTGTCACGATCAAGAATATTCGTGTCAACCCTGTCGCTTGTGTTTCAATAGATTCTGATAAGCCGAGACATGAAATTATCTTCGATGCTGCTCTTGCTGAAAGTAGGTCTGAGACTCTCTGCGGCGATGTTACACTGTACGATGCTGAAACCCACAATGCGATCTGTCAAATCGAAGGCATCGAGGTCAAGTCTCTCATGCCTGCGACAGCTGCTGACGATAGACACCTATTCCATGAGCTGGTGTGGGGAACAGCTGAACCAGATGCAGCTCTGGTGTACCGGAAGACCGGATTTTCGGCGGCTGAGATCCAGAAGGCCGAGACGCTGGAGAAGATTTGTCTGTACTATTTGAAACAAATGGTAGACTTTGTATCAACAACCGAGATTGAAGAGATAAGTTGGCATGGTAAGAGAATTCTAGCTTTTGCAAACCATGTTGTAGAGGAGACAAGAGCTGGGAAGCATGCGTCCTGTAGAATGCAGTGGTTGGCTAACACTTGGGACGATGTCGAGGCTGTTGCTAATCAGTAAGTCTTGGGCATCAGTATCATTCTTGAGAGAATGCTAAAATTATTTTAGATATACTGATGATGTTGATTGTAAACTTTTGCACGTCGTTGGCGCTAAGCTCATCCCATTTATCAGAGGCGAGACATCTATCTTAGAACACATGAGGCAAGACAGCCTATTGGACCTGTATTACCAGAACTCGGAATTGCTAGAGTATAATTTGTACGCCGGTCTCATCGCGAAGCAAATCGCATTTAGATACCCCTTGATCAGAATCCTCGAAATCGGTATGTACCTTTATCTTCAGGTTAATGCGGGAGTCACTAATTTGAATAGGTGGCGGAACTGGTAGCATCACACGTTCCATTTTGAAACATATTGATAACAAGTATTCGTCGTATACGTTCACGGACATATCTGTTGGATTCTTTGAAGAAGCCCGAGAAACTTTCAAAGGTTACGGGCGCATAATCTTTGAAGCTCTTGATATTGAACGAGATCCTACCACCCAAGGATTCGCGGAAAGCTCCTACGATCTGGTCATTGCCTCCAATGTCCTCCATGCAACGAAAGTCCTTGACAATACAATGACCAACGTCCGCAAGTTACTCAAGCCAGGTGGTAAGCTTTTGGTTCTGGAGGCTATTGATAACGGTGCGACTCGCGTAGGATTTAGCTTTTGCGGCGTTCCAGGCTGGTGGGCGGGAGCAGAAGATGGGCGTGATCTGACTCCCCTGATTACTCCTGAGCAGTGGGACTCTTTGCTTCTGCAAAACAGATTCTCGGGACTCGACACTGTCACCCCTGGCACCGAGTCTGTCTACCAGCCCGTCGCCGTTTTCATTTCTACCGCTGTTGATGAGGAGGTTCAACTACTACAAAAGCCTCTTGCATATTCTGGTCCCAAGTCACAGCTTGACAACATATTCATCGTGGGTGGCAAAAATGACACTACGAGACAATTGGCTGCAGATCTGAAAGTCATTTTGGCGCCTTGGGCCAAAGAGGTCAAGACGTTGGGATCTCTAGAAGATATCCATAAACAAGAGGATTTCTCCATGGTTCACGTGCTGAACCTCGCGGAACTCGATGCGCCAATATTCGAGGATCTAACATTAGATCGCCTAGAATCATTCAAGTCACTACTGAACATCTCGAAGAGCTTTCTCTGGGTGACTGCAGGTAGTAAATCTGATCGCCCTTACTCCAACATGGCCCTTGGGATTGGACGTACCCTCGTTCATGAAATGCCTCATCTTCGTCTTCAAGTGTTTGATACCGCTCGAGCCGAAGATCTGAATGCTACTCTACTCGCTGAAGCATTCCTCAGAATAGTACTTGCAGAGACGTGGGGAAATGATATGTATTCTCCAAAGAGGATGTGGTCTAATGAACCTGAGCTGTGGCTTGAGAATGGTCGACTGCACATTACACGTGTGGTGCCAGAGAAAGCGTCGAATAATCGTCTCATGTCTAGTAGACGTGTCATTGAAGAGGATGCCAAAGTTGATGAAGGGGCTGTGAAGCTCGTTCATAAGAATAGCTCTTACGAGCTACAGCGGTGTTTGTTTGACAATAACCAAGCCAATGGGGATCTTGCATCAATTCGTGTCACTCACTCTACCCTGATGGCCCTAAAGGTTAGTTCCACAGGATTCCTTCATCTCGTTCTTGGCCAAATGCATGGGGTGGGAATGAAAGTTATCGCCCTTTCCGAGTCGCTTGGATCTACAGTCATCACCCCGGCGTGCTGGACGTTGCCTTGGTACGTCACAGATGGCGACGAGGCATCGCTATTGACTGCAATCGCATCTGAGATCGTCGCCGAATCAATCATAAGGATTACCAGAAAGAACAGCTCCTTGCTGATTTTTGAGCCAGAAGTGTCACTCGCAGCTGCCCTCACCAGGAAAGCCAGATACTTGGGCATCAAAGCATGTTTCATAACTACCGAACATTGTTCAGAGAAGAATGGCTGGTCCAATTTGCAGCCCTTCTCTTCTGATCGCGAGATCAAGTCTAGTCTTCCGGCGGATATCTCTGCTTTCGTTGATTTATCGGACTCGGCCGATCTAGCGCATAGAATTGAACGATTGCTTCCGCTCCATTGTCAACGGAAAAATTTGTCCACGATGCTCAGCCATGCATCCAACAATCCAGGGTCATCATCTTTGAATTTTGTCGCGAATACTCTCAGTATCGCACTTGCAAATTCAATGTCGGTGCTCAGGTCTAGCAGACCAGCTGTCTCGCCCGAAATTATCAAGGTTCATGAGTTGCCCCATATGAGCGTATCAGCACCTGGACTTCAAATTCTGGACTGGAGCGCAGCTTCCAAGTTACCAATCAGGGTCCAGAGTGCTGAATCGATGGTGAGATTCAAGAGCGACAAGTCATACCTTTTCATTGGGATGGCGGGCAATTTGGGACGATCGCTTTGTCGGTGGATGATACTTCATGGAGCAAAGCACATTGTACTGACTAGTCGAAATCCTAACATTGAGCAGAGCTGGTTGGATGAGATGGAGAGCCTTGGAGGTGCTGTGAAGATCATGGCAATGTAAGCATTCCCCAGACATTAAGCGAGGACCCCTTCTGACAGTATCAGGGACGTGACGAATAAAGACTCTCTGCTAGCGACTCACAAGCAAATTGTGTCAACTCTTCCATCAATTGCAGGAGTGGCTAACGCAGCGATGGTCCTGAGCGACACTTTACTATCAAACATGAGTTTTAAGGAGATGAAGACGGTGACCTCCCCCAAGGTAGATGGAAGTCGGTTCCTCGATGAATTGTTCCCCAGTGACGATCTGGACTTCTTCATCCTTTTTGGCTCCGCCGTCGATGTGATGGGTAACTCGGGTCAAGCGGCATACTGCGCAGCAAACATGTTCATGAACGGTCTCGTCTCCTCTCGCCAGAAACGTGGTCTTGCCGGATCGCTTATCGGACTTGGCGAAGTTAAAGGGGTCGGCTATGCAGCTCGCATGAATCGAGAACTGAACGACATCATTGGTGCTACTCTGCCGCTGTCTGAGAAGGAAGTACATCAAATGTTTGCAGAGGGCGTTCTAGCAGGCAAACCAAACAGCGGCCGAAATCCGATTCTTTATGCAGGCATGGATTCCAAGGATCCACGAAATGATCCTGATATTCTCTGGTACCCGCACCCGAAATTTTGGCATTACATTGAGAGTGGAGATGGAGCTACTGTGACGGAGACGAAGGGCACTACTGTCAGCTTGAAGGCGCAGCTGGCGGTAGTAGCGAGTATGGAAGGGGTGGTCAGCATTGTGACAGGTTCGTTTTTCCTTATTCCGTCTACCAGGTATAGGGCATTAACACATGCTCAGATTCATTTACACTCAAGCTTCGACATAAACTCCAGGTTTCTTCTGAAACAGCCGTTCCTCCTGACTCGGTCCTTCTCGAGCTCGGCATCGACTCTCTCGTCGCTGTTGATCTGCGCGCTTGGTTCGTCACCGAACTTGGAGTCGACATGCCAATCCTCAGAATTCTCGGCGGAGCCAGCATCGCCGATCTTGTCACCGATGCTGTGGCACGACTGCCTGCCACACTGCTACCTGAAATTGTTTTAGACCTGCAATCGGAAGACGCCAAGGCCAATCCAGCGGTGCTTGTACCTAATGGTCTCGGAGGCCACGACCTAGTCGGCATCAATCCCACCCCAGAAACGCTAGCTATCGTCTCCGAAAGCCCCGAGCAAGTGTCTGAGATCGAAGCTGCAACATCGCAGGAGAAAGGGCATTCGAAGAACCTCTCCTCATCGTCAACATATTTCGGCCACTCGTCCTCAGAGGCCGATACCTTTTCGCAGCCTCCACATTCACCAGCTTCCACCTACAATTCCTCAGTACCGGATCATGAGGAAGTCGTGCAACTATTGGATTCGACCTTGGATATTGATGCGGAAGATCCAGTGATCAAGGATACTCTTGCAAGTGACGCCAGTCAGGTCAAGGGAGAGGAAGATATGGCATTGGCGCCATTAAGTTCTCCGCAAAAACAGATTTTTCCTTTGGACTCGGAGGGAATGGATAGCACGGGTGGATTGTTGTTGGAAGGTGGCGAGGCTGAGCCAGTGATCGATGTAACTCCATTTTGATGTTTTTTTCTTTCTATTATTGAGGAGTGAGCAAGTACACATCCTGGGATTGTGATTCTCGTTCGTCTAGGATATCTTTTGAGTTTTCGATCTTTTCGATTCCAAGTATGTTTGTAGTTGAAGTCTATCTCTTCACGGTGTTCCTTATCAGCACCCTTCTCACGTCTGACATCCATACACCGCGACTGGTTTTTCTCTCGGGCTTTGTCATTTGGATCAACTATGAAACAGGTCTTTTCATTCGCGGGACGAATTTTCACTTGGATTTTACATTATGATATTGATGATACACGAATGATTGAGTGAATAAATTTCATCTAAACCGATATATCTACAATACCCTTACTTTAATAGTGATTCGCCACTCATCAATATATTTCTACAGATCATCATTACTATAACCCTTTTCCCATACTCGTTGTAACATTCTTCCCCTTGCTCGTGAGGTTATTTACCGTCAATTACAAAGCAAATAATATAATAAACCAAACCCCAAGTCTCCAACTTCACTTTCCATCATAAGACCTCCTAATATACAAGTCTCTGCATGAATCGATGCGTTTCCAGAGGAGAGCTAGACCTAATAAGAATCATAAGATATTCCAAACGGGCTTTTTCGGATGGAATGGAAATGCGCATGCGCATGTCTTTACCATGACCATGATAGATAAAAAAATGTTGAAGTAAGTGCTATTGCCATATATAGGAAATTCGGATGTATCAGTCATTGAGCAGTATCTCCACGTTTCTAATAAATTAATAATCCTTTCGCGAGGTATTCGGATCCGTGATGATTACTTGCAGACCGTGCCCGTCGCTTGGAAAAACTCCAAGAATGCCGAATTGTAAATTTGTGGATGGGTTCTTATGCATTGCTGAAATCGATTTGTAGTTTGGTGATGTATGGAGATGGTCTGCCGGTCTTGATCTTCGTATCTGAGGTCGGATCCTGAGTTCGGAGTACGTATCTGACGGGGATTTGAAGTTTGTGGGCTGTGAAGCTTGTGGATGGATGATGGGCTCTGTATGTGGTAGATGTTGAAGTTATTCCTGGTTCGTTGCTTGAGTGCGCTGGTTTGCATCTCATAGGCGGGAACGCGAGATGATGCACCTTTCACTCCGTCAACCCGGAATACTGCCTCGCGGATGGAGAGATGAATCTGCTGAACATGCTCGTTCTTCTATACCTTGGGCTCTTTTCGTACGACATTGCGTTCTTTCTCTTGGATTTCGTTTTCGCAGCGATAGAAAGGATCGAGCTGATCGGAGTGAGTTATTGGTGTAATTCTTAGGGAATATGGAAAATAGTTTGTGGTTAGCATCAAGAAAGGGGGTTTCGGCTCAGGAGATTATTGCGGAAACCTTGCGCTTGTACCTCTACCACTGCGCGAATATATACACAAGAAGGGATGTTTGCTAGAGGTTTTCGGGGATGGGTGGGAGGTGGTGGTAGGATGTACAGTAGATGATGTCGATAGGGAGGGCCTGTCGAGGAAGGACGTGGATACATATGAGAGTTCGAAAGTGTGGAGAGTGAAGTCTGGTTCTTTTAGAAGTAATCAGAGTCTGAAACCGAAGGGATTTAAATTACTTTCTCTGTAGACTATGGTCAGCATTATGTTTGAATGGAGCAGATCGTCGTTACCTTTAAGTCAAATTATTGTTCTGTCAGACTGTCACGGCGGAGGTGATCAAGTACAAACCTAAACTATGTTCAGATGAATGCGTATAACTCATCATCGAGAATAAGGAGGAGTATTAATTCCTGAAAACATGGTCCCGAATTGGCTCGCATCCGGGTCAACTGTCAACATCAAAGTTGGTAATTTCAAACTTGATATTATCGATTGATAGGAAATACGGATTTGGCCAGACTAGAGTCGAAAAAGCTAAGTTGTCTAGCGAATGCAATAAGAGAACAATTTGCGCTGAGTGCTTTTCATTCCAAATAACAATATTGCCAATCTAATTCGGAAGATGAACCAGATCAACAGATTCATGAAAGAAAATCAAGACAAGAAGATCCAGAGCATGCATAGCAATCCGAAAGTAGAACAATAGCAAGTCTTCGAATTCGGAATTAAAATGGCCGCATTACGCCTAAAACAAGATAAGACATACTTTTTCCTATATGGGCGTGGAAAGAGATTAAGAGAATAGGACTGTAAAGGAAAAGGCGGGTGGAGTTTCGGGTTGGATGTTATTGCCTCCTTTCAAGCATGTGGCGGCCGCGGAGATGATATATCGTCGGGAGGGTCTGCTTCAGAGATATGCTGGCGGCGCTGAGTGGGGACATGGCCTCTAGGCTAGTTAATTCTGGATCCTCAGCTGCACCGAAATGTAATAATAGAATATGGAAAGAGTCCGGTTGGCAGTACTCCTTTAACGTATTGACGACAGACAGTGCTTTGCTCTATGTAGTCAGTTGGATTGTGATTCAGAAGCCAAGTCTTAGGACAAGATGTTGCTGTTGTGCAGGCTCGCTTAGTAGTACGTTTCCGCCAAAGTCACGAGACTCGGAGTCTCACGTGATAACATAGATTTTTTCCTCTTATGCTTCCCTTAAGAGCCTATGAGAGCGCATCCTCCCTGGTAAGTCTCAAGATATTGTCCAATAGCTATTCCATTTATGACTTCAAGATTAATGAAACAAAGGTTTCCTTATGGTGGAAAATTGTACTTCGTACGTATATCACAACATACGTTATCCAAAAAGCCGATCCCCCTAATTCCTCGACCTTTATCCTACATTCGCATGTTGTTGACCCTGTCAAGCAATAATCGTGTTTTCTGCCTCTCTATTTAAACATTTCCCCCTTTTCCTATCTAAAAGGTCCAATATCAAAACCATTTTTTGACCTCCTTATCCTCTTATCAGTGCACGTGCCAGCAAACTAACATCTCCGCCTGCATCTCCGCGCAACGACAACAACAACCCATATATACGCCTCCTTCATCTGCCAAGTACCCGCCAAGTTCCTCTCCCATGAATCAAGAGCATCTCTGGGCAGGAAGACCAAACCTTCCGTCCCACATCATGCACACAAGGTTGTCTTAAAGAGACAAGCCGACGAACACCAGGCACGCTGCTTATCTTCGTGGATGCTTAGCGTGGGAGTAAGACCTAGTCTGTGAAGTGGTCAAATCCTATCTTCATTAATCCCCTTATAATACTTCAGACTGTATAGCCTCTTAATTACCAATCCAAGTCCCTGGCAAATGGAATGCCCTGCCACATAGCCCGGAGAATACCCAGACTACGCCCCCTTCAGACCTTCAGAACTCAATATCAAGGGCATACTTTGTACCAAGCATCAAGATCTCCGTGGAATCAGGACGTACCATCCTCACTCCTCTTTATATTTCCTCGCATAAACGACATCCCGCGCACCTACAGAAGCTATTGATGCAGTGACTGGGGTGTCGCTGTTCCAGAGTGGCCGGCATTCCGGTGCCATTCTCCCTCCCCGGAAATCTGATATCCAGATTTACCAGTGGAGAAAGGAGCATTGAATCCAAGACCCCCAGAGATAAGAGATACAGTACCGTGCGTGAGTGCAAGATCCAAGGAGATCTTCTGCACGGCCTCGTACCTTTAGGCATTAGGCTTATTATATATAATTGCCTTTCGCACCCAAGTCTCTTCTCCTACTCTGCGCAGCTTGCTCGACTAATCCTTCGTACTTGCTCCTTAGCCAAGGATCCCCACGTCGCTACAAACTTCACGAATTGGGATCTTACTCTCGCTCGGAAGGTAAATTGAGATTTTCGATAATTGCAACGATGCCATTCAAGATATCTCATCTCTGGGAAGCCCCAGAAGTCAACCCTATCAATGGAAAGGCACGCTCTGTTCCCGTCCTAAATCCTTTCGACAAATACGGTCGTACTTTCTTCTTCTCCTGGTCCGGCTTCCTCGTCGGCTTCTTGTCATGGTAGGTTTCCCTTCTCCGTTTTGCTAGAAATCAAATCATGGCTAACACGACATAGGTATGCCTTCCCGCCGCTATTGACCCTTACCATCCGCAAAGATCTCAACATGTCCCAAAATGAATACGCCAACTCGAACATCATGGCACTCACCGGCACTCTCGTCATCCGTCTCATGGCTGGTCCTCTCTGCGATAGATTCGGTCCTCGTTATGTCTTCGTCGGCTGTTTGCTCGCTGGGGCTATACCGACAGCTATGGCAGGCCTCGTGACCTCACCAACTGGTATCATCATTTTGAGATTCTTCATTGGCATCCTTGGAGCTTCGTTTGTACCTTGTCAAGTGTGGTCTACTGGATTCTTCGATAAGAACGTTGTCGGTACAGCGAATGCTTTGGCTGGTGGCTGGGGCAACTCTGGCGGTGGCATTACAGTTTGTTCCCCCTTTTGTCAACATCGTCTAAAGCTCCATACTTACCAAAACTAGTATTTCGTCATGCCAGCAATCTTTGATTCCCTCGTCAAGAAGCAACACCTTACTGCTCATGTCGCCTGGCGCGTAGCGTTCATCGTTCCCTTCATAATCATCACGGTCATCGCAATGGGTATTCTCTTCACGGGCGAAGACTGTCCCGCCGGGAAATGGGCCAATCGCCATCAAATGCTAGACGCCATCATCGCCGAACCTTCCTCTACCTCCTCCCTGACCGAGAAACCCCTCTCTACGACCGATCTCAAATCTTCCGCTCCCAATACCCAGATAGCAGACCCTGAAGCCGTCAACTCCCGTTCCACGATAGAGAAAGCTGAGGGCGAAGTGATTGTAACCCCCACTCTAAAGGAAGGTTTATCCGTCCTCTTCTCCCTACAAACCCTCGCCCTCGCGGCATCTTACGGCTGCTCTTTCGGCGGTGAACTCGCCATCAATTCAATCATCGGCTCTTTCTACCTCAAGAACTTCCCACACCTGGGGCAAACTGGCTCCGGGCGATGGGCAGCCATGTTCGGTCTCCTCAACGTAGTATTCAGACCTTTGGGCGGCGTCATCGCAGACACGATCTATAAGCGTACTGGTTCCGTGTGGGGAAAGAAGATGTGGATTGTGTTCTGCGGTGTCTCCATGGGCTGCTTCGAACTAGCCATTGGTCTCCTCAATCCTCATCATGAAGCCACCATGTTCGGCCTGGTTGCTGGTCTCGCCGTCTTCATGGATGCCAGTAACGGCGCTAACTTTGCTGTTGTGCCCCATGTTCACCCTTTCGCGAATGGTATTTTGAGCGGCATAGTTGGCGCCACTGGCAACCTCGGTGGAATCATCTTTGCGATTATCTTCCGGTACAACGGCAAGAATTATGCGAGGGTCATCTGGATCATTGGCGCCATTTCCATTGGGGTTAATCTGGCCGTGAGCTGGATCAGGCCAGTACCTAAGCACCAGATTGGTGGGCAATAATGGACACTCGGGTGACTGCTGTGGGAGTTTGAAGGTTGTATTACTTCTTATTTTGCTTCAATAATTGCGCTAAGACCAGCGAGCTTGATCAAGCAAATAGATAATACCGGACGGACTAAATTAAGTGATTGGGGAGTTGGGGATGTAATTGAGCGTTAAAGATACCAGTTGAAATATATTACAGGGATATTACCCTAGATATGCCTGGAACATGAATACTATGAAATGAACACGAAAATCAATCTACTTGTCTTATTCGTCTGATTAATTTTCTTTTCTTTTTTTTTTCAAAAGCGAATCGAATGAATATAGTCTCCTCTCCTTCACTATTCCCAAGTTCAACCCCGAAAAAGATACATACGTTCGTAACAGAATTCTCAAGATCAGATACTCAAGAATGAGGGAAATAGAACGCCAAAAAAAAAAGCTTGAACACCCCTCCAATAAGAGCTTACTACCACTATCCTCTGTACACCTTGTTTGCCGCAGCCTATGTGTATGACTACACAAAGCGCTGTACGCATATCGCTCCACGCAGCTCCAGACGAAGGAGCACCGCACCATATCCCTGAAGATGGCGCATTAGAGGTGTAGCCTTGAACCCATATCGTACAATGACTTCTGGGATTTTTAGTAAGAGTATCCTGATTCCTGAATGGGGAGGGCACTGAGAGATATATTTGTTTGACATAAGGAAGAAAAAGACAATATTCTACTGTCGTGGTCTACAGTATATATATATAACACTTCTTACGAACACGAGGGGAAATATTTCATTGGCTGATATGCTAGTAGTAACAAGTGCAAAATATCTCAGCTATAGGTAGATAATATGTTCATAGAACAGAATCATGCATATGGGCAGATGTTAGAATGCTGTATCAAGATGTCGTCTTGGGTACGTTTTAATGGAGCCACAAAGTGCTATCATGTATTGCAACATCGCTAGGCACTATAAACTTTAAAAGATTCGAGATGGTGCCGGTATCCACTTTCTATTATAGTGTTGAACAGTTCTAAGTTAATGCATGTATGTATCTTGAACACTATGACTAGTGAACAGGAGATCATCATCTCAACGTTAAATTTAGAAATCGCAAAGACTGCTCAGAGTTACATAAACAAGGAAAGAAGCAAGACGCCATTCATGACATGTATCTACTTAACGTCTAGTGATTATCTACTTATTCTCTTTCGAGCCCGCAACCCCAGCCATCGTACTCCTCCCCTGATACAGGTCTATCCACTCGGTCATCTTGCCCACAGCCTCATGAAACGGCACAAGCTGCTTCGGAACCAAACTCGCACGGCCAATATCATATAGTCGTGCCAAAAACACCGCTACATGAATGTCTAGCACTGTCGGATCTGTGCTCCCCCATAACCACGTTGCCTTGCTATTCTGACCATAGAGCTTTGTGATTTTCTCGAGAAAATTCTTTGTATTAGTGATTTGAGCATCTATTTCAGCGGCTGTAATGCCGTGAACCTTTTCCTTTTGAACACTGCCAGTTCTTTGTTTAGTTACTGCCTGCAGTGGTAGGTCTTCTGTGTGATGAAATGCTAGTAGCTTACATTGTCAGCTTGTACTCCAATGCTCTACGATATTCATCAGAGATTCCTTCCTGTGCGAGTTTTTGCTCGACGGCGGCTTTTTGAGCACTGGCGGCACCAGGTTTGTTGCCGAAAGAGAGCGAAAAGTAGTTTATGTCATGTAGTTCCTTCAGGAGCTCGACTATCTGTGTTTTGTGGCGTTCGGGGAGAAGCGCTGGGTACTTTGCAGCGATGTAATAGGTGATCTCCAAGCTATCGGGGATGGGTTTGGGTAGTAGAGACGGATGAGTCAATACCGGGACCTGTATCAATGGTGCTTCCGGTCAGTCTTAACTCTTGCCATGGAGGATCGAGATGTAATATTGAGAAGGTACTAACTTGTCCTTTGGGATTGATGTCTCTTAGAAAGCCCTCATCTAACTGCTCAGATCTCATGATATCAATCTCTTTCTGTTCTATTTTCATTGCCGACTGAGCATCTTTAGGCTGGCCTCGGAATGCTATAGTCAATTGGACCATCTGGGAGCAGATAGACCACTTGTTGTAATAGAGCGAGTAGGGATCGGTGGAGGCCATGTTATGTACGTTGCAGAAAAGATTATCACGCAAATATTGCTACACGATCAGATTAGCAGTTTTGTCATCTTTATGCAGCATGAACCCCTGTTGGTTTAGAAGTAGCTGAGTAATGTACATTATTCAGGCTATTTGAAAGAGAGATAGGCTCAGATAGCCGAAGTACTAATGAGCATGTCACATGTGGCCTAAGTAGAATCCTTAATAAGAAAATTGAAAGACTTAGGGTAATACGTCAGATCTGCCCAAAGACTTGTAGGAAGTCGCTGTATTTGAATCAAAACAAGCTTCAATTATCGTCTGCACTTAAGATATTTGTGGCAAAGGACCCGTTAGACACTAAAACTCGCCAGTTCAAATATACAGTGTTCTTGTTCCCCCTCCCTATCATCATTCTAATGTTACTTCCTTTAATATTCCTCCTTCAGGGTAGGGCGGTAGAGCTGGTATTTACACAAGTCATCAATTTTCAGTATTGTAGGCCTACAGTATCGTGTAAGTCCGCCCTCTATCATGCAATAGTTGGTCCTGTACCTGTTGAACCAGAAGGAGACAGACACTATTAAGGAGCTTATCCTAAGCTACGCTTATGATTGATTTGTTCATTGAGTCTTGATTGTTCGCAATTTCTCTCTCCAGCCAAGCAGCAGTAGGTAGAGAAATTCAGCATTGTAGCAAACATGCCATCAATCAAGCACGAACTTCTACTCTATTCAAGACACCAATTTCATCAAGTTAAGGAAGATCTCTCTCTCATATATGACATTTCATCGATTATGAGTGTTGTAATTCCATAGCTAATTATCATAAGTCACAATGGAGTTCACTAAATACTCTCGTGTAGGAAAGTTTGCGTCAGAATCAAGACTTTGAAGCAGGTTGCATTTAGCTTTACCCCGAGCTTGTAAAGGGTTTTATATTCTGTATTCTAGAACTATTAACTTTCCCTAATTAGACTGAATAAGTACTAAATTATCAGTACTATTAGAGTATACTACTCTCTATTCTGTCAGCTTTGAAGACACGGCCATTGGAATCGAGTTGAAGGTCAGCCTCTTCTATGGGTGGTGAGACGATATCGTGAGTTGGCAGATCTTCAGGTGAACAACGGCCAAACTCTACTCTTCTCAACTTGTAGCACTGTAATATCGTTCAAGGAATTAATGAAATTAACATGATTGTGTACCCTTTTTGATAGATGTCAGCAAGGGCGAAGCACAATTTTCAGAGAGCGTACTAGTAAGTTTGAGTATGACCCACGCAACCTTAAGAGGCAGAGGGACGTGATAGCAGCCAGCAAGGAAATGGCCGAGCAGCTAGATGGTCCCCACAATCTCCTATTCCGTACCAGAGACAGATGCTCCTCCTCGTAGTGGAGAAGCCAAAGGGGGAAGAAACAAATGTACAGATGTGCGCAGCAACATCCAGAGACTTGAAGTACAACGACCTGGCTGGCTGTATGGCTGAGCGAAAGCGACCGCCAAAATAATTGCGAGGAACACAATGGAGATAAAACTGAGCGTCCAAAGATAGGCAAACTTCCGAATAGGTGTGTTTTTCTTCAACAGACTGCACATTCGCAAAAGGAACACAGTCTGCGAATAGTAGCCTTAGTAGGTGAAGTCCGTCTGTGGATGTGGTCTCGACTCACTTCTAACATCATCGCTAGTAGGGTCGAAACCTGTACAACACCCAATGTCGCATGCTCCCAATCCGTGCTATATATGCTTGGATTTGCTGACCTCGATAAAAGAGATCAAGCCTATATGAGCTAAAAAGAAAACTGCTACCAAGAGCAGGGCGTAAGCAAATAGATGAGTAGGTCTTCTGCGGGGGTAGCTGTATTCAACGACCATGTTGACATCACAGAGGATCAAGGTGAGGGACGCTGCCACATAAACAATAATGAGAATCTCGCGTGTTGCGTAAATAGACATCATTTGGACAGTGCCGCATAGACAAAATCTCTCTTGGGACGTTCATGAATGATCGGTCAAGAGCTGACGCCTGCTCATACACACCTGAAGGACAGGAGCGGATCACTGTAAGTATTGCAGTGCAAGTACTCGGGGATGAGAAGAGAAGGTACAAAAAACGGAACGGTACGTGAGGAAGTGCATGAGCTTGTAGCCGGAAATGAGGCGAAAGGAGCAATGCAAATATGCAATGAGAAATACAACCTGCGTAGTTGCATTGTTCTCGAGCTCCTCTTATACATCATCTGAAGTCTCCGGCATGTCCTCCGTAACGAAAAATGGTCTCTCGTCTCGGAGGCTTTTTCTTCCAGGCACTTTTGTGATTCGCATCTCTTTGTGTACAAAGGTCGGATCTCTTAAGTTTCAATCGCATTCATCAATTACAGAAGAAAGAATCCGACCTCGGGCTATAGAGCTGCTTGACTCGTCGGTGTGCGTTCCGTTCATGTGATTGCACAACCATCACAGAGTCTTCTCCAAGGCTTGTAGGTCGTTTTCTACATCTCTCACATCCTCGTATCTGCCTTCCCAGCACTTTTGGATTATTTCTCCGCCCTTCTTCGCGTCCAAGTTTGGGAAATCGCCTTTTCGATAGAGTTCCTCGAATTTGGCCTCGTCCGTGATGGTATGATATTGGGGGAATGGTCGATGGCCATTGATGATATGGAAAATGGTTGAACCAAGAGCGAATATATCGGTTTTAATGTCAGCAAAGTCTGTATTAGGCCGAGGCATGAATGACTCCGCATTCTCTGAAGCTCCTCCGTCAATTATCACTCTCCCTTTGGAGTCCAACAAACGGCCTTGGAAATCGCAAAGTTTGACGCGGAACGCAGCATCTAATAGAACATTCCGAACGTGGATATCGCAAATCAAAGCACCTTGTTGGTGAACGTGAGCAACTCCCTAGGCAACTTCTCTGGCCAGCCGGAGTCTTTCTTGGAAGGATAATTGTGCTTCTCCGAGGTGCTTCTCTAATGTTCCGTTAGGGGCGTATTCAAGGAGCAATCCATCTTCATGCCACCCTTTGTAATCAATGACGTGAGTATGACTTCCGAGCCGCTCGAAAATCTGGCGTTCCACGTGAAGAG
Organism: Ploettnerulaceae sp. D365; assembly: GCA_003988805.1. Taxonomy (NCBI): domain Eukaryota; kingdom Fungi; phylum Ascomycota; class Leotiomycetes; order Helotiales; family Ploettnerulaceae; species Ploettnerulaceae sp. D365. Next base: position 26,657 of record QYAL01000075.1, read on the forward strand.
CAGTCATATCACCCTGGAAGTGAGGGTACTTCAAGACCGTTGTTTCATCAATAAATCCAATGTAGTGATTACTGCCTGTAGCAATGATATGATTGACATGCTTAGGGTAATGTGGGACAACGTAGATGTCAGCCATTGTTTGCAAGTTGAGTTGTCAGGTATGGAAGTCTTTGGTCTTTGCCATGCTAAGAACGAAAGCAACATGAGAAATAGCTGGACAGCGACCATAGTTATATGTGGAAGTACTGTACATCTATCTTGCCTCACCGACTTTGTTTACCCGGTCACCCCGCCCCACCTTATTGACACTTCACTTTTCGATAACTTAGATGCCTCCTGAATTTGTTATTGAAATTGTAAGAAGAGAACAAGGAGTATGCAGATTATTATATCGACAGCGCCAACGGTCCCAGATCTGATTATTGTTTTGTTGTCGACCAAAGAAGATGATGAATGAGCTTACGGAGGTGCAGGACACAATTGGTATGTGAAAAGACACCAAGACTGTTCTGCCGTAAAAGCGGTGTACTTTCTTTAGGTACCAAAAAGGTAATTAGAAAATAGTATATTGGCAGATTTATGATTATACAATTTATACTTTTAGTTAGTTACTTAGCAACTATTCTGTTTCGTTAGTTTCTAGCTTTGCTGACAAACTATAGTTGGTTTATACATAGCAAAACTATAATAGTTTCAGACTGCTACGACATGGACTATCGCTGCTGATGACACTACTCATACTATCACAAAGCTGATGCGTGGACTTTTCGGTGCTCTTTTGACAACAGCAGGCTCGGGGGTGCGGCCGTTGAGCATGTGTTGGCAGTTGTTTGGCCAGGAACCTAAACTCGAAATTCCTTCAACCGCGGTCGCATGGAGCTGGTACGAAACAGTCGTCAAGATGTATCCGTTCAGTGGAGGGCCTCAAGAGCAATTCAATGTAAACCTCGAAAATCTGCTAGACAAAGCGCTCATCGGCGTTGTGACGAAGAGTGAGATAATGGATAGGCTCAAGGCATCTCGCGCAGATGAGATGGTGAGGTATTGCGAACCTTCGAAACATCCAGCTCATCCATTCTCGGAAATTTGTTACAATATTCCTTCGTATGCTTAACAACGATGTTGACCGTGCGGCCATCGCAACTCGTCTCTTGGATGTTCTCCCTCCACAACTTGAAAAGCAAATCGAATTATACACGAGAATGATACGTTATCTCCGGTTTGTTGCTGTATCCGACTCCCGACGAGAGGAAGATGATATCGTCATTGTTAGCGTCTATCTGAAACGTTCCGCTGTGTTCAAAGACCTCAAACAAGCTGTCGCCAAGGCCTGCCGCTCCAAGAATGATGCTGCCATACAAGAGTCTTGCCTTACGCTCATGGCTAGATTCAAGGAGATCGCCGAGAGCTGGGACGTACCAAACGCAAAGATCGTCTTACAAAATGTGAATGCGTACCAAGGCTTACTTGACACACACTGTGCTGATGGTCAAGTGTTGGGTGACTTTACCATCGCGCAACGGAAGGGTTTTGTGAAACAGGTTTTAAGCGATGCAGAAAAGACGAGAGTCCCCTGGCAAGTTGGTAAAGCGGGTGAGTATGAAACAGAGCCTCTTGACGACGCTTTTGTTCATGAAATCATGACCGGCGACAATGCTTTTGACTTAGCACTCGCTCCACTGCAGACGCCTTCGGAAATACAAGTTGCGAAGCATCACGGAGGTTTGAATCAGTTCTCTTCTATCGTTAGCGCAGGTTTCATTGAAAAGGTAGAGAACGCGGTCACATTTCAAGAGGTCTGTTCCATCATAAAAATTCCAGTATCGTCAATGCGTGTCTTTGCATCTGCTCTCAATCCAGGGCTTGATTTGGAGAAGGATCTCGGCAGAAATATCAAGCAGGTGGTCATCTCTCTTTTGTTGGATCGGAGAGAGAGAGAGAAACAGCGGCCAATTCGGACTCTGTTTGGTATGGAGAAGAAGCAGTCGGATAGTGATATTGTTCTTGAGATTGAACTTGAAAAGAATAACTGAATCTATTGGGGATGAATATCATGCCGTTGACTCTCATGAGAGCTAGTTCCTGGATGATTCTGGTGATCGGAGGTATAGGGATAAGAAGGCAAGCATAGGAAACTTTAATTGGTAGAATTTGCTTCGGGGATCTCACACAACCTCTTCCTCTACTTATGTGCCAGTCCCTCCCAGAATTTCAGCATAAGCTCCTCCACTTCCTTCGTCTTCTCATAAACAATACCATGGCCAACCCCATTTATAACATTAACCTTTCCCTTCCACCCCACTCCCTCAAACTCCCTTCTCATATAGTCCTTATCAAAGAACCCATCCGTCTCCCCCAACAAAACCATCGTCTCAATCCCGCTTTCCGCAACACCCTTGTATGCCTCATGCATATCATAGAGCCCGCCATAGCGAAATATACTCACCAAGCTCGCCACGTGACCCTCATGCTCCTCTCTTCCCCAAACCTGCACCGCTTGCCTAGGAATACACTCGATACCTTTCTCCTTGAACCTCTTCTCCCACCCCTCTTCAAGCGGTCCCGGTCCCGGTCCAAGAAAATCATAAATCCTCTTCGTACTAAAGCCCTCCCATCCCCAACCCCACCCACCGAAATCCACAAACCTCTTCCAGGCACTATCATTCGATCTCCTCAGCAATCCCGCCGGCGCAACCAGAACGAGGGATTCAACAGTGGAAGCATGGAATTGGGCAAACGAGGTAGCGATCACACCTCCGAAGGAGTATCCGAGAAAATGCGCTCGCGACCACTGTAGGTGGGCGAGGAGGCTGAGAATCTGAGTATGGAAGAGGCCGGGCGTGTGAGTTGCGAGCGGCGTAGACGAGAGGCCGTGGCCCCATGTGTCGTAGATCAGGACTGTGGTTGGAATGGATGAGGAAGCGAGAAGGGTTGCGAGCGGTAGGAGACCGATGCATGGAGTGCAAACGCCGTGCACGAGGACTACGCGGCGTGGAGGAGAGCTGGAGTGGGAGGGGTGAGAGGGTGGGATGAGGTAGTAGGTTGTTGTTCCATCATATGAGATGTGAGTCTGACGTGGAGGAAGGACGCCGCCGAATTTCGCGTCAAAGACTGAGGCTGGAGGTGCTGGGATTGAAGTTCGGCCGTTGAGGTGGGAGAGATGGGGTAAAGTTGGGACATTGTATAAAGACATCTTAACTGGATTCAATTGAAAAATTGAAAGTTTTTATCTGAGATTATTTATCTGAGAATGACTTGATAAACAACATGTATAAGAGTTGGAGATTGATAAGATTAAATGGGTCGTTTTCGGAGATATCAAAAGTGGATCCGAAGGGCGTCCGCAAATGCTTCTTTTGCTCACGACAGCTATGTTTTTGTTTATCATGTCAAAGTGTCCACTCAGAGCAGAGATTGCTGAAAATCTGATCAAATAACTAACTATCAAAAATCTAGCAGAAGTGATTTGCAGCAGATCAATGGGTGTGCTCTATCAAACCAGGAGTCATAGGCAACGAAGCGACGCTAAGCGAGAAGGCAATATTTATATCCGTGAAACAGATGGTAAGTTTTTTTCATTTTACTCTTTTATAAAGTGGAATAGATGAAGAGTGATAAGACTCGCAATTTATTGGTGCATGAACTTTCACGGTTCTAAAACTACGTATAGCTGAAGCCTGAGAGGTACCAGTCACTGGCAGTCAGAGATGCCCTATGGTGGCAAAGTATATCCTTACCATACCCACAGGGCTTCTTTCTATTGAAAAAATGAGTAAATCTCTCTGTATTCAATTGAAAGAGAGCTATATAACGCTAGATTGAGAGGAGAAATGAAGACGATCAGGGCTGCTCAAAACGTTACTATTGCATCACGTGATATGCACTTTCAAATCGTTATTTGGCCGGAGCTCCACTTAGGGATTTCCAGTGTGTGATATTATATCTATGCCTACATTTCTTAGACTCAAGTAGAAATATAGAAGACAAGCTTAGATAAGTCAAGGAGTTATTGGCCATTACTATCCCTCGCCTATAAGCTAACACACGCTTCCTTACACCACTTCAGCACTTCGTACCTAAAAAGAGCAAGTAACCAAGAACAAATTTCTCCGTAGAAGCAGCGATCCACAAATTACCAGGATATATAAAAAGAGTATAAGTAAAGCCCATTGAAACTACTGCAGAAGAACTATAAAACAGTAGTAAAGAGCCAACACCTCATTCGCTCCTGCCCAATAGCATCAGATACGTATTTACCCTCCGAGGACCTTCGAATAGCCGTATTCACCACTCCAAAGCTTTAGCTCATTCATATAACACACCAGTACTTTCTCCTCACATCAAACAAAGGAAAAATATGAGCCGCTGGTGTAGTGGTAGCATTTCTGATTCCAGCCAAGTAAACGAGTGGGTTTCCAGACGGTCATCGGTTCAAACCCGATGTGGCTCATTATTCTTTGCACCGTTTTTTTTCTTTGCACAGGGGCTACTATTGAGAATTACTTAGGTTTTGTAAAAGTCTTTTTTGGATTCTCTTTTGATATTTTTGGGTATGGTTTGACGAATATCTATGGTGGATTATGTGTAGAGTTTGGAAAAAATATTTTGTGATTGGAGATTATATTAAACGGATATAGAGTTGGCAACCAGTGCTAACCAGTATGCTAGATACAAAGTAGAGATTCTGGCTAGTGTTCCCTAGGCACGGGAAACCAAGAGCAAATACTTGTCTGTTTATGCTTCGAGAAATGAAATTTGATTGCATGTGTTGTTGTTTGATGGTGATATGCCAAGCAAACATATCAGCGCCAAACCTCCTTACGACTATGAATGATTTGCTCAGACTATGCAAGGCATAGCGTTTCTAGACCAAGAGGTGCAAGAACTAGATGCACATAGTGATATAAATGTTCTGCTAGTGAGGAGATCAAGTTGGAAGGTAGTTGCAATAGCAAACACTTTGTGCTCTCATATCGTAGTTTACCATTGGGCTGAGATTAGGGGGAAGGAAGTTCCGTACTGGAATTATCCAGCCTATTGGACATGTCGCTCATCTCATATACTGTTGGGGTCAGAGGCGTTGGCATGTGGAAAATATGTGCTGCCTAATTGCGTATTGAGGGGTATTCTTCTAATTCAGAAGCGCTCAGGAAAATCGGCGAACGGTTGTAGAACTATGCAAATACCGCCATAACTTCTGTCTCCATATACACCAATGCAAAACTGCCCGAATAGTTACAAGGTATAAAAGCTATGCAAAGGTTACTTCTTCGCCTTGCCTTTGCCTTTCGCTGGCCCCATAGCAGCCTCTCTTCGCTTTGCTTCGCGGGCATCGACTTCGGCCTTCTTGCTCTTCTCGGATTCTTCTCGCTCTTCTTTCTCGGCCTGGTGATGTTAGCGATGTAAGGGTACTTAATCATGATAAACAAACCTGCTTCCTGGCAGCTTCCGCATCTCTCTTCTCCCGGATCAACTTGAGTCTAGCCATGTCTGCCTTTGCCTCATCAGTTTTGCCCGCCTCATGCAACTTCTGATATCTCTCCTTCGCCTGTTGTGCCTGCACTGCCTCTCTCTCTCTGCGGCTCAACTCTGCGACCGGTTTGCCCTTTCCCTTGCCTCCCACACTCAGATCCTTGACACCCTCTGCCACCTCATCCACTGTTACTGGAGCAGCATTTGCCTGCTTTCGCGCAGCCTTGGAGTGATTTGGGTTAGCTGGCATAACTTCATCCTCACTCTCCTCCTCAGAGCTGGATGGCAAATCGCCAGGCTCAACTGCTTGTCCCTTCTTTCGTGCAATGGCTGCCTCCTTCTTGGCCTTGGCTGCTTGACGTCGCTCCTCACGAGTCAAGGCAGGTTTATTGGCACTCTCCTCTTCAGATGAAGACTCCTCCTCTGAGGACTCCTCCTCTTCTGATGAAGATGCGTTGGGGTCTTTTTCGGCGATCTCATTTCCGTCAGAGTCGAGGGGGCGGAGGTTCTTGGAGAAGTGCTTGCCACCTAGATGTTGTTAGTATACCGTTTTGTAGTCGTAGAAGTAGGGAGACAGACCTCCTCGCGTGAACTTCTTGAATTTTCCGCCTCTGCCACGGGCACCTGGTGGTCCTCCTGGAGCCATGATTGCTTGTGTAAATAAGGTTTGTATGTATGTACGACTGTGCTTTACGACTTGTGTGTCCAGCAGATACTTTGAAGTGTACTTTTAGGTGGGCTGAGGTTGCGGAATGTGTTTTGGCGGAGGTGTCAATATCAAGTCCAGTCAAAGACGATGTATTTGATGAGTCGAGTGGGGGCTAGGAACCCCTCCAAAGTGATCCACAATTGACTCAGTGCGCTAGAGTCTTTCGGGCTAGAGCAAAGTCACATGATCCTTCCGAAAATTTGCTTTATCTCGCGAGCCGATCTCATCCTCTTCTTTTCTCTTTACATAAAACTATAATCCTTCATATTCACTCTGGCTTACGCCCAACAATGGCATGTCTTGGAGGGGAAAATGGAGGAAAGAGGAGAACATATCGTTGATACTTACCCTGCGGCCTGTGGCATGAGAATGCGTTGGGCACGGAGAAATATTTTACGACGGGACATATCACAATTGGAACCAAGGAGCAAGATAACTGGTCTACTCTACCAAAGAAGACTTGGGCCATCAATTGGGCACTGTTGTATTGCAACATCTCGAGTGATTGGTAAGGGGTGTCGTACTACCAACAGTGTGGTGCTCGGTGACAAAGAATGTTGTCGTGAAAGAAATTCCTGCTTGGCTGCTTTGAGTTTTCTTGGTACATTCATTCACACGATCTCTTTATCTTAATAGTTTTTTTTGACTCAATCTATATATCGAGATTGCCATACCCTCTCTCCATCTTCACCTCTCCGTTGCAGGAACATCTGCACAGTTAAACCGCACTGTTATTTTGACGCTCTCCTTACCAAGTACGCAGTATATCTGCGAACCTGACACCATGTTATCCTGTGCTCACAGCACAACTTACTTCTTTCTTCCTCCATCGCTCGCCTTTCTCACCGAGATCTTTCCCAGCGTTGTTCCCGACACTGACATAGACCGTAACCTTCTCAGATGCCGACTTTGCGATCTCATCGAGACCCAGGCTCAAGCAGATATCGCTGAGAATCCTCCTGTAGGGCAACAGACTTTCGAAGAAATCGAGAAGGAGATCGCCCGAGTGAAAGAAATACTAGCAAGTGGCAAGACGAAAGAAGATATGACCAATGTGCTACCAACTCTGAAGAAAAACCTGGCCAATGCTGTTAAGACCGCAGACGCCAGGATTGAAAAGGTTTGGAGGGCACACTGGGCAGTGTGGGGACCAGGGGAAGGACCAGACCAGCAAGATGATTACTTGGACGATTACGACTTTGAAAAGATGGACTTGCAAATTGTGTTTCCAGTGGAGAGTAAGGTCGAATCTAAGATCGAACCTAAGATCGGACCTAAGAATGATTTGAATTTTAAAGACTTGGCCCCGGTGTCTATTAAGAAAGTCAACAAGGGCAGAGTCAATAAGGGTAAAGGTAATAAGGGGAAAGGCAAGAAGGCTATAGGCAAGAAGTAAAGTTGTCTAGGCTGTCCAATCCATAACGAGGTTTGGCCCTTTTAGCATCATCCTAAACAGTATATTTAGTACCCTAAGAAAAATCAGACACCTTTCATTGAATCTTCTTTCAAGTTCCCATTGCAACAGCGTGAAATAAGTGACAATGAAAATGTGCTCAGGAATTCCAAGAATCACAATCACATGATTGTTGTTTTCCTGTGCGGAGCGGAATGACGAAGCTCGGCATCCGGACACTACCTGTTCCCTAAATCAACACCAGAACTTGCAGCCAACGCATTCACGATGGCCGGCTTCCTACGCGGAAAGCAAGCGGGAATTCAGAAAGATCTATCTGCTGGTATCCTGCCAGAATCATTTGCACCGGATGATCAGGCACGATATGGAATAAACTCTCAAGTTAGGTGAGCTCCAACCAACGGACCCCGCGGAAGCGCTCTAGCTAACTAGACTTCACAACCAGTTCCCTAGCCTACGAGCCCGTACAATCTCTCCTCGCAATAGGCACAAACGAGTCGACATTTGGCAGCGGGCAGATCTATATTTTTGGGCAGAGACGCGTCCAAATTACCTTTACATTACCCCGCCGTGCCTCCATCAAAACATTACAGTTCTGCTCCGATCGCCTCATAAGCCTCGATTCTAAGAACGAGATCATAATATGGGACCTATTACATCAGAAGAAACTTGCGTCTTACGCTCCGCCGGGGGTTGTAATGGCGTTGGTGACAGATCCTATGTTGGATTGGGCGTTAATCGGGCTGCAGAATGGCGAGGTTATTGCGTATGATCTTGACAGAGAGAAGTTGGCACCTTTGCGACTACCGAATTTCTGGAGGGAGAGGAATCCAAAGTCGAGATTGCTGTCAATTGTTTCAATGCAGTTGCATCCGAGAGATATTGGACAGCTGTTGATTGGATACACGGAGGGAGCTGTCATATACTCGTTCAAGCAGAATAAGCCGATCAGGTACTTTGAGTACGAGGTTCCAGTTGGAGCTCCCGGTGGAAATGCAGATCCCTTGTCACACGATACAGTTCGCAAACCGCATCTCAATCAAGTCTTCTGGCACCCGACTGGGACATTTGTTGGAACTGCGCACGATGACGAGAGTTTGGTGTTCTGGGATCCTAAGGATGGTCGGGTTGTTATGGCGAGGACGCTTACAGACTCGCATGTCAATAAGCCTGGAAACCAGTCCCACAGCTTCGGCAATACACCTGGTACTTTTGCCATTAAGGAGTCGTTTTCAAGAATTGCTTGGTGCTGTAAAGCAAATCCGGATGATACAGGGATTCTTGTTGCCGGTGGCTTCCCCAAAACCGTTGCCGAGAAAGGCATAACGTTCCTTGAATTGGGTCCTACTCCCGTGTATTCGACTTCGACCTGGCAAATCCTCTCCTCTCATTTTGAGGCGAAAAAGACACATTTGCTTCCTACTCCGCTAGGCGCAGAAATTGTTGATTTCTGCCTCATCCCACGCGCTTCCCCTCATTTCTCAGGAGCTCAAGATCCTATTGCTGTTATTGCTCTCCTATCTTCAGGAGAGCTTGTTACTTTGACTTTTCCTAGCGGATACCCTATATCGCCTACCAATCAGTTCCATCCTTCTATTTCATTCGTCCATCCGTTTGTTACAACTATGGCCATGGCTCCAGTAGATCGGGGACGGTGGCTAGGCATGGTGGAGAACCGTTCACAGGGTCCCTCGTTGGTGCGTGGTGGTGCAGAGGGTGTGAAGCACCTGCGGAGATACGAAGCTCGAAACATTATTCAGATGGCACATGGAGACGGTACTGTCCGGATCTGGGATGCTGGCCACGATGATGAAATTGAAAACAGCGCCGTTTTGCAAGTCGATGTTGCCAGGGCACTGGACCGTTACGAAGATGTGAGTATCACTTCACTTAGTATGGGCTCCAGCACTGGAGAATTAGTTGTTGGTACTGCGACAGGTGAGGTGGTCATTTACAGGTGGGGAGCCAATAAGCTGTTTGGAAGAGAAGCTCCGAATTCAGTGCAGAGAGTTCCGGGTGGTATTACAGACATTGAATCCCGTGCCGAATCCTCACTCAAGGAAGGCATGCAGCCGTTTGTGCTTTATGATATGGCCAAGGGCCCTATATCGGCAGTTAAGATGTCAGATGTGGGCTTCGTAGCGATGGGTTCTGAAAGTGGAGCAATGTCAATCATCGATCTTCGAGGTCCCGCAGTCATCTTTAGCGCTTCCATGAGCGAGTTTGTCAAGCCTGATAAACGCAGTAGTTTTATGAAGAAAGGAAGTAGCCAGACATCTGGAAAGCCAGACTGGGCGGTGGTCATCGAATTTGGAGTCATGACTCTTGAAGGAGACAGCTACTCTAGTATTGCATGCTTCGTGGGTACGAATCAAGGAAAGGTCATCACTCTCAAGATTCTGCCTCAGCCGGACGGAGGCTACACAGCTCAGTTCGCTGGTATGTCGAATTTGGCAGACAAGATTATCTCTCTGTCTCCAATTGTGGCTGAATCAGGAAGACTTGCGACAGCGACTGGAGCCGCAGTAGCAGCTTTAAGAACGGGTCAACAGACCCATGGTGTGCTTGTAGCTGGTAAGTCATTTGGACTACAATTCTAATTGTTCTCACACTAACATCATTGCCAGTCGCTCAAACCGAGGTCCGGATTTTCAAACCAGCAACTGCAAAGGGTGCCCACAAAGCCTTCGACGACTTTTTGTGTGATGCAGCTAATGTAACCGAGTTTGAAGGTCGTGGCCATGCCCTAGTAGGTATCTTTGGTGATGGTACAACAAAAGCCTATTCGCTGCCCGCCCTCAAAGAAATCGGCGTCTTCCCCATCCCCATGCTTGACAAGACTCGCACCACAAACTCTATTGTCACCACATCCGGCGACATCTTCGGCTGGACTGGGCCCTCGGAGATAGCAATGCTTAGTGTCTGGGGCACAGGTCACGGCCTTCCGAAATCAAATAACAAGGTCTTCAATCCCGATGCCTTGATTCCTCCCCGTCCAACAATTTCAAACTTGCAGTGGATATCAGGAACTCAATATGTCAGTCCAATCGACCTGGATCTCCTCATCGGCGGTCCCGATAGACCACCCAGCAAGCGGATGATGGCAGCAGCGGCCGCCGAGGACCGAGCTGCAAGAGACGGCGGTCAGGGCTCGAGTCGTGCAGCACCTGGAACCGTTTCTACCGAGGGCTGGGGCGACTACATGACCAGGCAGTTGAATGAGAGGACAGAGAAGCTAAACATTATGGGGGATAGTACGGATAAGATGCTGGAGAACAGTCAGGGTTGGGCGAGCGATGTAAATAAATATGTTTCGAAGCAGAAGCGGAATATAGTGCTTGGGGGGATTACAGGAAAATGGTTTTAGGTATAGGTAGGTAGTTCCGAATCGCTCCTAGCGAATTTCTTGGGGGTGGGAGGCGTTTTATTCACCTGGGTCGAGGCGTGGGCTAAATAGGGATAGGCTAAGAAGCTGAAAAACAGCATTCGCTTCTTTAATAAAAGCATACAGTATTTGACTTTGAATTTATATCACCTTAAATTACGTTAGCAAAAATACGGTATATTTCCGTGAATCGAACGTACTTTCAGAGAAAATAAGTTATTAGTACTAGCGTCAAGAGGAAACAAAACTCCAAAGGGTCAGACTAAATCGCGGCCAACGACATTCTCGTCCCATGCCAGATCCCAACGATTATAACCCGGAACCAAGAAGAAAGAAAAAAACCTTGCATCTCATCTCATCTCATCTCATCTCATCCCATCTATGTAACATTCCATCAACCCTCTCCTCCCCGCCGCATATAACCTACCCACCCCCTTCACCCTCAGCCTCACCATCACCCTTGCTACAGTACATTAGTCATCAAAACCCGTATATAACCCATCTGCAGCCAGCGTATAGTTCCGGCTCCACCCTTAACCCTAATCCCTCCCGCCATCCCCTACACCAATCAATCAGCGATCCTGCCTGGGATGTACATGTATGTCGCGTATAGCGAAAGCGCTAGGAGGTGTAAGCGAGAGGGATGATGGTGATGGCGGAAAAGGCGAAAAGGGATCGGGTTAGATGATGATGATGATGATGACGGGAAGGAGAGGGGAGGTTTATGGTGAGGGGGGTGAGGAAAGGGTGAGTGGGATGGGATGGGGAGGAAAGTATTTAAGAGTGAGGTGGGTGCCATTTCTTTGGAGATTTTTCTTTTGGTGGAAGTATTCGATTTATCGTGCGCTTTCATCTCTTTGTGCTACCTACCTACATATATACTGTATCCGCTCTTCACGTAGGGTTCTGTTTAAGAGAGATATAAATATCAACAAACCCCTATCTCCCATCACCCATCACCATCCCCTTCCAACCCCCCCCAAAAAATCATGTCCACCACCAAACCTCATCCAACCCTAATCTTCGTGCCCGGCGCCTGGCATAAACCCAGCTACTGGGAAAAAGTAACCAAAATCCTCAACTCCACCAGCGACAACGACAACGACAACGACAACGACAACGACAGCTACAAAACCCTCACCCCAACCCTCCCCTCCACAACCGGCGACGCCACCGCCACGCTCCTCGACGACATCACCGTCGTGCGTAACGCTATCACTTCGGAAACGGTGTTGGGAAGAGATGTGGTGCTGGTGGTGCATTCATATGGAAGTATTCCTGGAGCGAGCGCTTTGAAGGGGTTGGTTAAGTCTGGATCTGGAGGAGAAGAAGAAGAAGAGGATAGTGGAAAAGGAGATCAAAAACACCCAGGCCGCATCCTCGGTCTCGCATTGATAGCAACAGGATTCGCTCCAACAGGCATCTCCTTCCTCACCGGCATAGGCGGCACCCCGCCCCCTTTCTGGGAGCTAACCCCACCCCCAAGCTTCGCAGCCTTCACCATCCCGGCGCCCGCCCTCCGCGAACTCTTCTACCATGATTTACCTGCTGCGGAAGGAGAGTACTGGGTCACCCAGTTAACGAAGCAATCCGCTCTCTCGTTGAGCGAAGGAGGGGAGTTTGTTTATAGTGGGTGGAAGGATGTTCCGTGTTGGTTTTTGGTTACGACGGAGGATCGTGGGTTTGCGGTTGGGGGGGAGGGGGCGAGGGAGGTGCAGTTGGGCTTGGTTGAGGGGGCGAGGGGGGAGGGGGCGGATGTTGTGGTTAGGGAGGTTAGGAGTGGGCATAGTCCGATGTTGAGTTGTCCGGAGGAGGTGGTGGGGTTTTTGAGGGATGCTGTGAGGGCTTTTGGGGGGTAGGTTGGTGAGGTAGGTGAGGGAAAGAGAGAAAGAGAAGATAGGGTTTTATGGGTTTCGAACTCGGTGTAGACAATCTCCTCTCCAATTTAAGAGATTTTGGAATGAAAGGTTCGCACTCAAAGTAAACAACCTGATAGAATTATGGATATGAACCAGGATAGTTGCACGCCTCTTGTCATGTCATGTCATATGTAATCCGAACCAGCTTTCGTTGGGAGGTGTTGTATATCGAGTAGGCGGATGTCTATACTCAGAGGCTTCTAAAGACAGTAACAACTATGCTTCATCTCGCTAGAGATCCCATAAGAGAACTATATAATCAATCAAAGAGCTTCCCCCATCATCGTTACTTTGTGTCCGCGAGCATACGTTGGTCCTTGGCTTGCAGGCCCGGATGGCCAAGAAAGATAATATCACACAACTGGGTTATCCAAGCATCAATATACACTCTGTGAAAAAGAAACAAAGAACTCGACGACATTCATCACTTGATCATTTATCACCATATCTGTTACACTAGTTACATGCATCATACATTCGGCTCGAGTCCTAGATTCGTCCTTTTCCTCCTCGTCACTTTCTTCCACCATGACGGGTTCCTCTTGAGGGGTGGAACAGCAGGCTTTTCTGTCGAGGCCACAGGGTATACAGTCTGAGGAACAGTCTTCAAAGTGATCGAGTTGCTAGAGGCGTGGCCACTAGTCACAAATTCATCCGATATTTCGATCTGTGGTGGAGTGTTCGACGGAGAGCCTAATTCATTTGTGCTATTAAACGAGGTCGATGATTGCTTCTGATTGTCGATTTGTGCTCTGCGGATGTTCATCGCTCGGTTTGCTTCTGTGCCTGAAAAAGTTCGCTTTTTCCTCACTTCGGCTGTTTTGATGTCAGTATTACTGAGAGGTATGTTGTTTGACCGTGTAACTACCTAAAGCACTGCCTGGCTCCGGGCTTTGCTCATCCTCATCGAGTAGTAGATGCGGGCTCCTGAATACCCATGCGAGAAGCTGATGCCATTTGGTACGCCAAAATGCCATTCCTGAAGTGGTATTGAGCGATCCAATCAAGAAGAAGAATGGGACGCAAACAGTGGCCATAGTGACGCCAAACCATTTAAATTGTGGCTCGGTTGACATATTTGTCATGCCAAACACTGAGGTGACAAATGTCAGAGGAAGGAAGAAGATTGAGACCTGTACATGTCAGAACAGACTGCCCAATCCTCTTTCAGAAGCTACCTACCAAGGTCAATAGCTTAATATTGTGGCCTTGAAGGATCGTAACTGCAGATAACTCGACACTCTTTCGACTCTCCAGTACTGAAGTTCCCGAGAAAAGCTGGTCTCGTAAGGTTCGAATCTCTTTTCTGCGATTATCATTCTCGTCATACAACTTGAACATATTCTTTATCTCTCTTTCGAAATCTTTCTTCAGGCTGCCCATTCGCTTCCTCCAGTATACATTTCTGTCGGAATCTTCGTCGATCATTGGCCAAAGACTCTTGTGTCTTCCTGCCCAGACATCATCAGTAAAGGTGTGTTCGTAAGCATCTATGATAGCCTTGATTCCGTCATTCATCAATCCCAATGTTTGGTAAGCCCAGAAGTATCGCCGCGAGTAGGTAAATTCTTCATCTTCGAACAGCAACTTGTCTCTCATATCCCCACTGAACATGAAATCAGCCTATCATCATTAGCTTCAAGCCAGGTAGGAAATTTCCCATCGACCTATCTTCTCGACCAGTGAAGTCGAGAGACGCCTCACGTAGGGGTCAAATGAAGAGGGCACCAACCGAAGGTATCACAAGCTTACTGATCTTTATGTAAATATCCTCAAACCGCTTTTGGGCATCCCGGAACTCGGCAAGGAGGGTGTGCAAAAAGGCCTCAGGGCCATTGACATAATGCTTCGTTGAATCATGGCTATTCATGCTATGTTTATGGTCCGGATAGCACTGGATATTTAGAACATGCCATGGCGCCCATGGGTCATAGACATACCCATACTGAGTCGTAGCCTTCCGCGCCGCATTCCTCAATTTTCTAACAGGGTGGCCGCCAAGTGACAAAGCTACTACTGAACTGCACCGAGATATTGGGATATGCGCCTTTGACTTCTTCAATAGTTTCTGGGCTGAATCCGATCTTTGCCAAGGCATTGGTTGCACTTCGTCACCAACCAATGTGAAATAGTCGAACTCGAAGACAAACGTCCGCTGTCGACGTTGGTCTGAGGAGAACGATCGGTTCAGCGCATGAGCCTATGGAATTAGTTGTACGGTACATCACGAGTAGGTAATTCCTCACGGTTGATTTATCTTCTCGAACCAGGTATCTGAAAATTTCGTCCATGTCAAAATCTTTGTTCATCGTTAAGTGCAGTGCTCCAAGAATAATTGGTGAAGGTTCTCGGACAATTGTTATACGGCCAACAGCAGGTCGCTGTGTATCGGGGTCTGCATTGAGATCCTAAGCAGGTCTTAGCAGAAGCACTATGCTCGAGGGCCAGAAGTATATTCTACTTGAATTGCCTGCCAGACGGCGGAATCAATTGAGGTTGTCCCTTCCTTGACTACCTCACGCCGGGACAATGGAGCTCCATCTGTACCAACATCGAAGACCGAATAATGGCTGTTGTGCCATTTCTCGTTTTCTGGGTAGACCGGAAAGAGTGACGGGTATAAAAGTCGTTTATTGTGTACCACAGTGTCCAATAAGACCGCTCCGTACTCGTTAAAAGTATATGTCTTCAAGTAGTCCCGCAGATCTTCGTAGTCGTACTTGTACGAGGGCAGTGGTATTTGAACATATAATTCATCGTCCTCGTCGCTTTCATCACTCTCCCCCGTCAAGACACTGCTGTAAACAGTCACCGGTTTGCCGTTCACAAGTCTCTCTGCATCGACTTCTACAGTAGATAGTCTGCGGCGCCTGGTAACCGACACTGAAAGACCCGGTGAAGTCGGAGTTGGGGAGTCGGTTCTGGGCAGAGTTGATGCTCGAGTTAGCATAACATTTGACGGCGATGGATGGGAATTGTCCGTTGCTTCGAACGTTGGCACTGGAGATGCCAACACTGGCGTCTGCCCAGAAGCTGTCTTGGCTAAGGCCTGGTGGACTAGCCGGAAGGTGGTGAGATATGCTTGGTGCTGCTCGTCCAGCCTCTTCAGCAGCTCTTCCGTAGTTAGTGCTCCCTCCATATTTATCCCACGGTAAGATAGGGCGGCAGGACAGCGACAGCAGAACAGAGGGACCCATAGAGAGTATATGTGAAAGCAAAGAGTGAGCGACAGTGACAGTGAAATCGACGGAGTTTCTAAGGCAATGCATGCTTGGCAGAGCCGCGAGGCTCCATTCACAGGCCGCTCTGTAATAATATGTGACCTATGATATACACGGTCAATTGGGCGACGGGCCTAAGAACTACTCCAGGCTACTGTGTATCATCTTCAGCGTGCTTCGGCGCCTTACTGTACCCGGTCCGTGGTCCGTGGTCCCCAGCCTGCCATGCCATGTTCCAGTCATGGGTTGTACTGTAGTCTCATAAGACCACGGAACGCCTGTCTTGATCAGACCAATTTGCTTCTCTCCTCTTGTAGGATTTCTTCAGAGATACGGACCAGTGCGTAGAGCACTTTTGCGTAATGTCGATGCATGTAAACACTTGAATATCCCGTCGGTGTGAGACTTGGAAAGTTGATGCATTTGCCAAGTCTGTCTGCAGGTCGATCCACTACATATAAATCACGTGGCTGCACTTCGGCTAAACTGGCTCGCTCGGCTGGGCTGGTCAGCTCAGCGTCAGCTATATAATATCAACGAAATCATGGCGACAGTGACTTGCTGATGATGGAGTATAATGTAAGTCAAAGCTGTACAGTATCGTGAGCACTGAGAAAGATATATGGGTGGGTATGGACTCTTCTTCTGTGCACAATAGAAACGTCCATCAACTAATGGTCGATCATTAGATTCATCAGATTCGAGGCTTTGGAAATGGAGCATGGAAGAGGAACTACTACAGTACTGTTCTGATCAAAAGCTCGCTGAAAGTTCAATTTCGAGTATCTACATCCAACTTCAATGATTACATCTATGATTTCTACTGATCTAAAATCATAAACCTCTCCGGCTCCTTTTCAAAAGCACACATACTCGCATAATCCACCATAGTCCTCCCATCCTCGCCACCAATACTCCAATTCCACTCCCCGATTCTAATCTCACACTCTCCTCTTACAGCCACGAGCCTAATCTTCGCTACTGTGCCCTCCTCCCATATCCCCACCTCACACAGTCGTGCCCGTTTCTCCTCGGGTATGAACTCGTCCTCCGGAACACCGTCTTCCTCGATTGAAACAAGCCAGGTAGCGAGATGTGCAGAGGAGTACGACCACCAAACGCCTTCGCGCCAGAGGCGAGAACGAAGTAAAGAGATGGCGTCGCGGCGTAGGGAGCGAGAACGGCAGTTCTCGGCGCAGAGACGGAGGGCGCCGATCAGGCCGGTGGAGGGGTAGTAAGCTCCATATGGAAGGATGGTTTGGGAGTCTGGATGGTGGAGGAAGAGGCTTGATAGATTGACGATGGTTTCGAATGTGGATATATGGGCATCGTACGCCAGGGGGGATGGAGTGAGGCACGTGGAGAGGTTTACCTTGAGGGCGTGCGAGAGAATTCCGAGAAGTAGGATAGGGAGGTAGAGAGGAGAAGATGAACTTGTATTCAAGGAGAGATGGGAGAAGGATGTTTGCCAGGAAGAGAGAAAAGAAAGATGGAGGGAGAGGGACAGAGACCTAAATTTGTCGCTTGGTAATAACGGTCGGGAGAAGTCACCGAATGTGCTGCGTAATCCGGGCTTGAAGGTTTCGTGGTCTGGGTCAGGAGCATTGGCCTTTGCAGATTTGATGGAGGTGATGAAGTGTTGGGTTCGCCGGGTGATGAGATCGAGGTAGGATTTTGCTTCGCTGACGGATGTGAAGGTTGGAGGGATTGAGGAGAGGAAATCAGAGCCCTCGAGGCTGAGGATGTAGTGGTGGGAGGAAGGGAAAGGATCGGAGAGCAAAGAGGCTTCTACTTCAAACATGCGGAAGCGCTGGATAATCTCATCTTCAATGGGGTAGCCTAAGTCTAGTTGAGAGCTCTTGGGGTCTTTTGCCTGGGCTCTACCTGCTTGGAAGGAGTTGATGAGCCGAACCCCGGAGTAGATGTGGGAGATGACTTGTTGGTGATGCCACTGGAGGGTTTCGATACAGATTATCAACAAACAGACGATGAGGGCAAGCCGTTGGCCTTCAGCACTATTGACGAGTGCTTGCCGGGAGCCGTGAATGAACTTGTTGTATTGCCGCAGCGCAAAGTTGTTATTTGAACGGAGACAGTCGGGTCTGCTGTATAGTTTGGCGCCACCATCTGAATAACTGGGCTTGTTCTCAAGGACACCCTTCACACACTTACTCAGACTCCCAATGGTGATAATTGCATGACGAAGAAATGCGTACCGATGACTTTCTTGTAGCACTACCCGGTTCCAGATCGAGGAGTCGAAGGCTCCTGAGAGCTCCCGTGATGTTTCGCCGCAGAAGTGTCGAAATGCGAGGAATTCTTCAGTTTCTCCGAACAACACATGAGAGATGTCGTAGCCGAGCTTTGGGACTGAGTGAGCAGTGGGTTGTTTCTTGGGAAAGATGGGGCGGGATGTGAATTTGGTCTCTAATTCGAGATTTTCTTTCTTGTGCTTCTTGTATCCTGAACAGACTCGACCGAATTTACAACACCTGTGGCATTGCGGCTTTGTTTCGTCACACTTGACGCGGCGTAACCTGGTTCTGTTAGAGCCTGTTCCATATTTTAGAAGTACTGGTAAGTGAGAATGTCGTCTTCCTCTCTGGTTTATTTTGGAAGAGCTTGGTCACTCGATGGTTCCTTGAAGTCGTGACAAGACGTGGAACCCATAAAATATCTGAGTGGCCGAACTCATTGGTAACGATAGTCACTTACTTGCACGTAAGGCATCCACTTTTGACCTTCAGCTTGCTCGCCCTAAGCTTCTCATACTTCTTAGCCTTAGAGGTTGGAATCTCGGGTGTAGCAGCAGAGGTCATCAGATACATATTGGTAGTGAAAGGGTATTCTGGTTCTGGAATTCGATTTGATGCTCCGTCTTTTCCTCCTGAATGGAGAGACCATCAATTTATTATACTTCAAGTCTCTCGCCGGCATCCTTAGGAGCAAGCGGCTCATCGTTACCACCAGTAAGCGTAAGGTTACGCTCCCGGCACGAAAGAATAAAGGCGCCAAGCTCTTGTAGACGCAATAAGGCTTGGAAGCCAAGCACCAACGAAGCCCCGTGGTGTGGTTACGTATCCTAGAATACAGTCTCCATCAGATTGGGAGGTTGAACTTACATATATCCACTCATTGGTGAGAGATATCTATCGACAAGCATTTATTGTGCATCCGAGAGCTTAGTCACCCTGATGTCGCGTTACAAAAAGGGAAATGTCGCCTCCTTGCCGGGCTGAGTACCTAGTTACAGCAGGGTGAGAGTAAGTAGCACAGGGCAGACAGACACTTGCTTGCATGTCAGTCATAGCCTCTGTTACTGCACTCGTCGACCTCCTTTCTGTCATTTCTAGATCTAAGTGCTAGTCTTCCGGACCTTGCTCGTAGGATTTTTGTTTCTGAGGATCTGAATTCGAGTCTGATTGGTCCATCGTATCCTGTAGCCAATAAGAGAGGGTTGTGCCAGCAAGTTCTGTCAATGTATATGCAGATGGGAGCTGCTCCAGGGTTGCGAGCTAGTCCAGCCAGTCCGGCCAATTCAGTGGTAGGAACATTGGCAGTCAGCTTTTTCATCGGATGCAGATGAGCGAGGGTAGGTGAGCAGAGTTAAGGCCCTGCGTTTAGGACGAAGCCGAAGTCAAGGGGCAAATGAAAAGTAAATGGGGGACAGATTTTACTGTCCTGCATACTGTACCTATGCTACCGAATTTAAACCCAACAGGATTCAAATACATGTTGGCGGCCTGGCCACTGGGTCGGGGACTGACGGTTCATCCTTCGAGTACAGTACGATAGAGAGAATCCCATTCGCTGGCTTGTAGGGGGATGATTTCATATTGCTGAAAAGGCACAGAGGTTTTAGGCAAACACTGCAGTGAGGCATCACTATTTATTATTCCCTTGATTTTGTGCTGACAAGATGTGAAGCGTCGATATCCTTGGAACCATGAGGGTGCTGAGCCTCCTACCTGCAGATCATCTGTACAACAAAGATCGTGCTACTGGCAAGGTTAAACAGTATGAATGGCCGGCTGTGCAATGGTCATTGTAATCATCATTTATTCCATGAAATCTTGACTACTGTGCTCATCCATCCATGAGGTATCGTGGAAACCCCCCTCCCAACGAAATCTAAACAAAGCATGCTTGCTGGCCATGGGGTATATGAAAATCAACTGGTCATGACTATCAATGTGCCATGACAGCATCACCGTGGTTTGAAACGCCGCCTTTGGGAGCAGATGGTTTCTCCATGCCATCCATCTCCATATCAGCATCAGCATCGCCTTCGGCAGCACCTTCTTCTTCCTCATCGAGCTCCTCGTCTTCACTTCCGCTGCTTTCAGCCTCGAGATCCTCACTTCCATCATCGGATTCCTCGGCAGCTGCTGCACCTTCGCCCTCAGCGCCAGCCATCTCGGAGTCTTGTTCCATAGCATCGGGATCAGCAGCAGCAGCTTCACCTCCCTCGGCAATCTCTTCCTCTTCGTCACCCTCTTCAGCTCCATATTGATCTCCATCGGCGGTCAAATCGGCCTCGGGTTGCTCAGGGGGGAACTCAGCAGGAGCAGATGCCTCGGAATCCCTGCAGTGTTATATTAGATAATTATAGTACAGTGATGTGGCTGCTTAACTTACCACTTAATAGCAAATCGAGTGACTCTTGGCTTCTCTGCAAGGACATTTCGTCGGACCTTCTCAAGAATAGGCTTTGCCGGGGGATCAGCGTTGAGCTCATCAGAATCATATTCATTGTTGACATAGTATCCAACTCGGACAAACTCTCGGTTGTCGTAGGCACAGGTGAGAAGGATGACGGTAACTCCAAGAATTTCGGCATCTGGAATACGACTGGTGTTGGGTGGATCGGCCTCGAAGACGAACTTGTTCACGCCGACAGGAATGGGGCCGACAAGAAGAGAATCGAGTTCTTGGTCATGCTCAGCACTGGCAATGTTAGCAAGATAATTATCTGGGAAGAAGACAAAAGACGTACGATGTAGCAGAACCGACATAGGTCAGCTTCCATTCAAGATCTACACAAACCCCATCAGACTTGTAAGTTCTACTCGCAGATGTTGCGACATACCCTTTTGAAGTGGCTCCAAACACTCGAAAGTGATCTCGAACTCATATGGATCTCCAAACTTGGCTGGATTGTTGAGGACGTTGACGCCGAGGAGAGAAACAACAGACATGTTGGGAGCGGTGTACTTTACTGTATGTGTAAAGTCTGTGGCTTTTCGAGATTGTATATGATGGTTTGTTAAGACCAAAATCAGCTCACCGACCAAGGTGTGCGGTTGTAAGTAAGGAGGTCAAAAATGTGGATGCAAAGCCGAAAGAGTCGAGAAGGCGGGCTGTTTGAAAGGAGGACGCGCATGTTCGCGTCCAACAAGCGCGACGGGAATTCAATTATGTCAGTCACGTGTCGAGACACTAGTCTACTATCGTAGTAGTATACTTTGTCGTTCTTTGACATTGGACCTCTACAAACTTCTTGCCTCTATTCAGCATCATAACATACCACACTTCTTCTTCTGAACTGTTTTGTTTCCTTCCCTACGCAACGTCGCGGTTGCGGAAGTGCACACAAGCACATCAACTTCTCTATTGACTGGTTCGTCAACTGTTCTCCAACTCGGCGACTATACCTACTCAAGCTCAACTAACTTGCGACAGTCTAGCTCCGTTTTTCTCCATTATCCCTTCTTCTACATATCCCTGACCCTGAATACACTCGGCACAATGGCGGGGGAAGACGAAGAGATCGCTCTCTTACATCAAATGCAGGCAGGGCAAGACGGTGTGGCGTGGAATGATGAGGGTACAAATGAGGCCGCAGAGGGCGGGCTTCCTTCAAATACTGAACATACAAACGATCAAGAAGTCAAAAGAGAAAATTCTGCAGATGACCAAGTTCTTCGTGCTTTATCTCCTTCGGGATCTAGTGTGGCTTCCGATGGGGGCGATTATGACCCAGCCTCTGTTTCTTCATTTCCTGCAATTGCCCTCGTGGGTGAAGCGGAATCTAGATCCAGTTCGCGAGGATCGATTCGGAAGCCAAAAACTGTGGGAGGCTTCATTGCCGACGACTCAGATGATGAGTACGATGCAGCAACACCAGTGCAGGCTGGAGGTTTACACCCATCAGCTAATGCTCCCACCCGAGCACTTTCCCATTCTCCACTTCAGAACTCTGTCACTCCGCAAGATTTGCCTACCACTCCCGAGAATCAAGGTGATTCAAAAGCTGCGCAATCTTCCCACGCTCTCCCCGTGAACTCAAGTGTTATCGGGGTTGCCTCTTTGCCAGCTCCAGTAGCACAGTTACTTACCTCTGCAGCTCCCGCACAAGGTGTATCGCTCCCCAAGGCCCGTCTGCCTCATGATAGAATCGGCCTACTTGAAGATCGAATCAAGGAGGATCCTCGAGGCGACATAGATGCATGGTTGCTGCTGATTAGTGAGCACCGCAAGCGTAATAAGCTTGATGATGCACGCGTTGTATACGAGCGACTCTTGAAAGTGTTCCCTCAGGCTGTGAGTCCAACCGACCTACCACATCCAGTGATTTTCTGACTATGTCTAGGCCGAGATATGGGTTGCCTACACGGAGATGGAGTTGGAGAACGACCAATTTAGCGCCGCCGAGACACTCTTTGGTAGATCTCTGTTGACAGTTGCCAATGTTCAACTCTGGTTGGTCTATTTGAACTATATTCGGCGCAGAAATGATCTGACAAATGATACAACTGGATCCGCGCGAGCAACTATTTCACAATCTTATGATTTCGTTCTTGCGAACATAGGCATTGACAAAGATTCTGGCAGACTATGGCAGGAGTATATACAATTCATTCGAGGAGCCCCGGGCCAGATTGGTGGTAGCAGTTGGCAGGACCAGCAGAAAATGGATCAACTACGAAAGGCATATCAGCGTGCCATCAATGTCCCTATGTCTGCATTGAACGGCCTGTGGAAGGAATATGACCAATTTGAGATGAGCCTCAACAAAACCACTGTAAGTGCTCCGTCCCTTTCATGGCTTATGGCTAATATCATACAGGGTCGAAAATTTCTTCAAGAGAAGTCTCCGTCTTATATGTCTGCTAGAAGTGCCAACACCGCTTTGGAAAACATCACACGCGGGCTGATAAGGGCGACTATCCCTCGACTACCTCCAGCGCCTGAATTCGAAGGTGATCAAGAGTATCAGCAGCAAGTCCAGCTTTGGAAGGGTTGGGTCCAATGGGAGCAAGAAGATCCGTTAGTATTGAAGGACGATGAGCCTGAGACTTTCAAGCAACGAGTCTTATATGTTTATAAGCAAGCACTTATGGCCTTGCGGTTTTGGCCAGAGATATGGGTTGATGCCGCTGACTGGTGCTTCAATAATGGCTTGGAAAAGGAAGGCGATTCTTTGCTTGACGATGCACTTCTCGCCAACCCTGAGAGCTGCTTGATTGCATTCAAGAAAGCTGATCGACTAGAGTCGACGCTCTCTACAGGCGAAGCTGATAAAGGGCTTGCTGAACGAGGAGCAATTGTCCGTGCACCCTATGACAAGCTTCTAGATACCTTGTATGACATGAATAAGCAAGTGAAGGCACGCGAGAACCTGGAATTAGATAAGGTGGACGATAATGCTTACGTTGATCCTGTCGATGCATCTATTCGAGCTATCACCAAGGCTGACGAGGACGAGGAAGACACTGACGCAGAGAGAGCATACAGGGAATCAGCGAAAGAAGCGCGGCGCAAGAGTATCAAAGAGAGTTATGCCAAGCAAACAGAACTCCTTTCTAGAACAATTTCGTTCGCCTGGATTGCACTCATGAGAGCAATGCGCCGTGTTCAAGGCAAAGGCTCCCCCAAAGATACGGGTAAAGATACAGTCGGCGGGTCAAGGAAGATATTCGCAGATGCCAGAGGTCGAGGGAAGATCACAAGTGACGTCTATGTGGCTGCTGCATTGATCGAACACCATGTCTACAAGGATATCGCGGGGACGAAGATCTTCGAGCGAGGAGCAAAGTTGTTTCCCGAGGATGCTGATTTCACTCTTGAATATCTTAAGCATCTACTATCTATTGGTGACACGACAAGTAAGTTGATTCTACTCTCTATGGTGTAAGCTCTCAATAACCGTAGCCTAGATGCCCGAGTCACGTTTGAAACGGTAGTCAGCCGCTTGACCCAAAAGCCCGAGCTCGCATGGAAAGCAAAGCCATTATACACGTACTTCCACAAGTACGAATCCCAGTATGGTGAATTATCTCAGATCAGCAAATTGGAGAAGCGCATGGCAGAGCTGTTTCCTGATGACCCAAAGTTATCTCAGTTCGCGGCACGATACAGTGGAGAAGGCTTTGACCCAACTGGCATTCGTCTGATTGTGTCACCTGCTACACAAACTCGCGCAAGAGGCGTGATGCAATCAATAGAACAAGCACCACCTGCCATGCAAGCTAGTCCACGTCCTCAATACGTACAGGAAGCAAGCCGCAGCCCAAGACCTCAATACCTGCAACCTCTACCGGCTACTAATTCGCCTAAGCGTCCCTTTCCTACTGAAGACTTTGAGAACGATCTCAACCGGCCGCGTAAGCTTGCTCGTGGCGAGTCTCCTTTGAAGGGTGCTGCCGGACGACGACTAGATCAACAGAAGCGACTCCAGCAAGGCACTCCATCATGGAATGCCCCTCCATTTGTTGTTCCTCGTGATATCACATTCCTTCTTAGCATCATCCCTAGAGCTGACCTATATACCGCTACCAAATTCAAACCTGAGGCTCTAGTTCGTCTTCTCAGAGAGACAATCGTTCCAGACTACAGCACATGGAAGACAGCAAAGGAGGAGTCCCAAGCTCCACCTCAAAGATACGGTACAAAATGTTCCCATTCCGAGCACTCCCAACTCCTCTACACACTCCTGAAACAGCGGGCTGAAGCGAGAAACCATCTTTTCGAGCAGAGTGGCTCTGGCAACCCGGCATATCTTGGAGCTGCTGCTTCTAATTATGGTCCTCCCCCAGGATCAAATAGAATGCAGGGATATCAGCATCCACCGTTACCAGGATTCCATCCTCCACATGTTGTTGCAGACCCAAGTAGTTCTAGCACTCATGGGAGTGGATCTAGTATCAGGAAGCCTGCCGTCCCCCCACGCTTATGGCCTGCTTCGAGCTGGTACTGACACTCTTGCTAACTTGATCCCATCAGGATACTACGGTCGATAACCGAATCCATCTCACTGGGATAGCAACGCCTCTCTTCGAGTTTATTTCGCAGCTCAAAGAACCAGTAATTAGCAGGCAGGGTTTCTATTGGGGGAGTATGATTCTGGAATAACGTTTGTATTATAAAGGTCTGCTGGACTGGGAAAGGGTCTCTTTGCTCGTTGCGCCTTTGCACACACGAATCTCTCTAATTATTCGGGGAGAGAGTAATTTCTCTGATATTCTTCGCAAGGCGTTCCGGTGGTCGTGCAGTGCAACGGCGCGCTGCTCAAAAAT
This sequence comes from Ploettnerulaceae sp. D365, assembly GCA_003988805.1. Classification (NCBI taxonomy): domain Eukaryota; kingdom Fungi; phylum Ascomycota; class Leotiomycetes; order Helotiales; family Ploettnerulaceae; species Ploettnerulaceae sp. D365. Next base: position 52,295 of record QYAL01000075.1, read on the forward strand.
GTAACATAGGTACAATGTAATGGTCATGATTGCTCTTGACTGTTGAACTTATGCTTCTCCCTTTTTTCTTCTGCAGACATTTGTATTCGCTTGTTTGCGCGTTGTTAAAAAGCGAAAAAGGAGATCTCATCCATTGAGGTGACAAAATGCCTGTGTGGGAAGCCTTCGTCTGCTTGCGAGATTCTGTGATAGTTGGCAGATTAATCTCTTAAGCCAGATATAATGTTACTCGTCATGATTTCTATCAAAAGTTTTTACAAGCCCATGTGGACGTGAGTTCGAAACAAAGCAAGATGATTACTAGCATCTCAGTCATCGCTCTCTCCGTCTACACGAGCTCTTGGCCTTAGGCTCTCGGCAGGTCCGCCTGTAATTCGAATCAAACAGTATCAAACAGCTACTAGCTTGCCCTACTTTCTCTATGGCGACAAGTTCTGAGAATCAAAGCATGTAAGTTGCATGAGCATACTATGTTGAGCATTCATATTTAATACCTGAATCGTCACTTCTTCAAGTGAAGAAACTGGTTTCTAGTACTGATGCAGAAATTCGAACCGCACAGACACGAATCGCTTATGCTCGAGTGTCACTTTGTCCATCAGATTAGGTTGAAGGCCGAGACTGGTAAGGGAGGACAAACTTCTCAAGTCTATAATCAGAACTGTCCAAAACGATTCCATGGCCAGTGCGTGTCCTGTTCCAAATCATCCTCTTCCTTCTCCTTAACCAAAAAGTCCAATCTAGAATCCTAGATCCATTCGCTAAGAAATGAATCCTCCCCTATTCCCATAAAGACCATCTGCTCTACATTTGTTTTTCATCAGCCCGAGCTATTCTCAGTCCCATCTCCTTAAAGTCGGTTGTCATCGCCCTCATCTCAAACTGGAAGTCATGCTCGGCTAAGCTAGCGTCCTTCTTAGCGCGGCCTCCCCCCCCATAACCTTTCCTCTTCTGCCCCAACACAACACTTGACACTCTTCTTCTCGATCATAAACAAGAGCCGTCCGACCTCATCAACATCTTCTGTTCGCAACTGTGCTTCGTCGAGTTTCGAAGCTAGCTTGGTGCAGCATTGAGTAAGTCCTCCCTTCTTTAGTGCCGCGTTGCTCGGGTTTTTGTGTTGCTTGGAAGGGCGGTCGATCTTTGTTTATTTGGGCGACTTGAGGTAAACAAACATCAACTCAATCTTGCTCTACACCACGTTTTCTCTAAGTTCTCCTCCACGTACAGCCAGCCCCGATTCCCGAGCTTGCATTGATCAACTAGAAAGCAATTAGCTAACACAGTTAATGCAGGTCTGCCTGTACCATCAATCTATTGTCCTGCAGATTCCAGTTGAATGTAAGTGACCATCGTCCTTGCCAACTTCTACCCTGCCTTCCCTCCGCTTCAAGCGTGCAGTTTGGTGGAGGTACCTGCTTCCATTCATCTTGTTCTCTGTGCACACGAGGTTCTTTGAACTTGTGGATCTCTGTTCTCAATATTCTCTAACTCCAATCTCTACAGCAAGACATTCAGACAAGCAAACATGGCTGGCGGTGTCGGTCGCCAACGCGTTGGCGGCGACGCGCCTCAAGGTAATGGAAGCAACTACAGTGGCAGTAACTATCAGCAGTCTCAAGGTCCACAACCGCAACAACAAGGCAGTGGCTTCCTAGGCGCCCCAAAGGCTAGATCTGGCGGTTTCGATGGTCCTGGAGAGCATAGTCGAAACCCTTCTCAATTGTCTGGTGTCGGCGGTCCGCAAGGTGGCCCCCCTCAAGGTTATCCAGGTAGTCCAACTCGGGGCTTCCAGGGCCAACCTTCTCAAGTCGGCTTCCCGAGTCCACAGCGTCAGAACCCGTATGCGGCTGGTCTTGGTTACGATCCTGCCAAGCCAGTCGTGAAGGAGCGAGTCATCACCAACACCCGTATGGAGCTCCCTATTGATGCTTATTACTTGGAAAATCCTGAGGTGAGCACCTACCTTCTTCTCATATTTGGTGTTCCGTCATTTTGATATGAGCCTGAAACATATCCTCAAAGACTGATGCCAGTGGCTCAAGTCATCAACGACTCTGCGCAATAAAACAAAGACGTTGCAAGTTGCGATACGTGGCACTGTGGAAATAGTGATCACTCTTTTAGTATTGTATAAGTTCCTGCAGCTTGCCATTAGTCGACTTCACGACTAGCCTGAAGTCATTCCCAGTTTGCTTCACTCTCTCTTAAAATCGTAATTTCACTTTGGATATCAATAATACCAATTTCCATTCGCTCCTTCTATATTAATACCACCAATCACTTTCAATTCACCTAGATGCGTCTCATTGAGCCTCAGCTGTACTAGCGTATTGCTTGCAATCAATTACCTGCCTCTTTGGCATATATTAAGACCCCTCCCTACTCTTCCAACAACTTCTTCCACCCACAAACAACTTAGGTATCAACAAATTTCCCAAGCACATACAAACCTAAGCACACACAGCCTTACAAGTTAGTTGCTTCTTCGGCTTCTAACTTGCAAGTTTGACGCCAACTCCAAACTCTTTTCTCATACATATCTTCTCCCTTTTTCACGTTCTTGAACTCATTACATCATTACCTCTCACATCATGGAGCCTTTCAACTACTCAGTCTCTGGTATGGATCGTGATGCCCCTAACGCGCAAAAATATCAGTACCCCAGTGAGCTTCCCGATCGACCAGGCAAGAACACTTCCGGCAAGCAGATCAAGATCAGTCTGAACCAGTACAAGGTGAAGGAATGGCCTCAGAAGGACGTCTGGCAGTATGATGTAAGTTATCACTCACGATTCCCTTTCACTCCGTTCCTAGGGTTTTAGGATCATCCTCAATTTTGGCCTTGCCTCCTCAACATCAATATCCACCTCAAATCATTATATCAATCTAATCCTTAGTTTACATGTACCTGACTGACAAGGAACTCAGATTCACATTGGCAATGATGCCGAGAAGCGTGGTAAGGTTATGGCCGTTTGGAAGTCGAAGACTTTACAAGATCGGCTTCGTTCAATGGTCGGTCCAAATGGTCATTGGCTTTGGGATGGTAACAAGATTGCTTGGTAAGTTGATACTTCTGGTTCATCTCTCTCCATATTTTTAATCCCTCCCAGGACTCTCAACTCGATCGGTGAACAGCGAATCATCGTCAACTTCGATGAGGAGCGTGGTCGTGCGCCCCGTGATCCCACCAATCCCGATATCTGCAGAGTCGTCATTCGCCCATCCAAGCAGATTCGCATGGCTGTTATTGAGGCTTACTTGTCAAACAAGATGCCATTTGACCATTCCATTTTGGAAGCAATCAGTAAGTCAATTGGATTCATGTGGAATATCTCCGTCTAACAATCCGCAAGACTTCCTTGACCATGCCTTGCGCGCAGGTCCTGCTGAGCTATATACTCAGATCAAGCGTAGTTTCTTCAGCAGAGGCACCACTAGCCATCATTTGGACAATGTTGTCGTTGCTATGAAGGGCGTGTACGCCTCTATTCGTCTGTGTGATGTGAGTATTTTCGTCTGCCTCGTTGGCGAAGCGTTCAGCTAACCAAACTCAGCCCAGATCCAGCCTTGGTACCTCTGGTACTGGCTTAGGCGTCAACGTTGATGTTGCCAATGGTACCTTTTGGGCTGCTCAAGACGTTCATCAAGCTGCTCGTAACCTGTGCGTCCAGCGCAACAAGAGCTTGTCCTACACCGTCTTCCGTGACCTTCTGCTTCCTGTTCGGGATCCCAAGGGCGTATGGACTATGTCTGAGGATTTCAAGAGCCTTCGTAAGATGTATAAGTTGAAGTTTATTGTGAAGCACCGTGGTAAGGGCGATGGTATGTCTCTTCTTCTCTCGTGTTCCCATCTTAGTCTCCTAATCACAAGCTCTTGTCTAATTTTGATGCAGACAAGAAGGAGTACACCATCAAGAAGTTTACCTTCGAGAGAGGTGAAGCCTACTCAAAGCAAGGTGCTAACGCCAAGAACACCCGTTTCAAGTACAGAGATCGCGTCAGCAAGAAAGAAATTGATGTCACCATCTTTGATTACTTCAAGAAGACTTATAACATTGAGCTTCAGCATTGGTGGTTCCCCTTGATTGTTACTGAGAAGGCTGGCATGTTCCCTATGGAGCTTTGCACCCTTGTTCCTAATCAGAGATACAATTTTAAGCTGACCCCCGAACAAACCGCTGCCATGATCAAGTTCGCCGTTACTCGACCAAAAGAGCGTGTTCAGTCGATTAATCATGGCATTGGTATGCTAAAGTGGAACGAGGACAAGTACTTGCGCCACTTTGGTATCAAGATTGATCCAAAGATGACCGAGGTAAGTCAAATTCTTAATAATATTCTGTTCTACGCTAAAATATACAAAGACTGCTGCTCGTCTTCTGCAAAGCCCTGATATTCAATTCTCTGGTGCGAAAATCAGTCCAGGCACTGCTGGCCGCTGGGATCTTCGTGGCAAAAAGTTCTTCCTTCCCAACACTGAGCCTCTCAATGCATGGGTCTTCATTGTCATGGGAGGTGCCGCAAAAGAGGACGTCGTCCGCAACTTCGCCAATGTTTTCGTTCAGACCTACATTGGACATGGTGGCAGAGTTCAGAACAAGAACCCCGTGATCTACCTCCAACCTAGGGGCGAAGAAATTCCCTTGACTATTGCCAAGGCTCGTTCCGCTGCTGGTAATCAAGTCAATGCTATGCCTCAAATCTTATTCTTCGTCCTTCCTGGTCGTGATTCGTTTCTTTATGAGCGTATCAAGAGAAACTCCGAGTGTCGGTTTGCTATGGTTTCTCAGTGTAAGCGCATCAATATATCTTGCTGCAAATGATCATATTAACTCTTGATAGGTGTCAACATTGCTCATGTATTGAAGGCCCAGCCTCAATACTGTTCCAACGTTGCCATGAAGGTCAATGCCAAGTTGGGTGGTACCACCTCGAAGGTTTTGACTGCTGGTAACAAGAGCTTCTTTCAGAAGCCTACTATGATCCTCGGTACGGTTTCATTCTTCTGGACTCTGATGACACTCGAGGGGTTTGAGCTAACAATCTCCACAGGTGCCGACGTCTCTCATCCTTCCCCTGGTAGTCCTCAAGCTTCGATGGCTGCTATCACCATGTCCTTTGACGAGAACGCCTGCCGATACGCTGCTGCTGTTCAAACCAACGGTCACCGCGTTGAGATGATCACTCGCAACAACCTTGAAAGCATGATCATACCTTTGTTCAAGCAATGGATCAACAAGGTCGGTAGAGGTAGCGGACCCCATCACATTTATTACTTCCGTGATGGTGTCTCCGAGGGCCAATACACCCATGTGCTTAAACAAGAAGTCAAGAACATGAAGGAGATCATTGTCAAGCACTTCCCTGGTGCCGCTAATGTAAGTGTCTTCTACCGTTCCGCGTTAAATTTAAAGTCTTGTTACTCACAGTTGTAGACCAAATGGACTGTCACCGTTTGTACCAAGCGCCATCACATCCGTTTCTTCCCTAAGGAAGGTGATTCTCAAGCAGCAGATCGAAATGCCAACTCCCTACCCGGAACGCTTGTTGAGAGCGACATTACTCATCCATATGAGTACGACTTCTATCTCAACTCTCACTCTGCCATCCAAGGCACTGCTCGCCCTGTACATTACCATGTTCTGCTTGACGAAGCCAAGGTTCCGGTAAACGACTTTCAAAAGATGATTTACCAATTCTCCTACCAATACATGCGTTCCACCACCCCAGTATCCCTCTGTAAGTTGTCTCTTCCATTTTTTATTCAGGACTGATGTCTTTTAGTCCCTGCCGTCTACTACGCTCATCTGGCATCTAACCGTGCTCGTGCTCATGAGGCTAGCCCCACTTCCGATGGCCCTCGTGGTGGTCAGAAGTTCGAAGAGGCCAGAGCTGATGCTGCTGTGGCTGCCGCTGGTTGTCCTACCACCAATGACGGTTCATCTCAGACTGGAACTTCGGTCCCTACTGAGGCTGCTCCACTCTTCCCTATGGGTAATGCGGATCAAGCAGTGCCCATGGTTGATATCCTACGTCGTGGGATGTGGTACATCTAGGTTCTCCTTTGTGTGAGCTTTGGCCTTTGCCCTCGCTCGTTCACTACTTCACTTCTTGATTGTTTTAATACTTTTTTCCGATGACTTGATCCCTGACTGTCAGCACATTATCTCCCTTGCCTGCGGAATTGATCCCTTCTTCGGAAGGCTACAGCTACTTTCATCATGAACATGGCGGGACTTTGATGATGCGCTGCAGACTTGTATCTTATTTCACTTCGTCACTGTGGGCTTTGATGGAGGCATATGGAAACTGGATGCCTAGGTGCGAACAACATTATGGATCATGAATGATGCGCGAAGACTACAGACTGCGAAACCCAGATAGCAATGGTTACTAGCTAGCGAAATACAAATGATGAATTACAACTTTTTCTTTTTCTCCTTGACCGATATAGTTGCGACCAATCTCATTTAACCATTCGTAATTAGAAATTCAGAGGAACGAGGCAAAGAGCTGAGGACCTTGAGTAGTTTCGTGAAGTTTGGAAAAGACTCAGGATTCATATATATCTCAAAAACTTGTGAATTTGTTTATTTCGAATACTTAATTGCCCATTACAGAATATAGAAACAACCTTTCTCATCACCCCCCGTTCATTCCATCTCTTTCCAACTTTGAGTTCTTGACAAATGATTCCCCCTCCCCGTCTTCTCAAGAAAGAAAGACCCTCCAACGCTAAACACTCTCCTCATTTCCCCCCATTCCTCTCATTCTAAAGTGTTTGGGCAGCTTTGGCTTGGGCTTGGGCTTGGATGAGTGAGAGAGATCGAGTGAGATATGATTATATCCAAAATTTGGGGTTAGTAAAGATTTGTAAGAAAGAGATTTGAATGGTTAATATATGTGATGATGTGAAGGATGATTGAAAATGGAGGGGGGGGAGGGAGGGGTATAAGTGAAGGGTACAGTAGATGTTGATTATTGAGTTATGAAAACACAAGGGATCTCAAGTATGAATTCGTAAAAAGATAAAGTGTATAAGAGGTCTTGCATTCTGTACAAATGTTTGCAATTTGTTTACGGGTATTTAGCCGCGAGGAGTAAGATACAGCATATAGAAAAGATCGCTCGGACTCTATGTATATCTTATTCTTGTTCTAACCCACCAAACTTCGATCAACAGTACTCGTTAGCGGCTTCGCATTCGCGCCCGTCCTGAAGTCCTTTCCCTTCGCAGGTCCGCTTCCACCACCACGTGCCTTCTCCAGCTTCGCAGCCGCGAATTTCTCTCTCGCGAGTTGGATGGCTGATTTCTTGGGCGTCGCATCTTCCGCTGCGGATTTGGCCGCTTTGCAATCTTTCCGGTTCTTATTCTTCTTGCCTTGGCCTGGCGCCGAGACTTTGCCCTTGCCTTTCCCCTTCTCTTCTCCTTCCACCGCATTTTCATCCCCTTCCTGATCATCAGCCGCTTCCTGGACCTCGATCTGACTCTGCGCATTTGCGGACGGTAGAGATTTCATCTTCTCCAAAGCAGCCTCCTTGACTTTCTTCACCCAGTCTCCGCGCCTCCGCTTGAATAGATCGAGAGCCCAGTTTCTCAGCACGATGCGGCCGGGATGCGAGTCCCGAAGCATGTACTCGTGACTGAGGAGAGAGGCGGCGATTCGGTCTGTGAGGGTGAAGAGGGGGCAGGAAGTCGGGCTAGAGAGAGATGTTGGGGATGCGGTGGATGAGAGCAGAGCGTCGAGGATATGGGAGCCCGTGGAGGAGAGAGCAAGAATCATAATTGGATCTTGGGTCACTTCGGGAGTGGATGAGGATGAGGTAGGGAAGAGAAGGTTATTGATGAGTTTCCGGCGGAAGGTAATGTTGGTTGTAGTGGTTGTCTCCTTGGATTTTATGCTGGGGTTCCAGGCTGTTGTTGACACGGAGGTGGGTAGGAGTGCTGCTTGGATTATGTGTGACGTTGTTGTGTAGAGAGAGAGGGCGATCAGGGAGTCTTGGGGGAGTGAGAGGAGCGAGGATTGGATCAAAGAGGCGGGGGAGAGGACTTGAGTTGGCTTGCTGGAAATGTTGAGCATAGATTGTGCGAGGAGGGAGCCATGCAGCTGGGAAGCGCTGGGTCTTGGAATTTGTGTTTGGGCGGGGGAAGGCTCCTCCCCTTCTGCAGGAGGCTGCGTTGATGCTTTAAGTTTAGCCATGTCGTCGTCGGATATACATGCCATTTGGAGCAGCAGATTCTTGCTTTCTGGATTGTATGCATCCGATATCGATTTGCATAATGGCTCTGTGTCTACGCCTCTGGCATGACACCGTTCCAGCAGCGTTTTCAAAATGACAGTCCTGCTCCGTTCGACCAATCCTTGGATTTGCGGAAGAATAGCTGCGACTGCCTCCTCGAGATCCTCCTTGCTGAGCCGGTTTAAAACTTTTATAGCAACATACGAGGATATCTCATTCCTGGAGATAGCAGCAATGCGGTCCTTAAAGACAGTGCGGTAGATCTGCTTGAACAATTTGCCGGGAGCGAACGTGCATATTGTTTCAAGAAGACGAGACCCGATAGCATCGTAGAGAATGCCGTTGACGAAGGTCTGGGACTCGCTGCCGTCGGCGGTAATATCGTCAGGTAGCAGAGCCGATATGATCGTCTTTTCGGAGGAATTGAGTCCCTTCTTCGTGTTAGGATTCGTGAGCTCCAGCTCGAGAAGGAGCTGTAGGGTAGGGTTTCCCGTTGGATGCGTTGCTAGGACGCGGATGAATGATATTTCCATGGTGGCAATTGTGTCTGAGATTATCTTGTCGACGGCGAATTGGAAAGAGGATGGAACGGCGCGTTTGTTGAGAGAGAGTTCGGTGGGAGTGGTGTCCAGACCGGTGATGGAGATCTTTTCCTTCTTCTTGCTTTGCATGAGGGTCCTCGTAGAAGTCTTTTCGAGAGCTCGACCTGAGAGAATGACGAGAAGAACGCGGAGAGTGTGTGATGCGAATCGATCGGTGAGCAGGAAGGTCATCCGTCCTTCCAATTCATCCAATGTTTGAAGAAATAAGTCCTCCATGGACGGCAGCCCCTCCTCCTCCATTTCCGTATCCTCCTCCTTTTCTTTGGACTTCTTGGCCTTCGAGTCTGCGGTCAACTCCTCCGTAACTACAGGCGCACTCTGAATAAATAGCGTCTCGCAGCAATGGCTCGCAAATCGATGCTGGATCAAATGCGGAATATTACCACTAAACGTCCCAAACAGCTTCTTCTTTTGTTCCGTCGTACTCAGTAGTATCAGCCTCTCCATCAACCGTGAACACGACTGACTACATGCAATCTTCAGCTCCTTGCCTTCAGCCTCCCGGTATACATTGGCGAGGAAAAGAGAGCGCTCTTCCTCCGAGGGAAAATCGTTGTTCTCGAGCAGCTCGTCTGCGCGCCGGAAGTATTCCTGCTCTTGGTCCTCAAGCATGCCATAGAAGGGACGCTCTGTATCCCCAGTTTCCTCCTCGCCATCTGCGATGGGCACATCTGGTTTTGTAACAGCATTGTCAGTGCCGGTAAATTCGACCTCATTTTCCTCCTCTGTTGGCTCCTGCGACTTCTGCCTCTTTGGCTCGTTCAAATCCTCCTCACCTCTGTCCCTCTTCCTCTTCAATTTCTTCTCTTCTCTCCTTCCTCGGCTATGTTTGTTTTCTTTTGGCATTGTGGCAGGTCCTCTGGGATATGATGTGTCGTGAAGTTTTCGGATAACATGAAGTCGTCTGGGGAACTTTTTTTTTGTGCAGAAACATTTGATGCGGCCGCATTATTTTTGGGGCGGTGAGGGCTGGTTCTGCCCGCCCCCCGCCATTGCATAGCGTCATTGGTCATGAATTTTGCGCCAGAATCCTTGTCCTTGAGGGAGGAATGTATATTGGTTACTGAGTGGTATTTTTTTTTTTCATTTAAGTACCCATAGATTATAGATTTCTTTGTGTATTATATTTATCCTAAAAATGGCCTCAACTGAAAATTCTTTACCGGTCAGGAATGGTGATGCGCCAAGATCTCTAAACCGAGCTGATGAGGTCGATGATGTGAGGACTTTTTATTTCATTTATTCCCCCGTTCATGGACGAAACTATCCTTCAGCAATAGCTATTAACATTGTATAGCTACTCAAAGCTGTCCAATCTCTGATAATTCCATTTATAAAATCAGCCGATGAGGATGCAGCAACAAAGCATACCAGCCATGGACTTGCCATCCCAGGTGGTGGACCCCGAACAGCTCTTATTGAGCATCATAAGCCGGAAAAGCTTGCTCAACTAATGGCCTTCGATCTTCCTGGCAATGGGAGAGGTAAGACGGGTTTGTTGGCTACTGTCGAGCAAGTGCTCCAGTATAGCGTGAATACCTGGGATCAGGGTTTTCTGGACAAGTTGTATGCTAGTACCAATGCTGTATGTCATCATCTTGAGCCCTGCGTGTATGTTTCTCACGAAGCATTAGGTTGGTGTTATTTCCGAACTTCTATTGGCAGTTCTGAATACAAATGTGAGTTTTTCCTTCTCAATGAGATGTATTGCAAGTCAAGTCCTGATGTCGTAGGTCCATGTTTTCCAAGTGTCTCCGGCCCTCACAGTCATCGAGAAAACAACTGCAAGGAACTTTGCGAATCTCTTTGGATTCAATGGTCCTCATGCAGGCGGTATAAGTACCCAAGGAGGCAGCGCTTCAAATACGACTTCCATCATCATTGCTCGCAACAATCTCTACCCGGAAAGCAAGACGTCCGGCAATTCTGACTTCAAATTCGTTCTCTTCACATCAGCTCATGGCCACTACTCGCTTGAAAAAGCAGCCCAGATGTGCGGCCTCGGAACTGACAATGTTTGGCCAGTCCCCATTGACGCTCATGGCCGCTTAATCCCCTCTGAGCTCGAGAAACTCGTCCTGAAGGCCAGATCCGAAGGCCGAACTCCCTTCTACGTCAATGCCACGGCCGGAACTACAGTCCTGGGCTCCTACGACCCCTTCACCGACATCTCCGCTATCTGCAAGAAATACAATCTCTGGATGCACATTGACGCCAGCTGGGGCGGGCCCGTGATCTTCTCTCAAAAGCACAAATACAAGCTCGCTGGCGCCCACCTCGCGGACTCTCTCGCTGTCAATCCACATAAGATGATGGGTGTACCTGTCACTTGCTCATTTCTACTTGGTCCTGACTTAACCAAATTCCACAAAGCGAACACATTACCTGCAGGCTATCTTTTCCACGAAGATTCCGCCGCGGGAGAAGTCTGGGATCTCGCTGATTTGACGCTGCAATGCGGTCGTCGCGGAGACAGCCTAAAGCTTGCTCTTTCCTGGATTTACTACGGGGCTTCCGGCTTTGAAGCACAGGTCGACGGTGCATTTGAGATTGCGTCCTACCTTGCTGCCAAGATCCAAGAGAGTGCGGATTTTGTGCTGGTATCAGAGAATCCGCCGCCTTGCTTACAAGTTTGCTTCTACTATGCGAAGGGAGGGAAGCTGGCGGAGGCGAAAGAGGTTAATACGCGGATGACGAGCGAGATTGTGCAGAAATTGATTCCGCGGGGGTTCATGGTTGATTATGCGCCTGGTGAGAAGGGATCTTTCTTCAGGGTTGTGGTCAATAGGGATACGCAACGGGGTACAGTAGATGGTTTAGTTGTTGCTATTGAGACTGTTGGGAAGAGTTTGTGAAGGACAAGTGGTACGGTGCGTGATGTGTCACTAATTTGTGTATGAGGGGAATGCGCGAGATATATCATATAGATCATTGGTTTTTCATATACAGAATGAAATAAATTGGTCATCTCATAAATGTCGCATAATCTTTCAACAATCGAACCTCCCAAATTTCAAGCGAGGCTTTAATTTATTTCATGTACGCTTTCGAAAAACTGGAAAGGGACCATCATAACGAGGAGATTTAGATGGTTGGTTCTTGACAATAGTACCATACCCGGTTTGTCATCCAAACCGGAAGGATCAACGGAGGGTAGATGGATGTAAAGAGTGCTCCTTTTTTCTCAAGCGAGCCTTGGCATCCGTCTGCTCCCAACTTCCCAACATCTACATCTAATCTTCTCGTGTAAGCAAAATAACACAGCCCTTACCAATCTCCAAGAGTCTCCAGTGGATATGTCGACCGCGTAGGTATTATTGCCTAGCTGTAGTAGTGGCCCGATTCTAAGATACAGTCAGATTTTAGGAGTACACTTATCGCAGGGAAGGATGCAGGGGAACCCCGGAAATGTTTACTTACCTCGACGGCACAGCACAGCGTAGCACCTTGTACTGTAAGACGCTGTCACGCTAGAACTTGGAAGCGAAGCCTGACAAGGAGATATTTAAGTCCCTGAAACTCGCCTGATAGGCTGGTCTTAGTGCATAGAGTCCCTATTTCTAGGTAGTCGAGCGCTAAACAGTGAACACACTAAATGGAGGGCTAGGACGCTACACCCATCTCACAATTGGGGAGAACTGTTGAGGAGCAATATAGCGTAAACCAGAGGCACAAAAAAACTTCCATTCTTCAACTATCTAAAGACATATTTAATAATTTAGGTAGTCCGAATACATCGTGGTTTAAGTTCAAGCCGGAAACTGTGATTGTAAATTAGCCCAGCTCGGTTAACATACTGTACAACAGCACAATTCAACAGTCCTCGATGCTCCTGCAAAGTACTAGTGGGTAGGCTTACCTGGACGTGAGAAGTCTACTTCCCGCTACTAGTTTGTGATAACTATACCTTCTTAGCGTATAACCTGGCTGTATATGATTATATCCCAATGTAAGCTGATGTCTTGTGCAAGCGGCTTAGGGAATATTTCAATTTTTGATCATGCGATATTCCGAGGAGAAAGCGCGAGGGTGCATTCTTCCCCTCCTTCATTTACCCTTTCATTTTTCTTGTGTCATGAACCACTCAGAATTATCAATTCTCCTTAAATATAAACATATTTACCTTTCACGAGTCTCATATCATCTCGTCGCAATCATCAATCGTCTTACAAACGCAAGCTCCCCATGTCGGAATCACTCTCCATCACGCTGTCCGGCTTCTCCTTCAGCATCCTCCTTTCTCTTGCAACAAGCATTCTCACAACTCTCTACCTCACCTACCGCCGTCTACTTCCCAAGCCATTGCCCGGGATTCCTTACAACAAAGAAGCGATCAAGACGTTGTTGGGTGACATGGCCCCCATGGTCAAGCACATGTCAGAAACCCATGAACTCTTCGACTGGGTCGCCGCTCAGAACATTAAATTGAACTCCCCCATCGTCCAGATTTTTGCCAGACCCTTTGCCAGGCCATGGGTTGTGGTTGCGGACTATAGAGAGACGCAAGACATCTTGCTACGGAGGACGAAGGAGTTTGACCGATCGAATTTCATGGGCGATGTATTCCTGGGCTTGGTGCCGAAACATCATATCAGTATGAAGAGCGATGATCAGGAGTTCAAGCAGCATAGGCGGTGGCTGCAGGATTTGAGTAAGTGATACTTGTAATCAGATTGTTCTTCTCTTTCTTATTTCTGTGTCATACCATTACTTCCTTTGATCTCCTCTCTGCATGTACCATTATGAATCCTCGAGATCACTAATCGACTTGTCAGTGACTCCGGGTTTCCTTAATCAAGTTGCAGCGCCACATCTATACGAGGCGTGTGTTGATATGATTCAGCTTTGGGAAGAAAAGTCCGAGATTTCTCAGGGTCATCCCTTTAAAGCAATGGGAGATGTATTCCATGCGGCTTTAGATGCTGTATGGGCATATGTATTTGGCGCGGACCCTTCTAATAGTGTAACGAAAACATCACTTCGAGGTCTTTCTGCAGTCAGTGGGCTTTCGCTCCCTAGCAACATTGACACCGAAGCAATAATCCCAGAATCGCCACTACCCGCATCTATGCAGTCTATCGTCACCCTGAGTGACAGTTTAGAAGCTAGTATTAAATCGCCACTGCCCAAATTAGCTCATTGGTTTATCAGGCAAACTCCTTCGATGCGGAAGGCTATGGCAGTCAAGGACAACTTGATCGGAAAGGAGATTGATAAAACGAGGAAGAAATTTTTGGGAAAGACCGAAAGCGATCTGGATGTGAAGTGCGCTCTGGATGATATGCTGCGCAGAGAGATGCTATCAGCGAAGAAAGAGGAAAGAGCTCCCATATTCCACTCGAGGGCCATGTATGATGAGGTAAGTACATGAAATATCACATCAAGATGAATATCCGACTAAGTAGTATAGATATTTGGCATTGTCGTTGCAGCCCATGATACGACCGCAACAACCATTACCTGGACACTCAAACTCCTCGCCGATAATGCTTCCGTACAGACTAAGCTTCGTTCTTCGATTCTTTCCTCGCACATTGCTGCCGTCAAAGAGAATAGAAAGCCTACGGTACAAGAGATCATCAAAACGGCTATCCCATACTTGGACGCCGTGATTGAGGAGCTCATCCGCTGCTCGAACACGGAAGCAGCCGTTGCCCGCACAGCAATGGTCAATACCCAAGTTCTTGGCCACCATATCCCAAAGGGAACAGACATCTTCTTCTTAGGGAACGGCCCGTCGGTCTTTTCCCCTGCATTTAAAGTTGCCGACTCCCAACGCTCGCAAAGCTGCCTTACTGCCAAAGATCGAATCGGGTCCTGGGATCCGCAAGATATGGCCGTATTTAACCCGGATAGATGGCTGGTGGAAGAAAATGGAAATCAAGTGTTCAATGCTGCAGCTGGTCCGTTGCTGACATTTGGTCTGGGTCCGCGCGGATGCTACGGACGCAGAATGGCGTATCTTGAAATGAGGATTTTTGTCACGCTGATTGTGTGGAGTTTTGTTTTGCAGAAGTGTCCCGAGGAGCTGAGTGGATATGCGGCTGTGGATAAACTGACGCATGCGCCTCAGCAGTGTTATGTTAGGTTAAAGAAGACAGGCTAAAGTGCGAATAAGTAAGAAGATCATGATATGGTAGATTATCAAGGTCAAGCTAAATCATTAATTCTCCTCTTCGTTAATATCTTGAATCTTCATAATCTTAAGCGTAAGCTATAAACGAAAAGAAATCGACTTAAAATCAAAGTATCATCATATAGATATCCGCAGTAAGCACTCTTATATATCATATTAACTGCATAGCCTGTCCGCTCTTCCTTTATCTTCTCTTCTACCATTTGGAAGGACCGAAGGTACTGCCATCAGATACTGTTTTGCGTACTGCGGAGTAGGAAGCATCCTGGGAGGAGAGATATGTTAGTAGTGCTTCGGTGACTTCATCCTTCCTTCTCGAAATCCCTCTCTTGCTTTTTACGAATAAATAGCGTGCGAATCCAGAGAAATATGAGTTGGGAAGAGAGGGACAGAGAGGGACAGAGGAAGAGAGAGAGAGAGAAAGAGAGGAAGGGGGGAGAAACATACAAGTGTATCATAAATACCAACGTTTCCCCACCACTGAGGGATATTCACGCCGGGTAAGGTGATGGCGAAGAAGATGACGACGGTACTGATCAGGAGACCGGAGTCGAGGGCTGCGGCTGTGATGTAGTTATATGTGTGCCACCAGCCACCGTAGCGTTTGCGGATGTAGTGGTTGAAGACTAGGCCGAAGAAGACCCATGTGCTGAAGGATAGGGGGGTTGCGCTTTGGAGGTTGGTTAGTTGGTAGTTTAATGTTTTAGGCGGAGGTTTAGAGTTGGGTGTAGAGGTAGAGAAGGAGGAGGATCGGAGGTGGGGAAGTGATGGAAGTTAGGTATTGAGAGGAAAAGGGAAGGAAAGGAAAGGAAAGGGAAAAGGGGAACGAACGGAGGTAGCCAGGCCATAGCACCCAGCATCACAGGCGCATTCAACATCCGAAGTGGTGAGCGTGGGAAGAAGCGAGCGAAGAGGTAGAAGATCAAGGGGAGGAGGGCGCCCAGTAGCCAATACCACTGTATGGAGCGATAAATGCTTCCGGGTCCGAACATGCGTTGGGGACCGATGACACCTGTTTTTGGGTTAGCTTTAACATTTGATTTCAGGGGCCACAGAGACAGTAGTGATACGGGAGAACGAAAAGAGGGGGAATGGTGGGGCGGGGGCGTATTTACCCCACACGATACTAGACGAGAAGAATGTTTTGCCGTTGGGACAGGTGAAGTGTGCAGCTTGTGTTCTATGCGGAGTCAGTGCTCTTGCTCGATCCAAATGATAAAGACAATTGAGATGGACTTACGTTGTACAGACGCCGTTGATAGCGCCAAGCGTCCAGTTCATGACTGCAACTTGTACGAAACATGCCCAGATCGAGGCGACGATTTGACATGAGAAAACGGTCTTGGGCGGAATCTTCATGTAATGTGCGAGCTAGACTCGTCAGCTAGGGTTTTTCTTTTGTCTGGCATCTGGCAGAGTAACAAGCTGCTATTGTAGAAGCGATTATTTAGGTTGTGACTTACTTTGAGATCACTACAGTAAGTTTGACTATTGGTAGGGTTTCAGTTAATATAAGCGAGACTATTAAAGGGGGGGTGGGATTTGGGACTTACGCTTGGCCGAGAGTGATGGTGCTGAAAACCTTGAACATCATGACACCGATCGGCTTCCCCGGAATCATAAATCCAGCTAGGAAAGGGGAGAGGACGTTGAGCGAGAGCATGATGTTGGTGGTGGCAAGAATCATGCAAGTCGGGATCTAAAACAAGTGTTAAAGTGAAATTTCGGAAGTGCTTGGGTTGAGGTGTCTTACGATAAACACTAGCCCGATGATGTTGGAGACGAAGAATCCCCACCCTAAGAATCTGATTAGTACATGTCTGTTGCAAGTGCTGCATTGTGAAGCAAATTCACGCAGTGAACTCACAAGGTAGCTGCGAGTTATATCCTAGGACAGTCGCTAGTCCCAATGCCATGGAGCCCACAAACAGCACTCCATACCACCAATCCGGTGCTTCACTGTACTTCTTCATCAACTTCATATGTATATCTGGTTCTTGGTTTCTTGCGGCTCTGAACCGATACCAGACCTCCTTTCCGTGAAACATGGCCGTATGCACAATCGCTGCCGTTAGTGCCGCAAAGGATAACCCGTAGTTCAACGCAAAGGTGGGTGCGAGGAACATGGGACTATAGGCTTCGTAGGCGGTGTGGTTGAAAGTGTAGTCGGAGGTGAGGATGCGCGCGACTTTGTAGGAGGATTGGGTATTATCGTAGGTGGAAGATGTGGACATGGGAAGGTAATCGGACTTCGCACCAGTTAGCATGGTTGATTGGAAAGATCGGGGCCTGTAGATTTCGAGAGATCAACATAGAAGATATTTCTTATCAATATAAAATCTAGGTAGATTAAGATAAACAGCAGCAGGTGTGTACGTACGTAGAAGGTGTTGGTATAGGATATTCCGATGGCGGAAATTATGACGAAGATGATGAGCCCAATTAGAGTGTTGAAAAGGGCATGTACAGGAGCGAGGAGGGGGTCTGAGAGGTAGGCTGAGACGTAGCTAGGTGTTTGGTCAGCGGGTGATGCTAATGAGCTTGCGCGTGAGAGAGAAACGCTTACGTCCAATCAAAAGTAATCGGAATCAGTGACAGTCCTGTAAATCCGCCAAAGAGCTGATTGAGCACAACATTGTTTGGTTTAATCCCTACTCCATATCAGTCTCCATCCATCCCTCCATATATCGTCGGAAAGAGTTATGGAACTTACAAGTGATGAAAGCAAACACCGACAATCCCTGCCACAACACACCTGGAACCCAATACCAAAAGAATGATCCAATCGTGAGATACAAGAAGAAGCGATAACGAGAAATATTCCAGCCATTGGTCTGAGAGGCATCGGACTTGCTTTTGTCGTGTAAGGCGTAGAAAAGCGATGTATTGGAGAACTGACCGGGCCACAACATTGCCGCTGGCCTAAAAGGGGTTGTAAGCGAGGAGCACAGTGGAGATGAGAAATTTCATATTCAATCTAAGTAGGGTGCAGCAACTTACCAGACCAAGAATCGTCGAAAGAGTCCGGCGAGAGAGATCCCGATCAGTTGACTGCTGAGGGTGAAGAGGAGCTGAAAGCCCCAACCCATTTGGATGTTGTAGAGTGCTGAATGATGTCAGTGGTGATATACATGCTGGAAGATATGGAGGGACGTACGCTTTGCCGCAAGAGCGAGAAGCGCATCGGTTGCGTATGCGTAACCTATCGAAACACTGGACATATTAGAATTGAGTTCATAGATCCTTTGGGCTAGCAATGAGTGAAGATAAACCCCTTACTTTGCCATAAGCTATTGAGGTAGTCAGCACATCATCTTGAAAATGATTATTGTGTAAAACCTACAGTAATCACTACATGTTCCTTAATCGTAAATGGACCGGTATTGAACGTCCACGTAATACCAAAGGTATTGAATTTCCTCATCGGAACGACACGAGCCCACAGACATCCAATTGGGTACACAAGCCTAGAGCATGAGGGTCAGTTACCAATCTAGAAAACTTCGCAATTTCACACTCACAATTGGACAACGATGGATGGAAAATTGATGGCCGGGTTTCTATTTCCCTAATTAGCTACTCGCTTTGAAGTTCAAAAATAATCGCAGAGCGTATGCATATGTACCTCATACTCAAAAACATATTCAACCCGCTCCCCAACGTGACAAAAATCATTCCAAGAATCCATGCTCTAAGTGTATTCGCAACCTCTTCACCATCAGTCATCCGGACTGCGGCCCGGACTTCCTCATACGGCGAGTCTTCTGCAAAAATGGCTTCGACCTCATGAATCTTCTCCACATCATTTGTTTTTGTGGCAGAGTGGAGGGCGTCGAGCGTGCTTTGCGGAAGATTGGGATCCCATTGATGGGAGGCTTCAAAGGCGGGGAGATCCTTTTCTGCTGCTAAGATGGAGGGAGTCTTTTCGATGGGTGCTTTGGAGTCTATGTCAGAGGTGGAAGGATTATTATCGGGGGTGCTTTTGGCGATATCAAGACCATCAATAGTGGTGGGATCCGGAACCTCAGGGCTTGGGGACGAAGCCCAGGGGAGGCGGAATTTCCCCATTGTCAGCAATTGAAGGAACAATTGTCTCTCAGACTTTCATTGATGTTGATAAACACTTTTCAAGAACTACTCAAGCATGCCTCTAGACCTTGGTGCAACCTGCCCTTAATCATATCAATGTTCGTAGCACGACGGAATCGGATCCCGCACCTGGTAAGGAACGTCGTCCCACCCACATGTAAACTCAGATAGCAGATTGTACGATGCCAAACTCAGACAAGCAATTATCTCCAACCTTGGCTCTCCGGGACTGTGAAAATAGAGGGGCTGATAGGATAATCTCCATAATCTCCAAACATCGTATCTTTTATGGAAATAGGGGGCTAAGCGTGCCAATGAACGCCACCCGCTGCCACCCTGCTTGGCCGGGTTCCCCGCGGCGCTATTGACCTGCCGGATGGGGATTGGCCGAAGGAGAAGAGGAGAGCGGGATCCCACTTTACACAGCGGGTTCGGGACACCGAATGTGGTATCGATACCGAAGTATTTTGATAGAGGCGAGTATAGAGAGGAAGATACTCTACATTCGAACTAGGATTGAAATTGAAATTGAAATTGTACAGTAATGGAATCGAGAAGATGAGAGCAAAAACAGAGAAAGTCCGGCAGGGTATCGAGAGTGTCCGCATTTCTTTGGGACAATCGCAAAATACAGACTTGTTGAGTAAAGAAGGTGAAGATATACGCCAGCGAATTGAGCGTGTACGAGAGGATATTAAAGATATCCAGCAATTCCACAATGTCCAGATTTCCGCACTTCGAAGCGCACGGCTAAAAGAATACTATTGTGAGGAACTCGCCGCCCTCAAGAGCACAAACTTCAAATTATACAATCAGCAAGGGAAAGTCGACTACTTACTCTTGAAGAATTACATTGAGAAAGAACTGCGGCAGTTGGAACTGAATGAGCAGAACAATGCCGGAATGGAACCGTTGTTGATGCCGTGGGCCGGGGTTGTGGTGAGGCTTTGTGAGGAGAGGCAGGCAATGAGACCTATTGATGGCGAGAAAGCCGCAAAGGATGTTTTTGAGGTTGGGAAATCAATTGCTGCTCTCTCACGCCAAATTCTAGACGGAAAGAAGAAGACCGAGATCGAGAAGTCAAATGCGTATCGTGCTGCCAATACAGTATTGCAGTTAAGAAAGCATTTAAAAGAGTGGTTTGGTTATTTCAAGGGATATGATCCTTTGTTCAGCTGGTGGGTCACAGAGCCGTACGGTAAGGTCGATCAAGCTCTGGAACAGTACGCAGGGTTGTTGAGGGAAAAACTCGTGGGCATCCAACAGGGAGATGAGGATGCCATTGTGGGGGAACCGATTGGACGAGATGGGTTGCTAACGGATCTGAAGGCAGAGATGATCCCTTACAGCCCAGAGGAGGTGATTGAAATTGGAGAGAAGGAGTATGTCTGGTGCCTTGCGGAGATGAAGAAAGCTTCGCAGGAACTGGGATATGGTGACGATTGGAAGAAAGCGTTGGAGTATGTCAAGACGCTGTATGTGCCGCCGGGGGAGCAGACAACGCTTGTGAGATTTCTGGCCGAAGAAGCGATTGACTATGTCAAGAAGCATGATCTGGTGACGGTGCCGAGGGTAGCCGAGGAGAGCTGGAGAATGTTCATGATGAGCCCTAAGGAACAGAAAGTCAATCCATTCTTCCTAGGCGGAGAAGATATCATTGTCTCTTATCCAACGGATGAGATGGGGCACGAGGAGAAGATGATGAGTATGCGAGGTAACAACATACACTTCTCGCGCTCGACCGTCTTTCATGAGTTGATCCCAGGGCACCATCTACAATTCTATTATATTGTGAGGTATAACGCATACCGGCAGATGTTCGACACGCCGTTCTGGATCGAGGGTTGGGCGTTGTACTGGGAAATGATTCTTTGGGACAAGAAGTTCCCGAAGACGCCAGAGAATAGGATCGGGATGCTTTTTTGGCGCATGCATCGATGTGCGAGGATCATATTCTCGGTCAAGTTCCACTTGGGCTTGATGACACCCCAAGAGTGTATTGGTATGTTGGTCGATCGAGTCGGACACGAGCGAGATAATGCGGAAGGGGAGGTCAGGAGGTCTTTTAATGGTGATTATACGCCGTTGTATCAGGCGGGTTATATGCTCGGTGCTTTGCAACTGTACTCGCTGAGGAAGGAATTGGTGGATAGTGGGAATATGACGGAGAAAGAGTACCATGATCAGGTTTTGAAGCAGAACGAGATGCCAATTGAGATGTTGAAGGCCCTGCTGACGGGGAAGGAATTGAAGGAGGACTTTGAGACTTCGTGGAGATTTTATGGGAAACACTAAAGAACTCTCCGTTGGAAATTACTTCCTCACATCAGCTGCACAAACGGACGTGGTCACCAGTCTTCACGTGACTTGGATACCCAAAAAGCATGATCTCTACATATCTGCCAGAGCACAGTACATCTCTGCGCATAATATAACGTGCCCAATCTTGTCCTAAGTTAGCTATCTAAACACTTTGGCTTATGAGAAGTACGAGTTGCTAGAATAAGAAAAGTGGGATACTGTGCCTCGCGCGCCTTTAGAATGACATGGATATGACTCTCCAAGGCCCTAACCGATATCTTATATATTGATGGATATACTCGACGACCAGCTTGGCTCGTACATCAATTATCTTTCCATGTCTACTCTTGAATATCTCTAAGACTGTACTGTTCTGTATCCTTCAATTCCATTATTCAGCAATGCCACTCGCACTCCGCGAAGTCCAGGTGGAAGACTTTGAGAGTATGACGAACCACGCTCAGCTATACGCAGCCGGCGATGACTTGGTCGGTATGCCTACCCCCCTATGCTGGCTGGTAGCTTCGCAAGCACAGGCACAAGAGCGTCTTCGCTTCCACATGTCCAAACAACGAGCCAGATTTTTGGGCGATCCTTCCACGACGTATCTCAAAGTTGTTGATCAGCACACAAATGAGATTGCCAGCATAGCTCGGTGGCATTATTACCCTAATGGCTACTCCTACGCTGATGGAATCGAATGGGAAATCCACAGTCCCGTAGAAAACGTGCCGTTCCCTCAGGACATGAACATCGAGCTGCACAATTTCATTCTTTCGAAACGAGATGCTCAGAGGAAGGACTGGATGGTAAAAGGCGAAGCGTGCTGGATTTTGATGCACTTGGTCACGCGGGCTTCACGCAGAGGTCAAGGTGCGGCTGGTATGTTGATCGACTGGGGCGTTGAGAGGGCGAGAGCGGATGGGGTGCCGGTGTACCTTGAGGCAGGTGTTATGGGCAAGCCGATTTACGAGAAGCACGGGTTCCTAGAGATTGGCGAGCCTGTGGTTCTGGATTTGAGACCGTATGGTGTTGATATGGATATTGCTATGGCTAAAATGGGAATCATCTCACCGAAATGATTTTCAAGAATGCAAGTCGACGGAGGCTAATCTCGTTGCGTTTGGTTTGAACCGTCCTGTTGGTAATCCTGACTTCCTTGGAACGTAGTGTTGAGATCCGAAGGCTTGAAAACTCAATTTCTGTGACTCCGAGATTTGGTGTCCGACTTGGCTGTAGTTAGTAGTATGATATCAGAATTTCGTACAATTTTCTAGAGACCCGAATGGAAAAGGTCAGCTCAGGGGGTTCTCTTGAATCTCAAATGCAAACGAAATCCAATGCTCAATATTACTTGGAGCTTAGATAGATCAAGACATTGCCATAATCTATACAGTTCATAATCATATGATGTTGTAGTAGACTAAGTCCTACAAGAAGATATAAGAAGTCCCGAAGCGTAGTCAGTAGACAGCATTGTTAGATAACCTGTACCATATTACCAGATCAGATTCTGTGTAACGCAGATAGCCTACTTGTTCTTCCAGAAAGAGCTTGTCATAGCCTAGGCACCGATGATCAAAGAAAGCCTAGGAAGGGACGGACCTATTTAGAATTCCGCTACTTGAAGAACTTGTGCCCAACTGAATATCTCGAGGCTTGAGCCAATTCACGAGAGCGCATAACTACAGCACCTTCAAAGAGCAGCAAGAGCGACACCGTTGGGAATTGGAATAAAGACGGAGAACTACTCCTATGATTGACTCTCTCTGGCTCTCGACTTTCGAGGAATGTTCCTCTCTTCAACATTTACTGTACCACACCCGCGCCAAAGTGTCAGTTTCAAGAACAAAGATTGACAAGTTCAATTACCTTTTTGGCTACATTTTCCCCAAGTTATTTTTCTCGAACGATGTGCCCAGCGAAAGCTTCCATTCAGGTCAATAGGGCTCCAGGTCTTCCCTATGTCAAGCCCATTGTTCTCCGAGGAAAAACACATGCAACCGGCCGAGATGTTCCCTCAGCCGCTAATGCAGGAGAAGGGCATCGGCCAAACGCCCACACAGTCCTCTCCTGAACCGTTCACAAAACAATACAGTATCCAACCGAAATCCACAAGTTCCTGTCCGGCTCATGCTATCGTGAAAGTGTAGGAAAGTGTATATCCGTAGTCCATCTGGGCAGCGATCGATCGCTGGAAGAAGGTTGGTAGGGCCAATGATGTTGTGCATTATTGAAAGCCAACGTTGAGGCACCACGCCAATTTATTCGGGCGAATAGATGCGATTTGATAAAAAGCAAGGGGACGGACGGGAGCGAATATTGTTTGGTGTTTCTGCCCTACTTGGTACAAAAGGGGCTTTTCGCACAAAAGGATTGTCCTCCCTTGTTACTGATCGAGGCATTCCTTAGTCAAGGGCTATTTTCTATCCCTTTCTTGCATGTATAATAAACATACTTCCTCATCTGTCTTCCCTCCAATACATTTCGAAACGAAACCTGGTCAAAAACGTCCCTTGTCTCTTGCTCTCACCCACCCCCAAATAATACAGTACTATATACTGTAATAATAAATTCATCCTCCAAATTTCAGGATCAAGAGCCACTTCATGTCCTTCAAGATCCACACGTTGATAGACTTACCGTTCGCACTTGCCTTCTAAGGACAGGTTTCCGACCCACGGACCTCAAGGACCAGTGCTGCCTCTCCTTTTAGGAATCATCCCGATGCGAACTGTATGAACAATCGAGCGACGACATCTGTGCTACCGACAACGAACAATTGTACTTCTTGCGACTTACACGCTCGCAGCCATTCGAGCGAGAAAGCTGTCAAGTGAAACAAGCGTGTTGACGATAAGATAAGAAAGGCTTCAAGACACACCAAGTGGCGCACGCGACAAGGCACGGATTGGGGATACAAAGGCACAGGGACGGAAGAGGACTGTAAGATAGGACCGGATAGGAAGCATAAGATTGGATTCGAAAGGAAGGATCTCGAACGAACGAACGGCACAGAAGGCAAAGAGACTCAATTCGAAACAAGGCACATGAGGCACGACGCCATCACATCACATCACATCAATCACGTCGCCACGAGCCGTGTGAACGCCTCAAACGAATCCTCATCCTCAACCTTACTCTCGATCCTATCCAGAGCTGAACGTTGGGAGATACCTCTCCATCGCTACACCTTTCGATACAATTTCTCTCAGGCCAATACGAAATACCAGACGCCCACCACGACCCTTCTCACAACATGTCTTCCTCTGACTACCCCCACCGTATAACAATAACCATTTGTGGTGACGGCGGCTGCGGAAAGTCCTCTATCACACTGCGCCTCGTCCGTTCCCAATGGACACACGAATATGACCCGACGATCGAAGACTCCTACTCCATCACGCGTAAAGTTGATGGTCAAACTTACCACCTCTCCCTGACTGACACAGCTGGTCAAGAAGAATACCGCGGGATGTGGGCCTCCTCGAACTTACGCTCCGATGCCTTTTTACTAGTCTACGATATCACATCTGCGAATAGTTTGTATGTGTTGCAGGAGTTTAATGATCTGATTGACATCGAGGCCGAGACGAGGATGGACGCTTGGGAGCGCGAGAAATATGCTGGGCAGGGGTTTAGAAGGGGGAAAGAGAAGGGAGACATTGGGGGCCCAGTGAAGCCGATTAAGATTGTGGCAGGAAATAAATGCGATTTGCAAGAATCGCGCCAGGTTCCCGCGCAGGTTGGGCTGGATTGGGCCCGGAAGCATGGGTGTGGATTTATGGAGACGAGTGCGAGGAATACGGTTAATATCGAAGAGACATTTGCGCTGATCATTCGACGGGTGGTAGAGGCAAGGAGGCTGGCACAGGGTGGGTATGATCATGGGATGACTGTTAAGGTTGGGGAGAGAGGTGGAAGGAGGATGGAGGATATTATGACCGATAGTAGTGCTCTGGGCACGAGAAGAGCAGTCACGGCGCCACTGAGCCCACTGCCTGGTGGCCCAGAGAAGGTATTGAGTCTTGAAGGAGACAGGGAGGCACAGACAGGGTGGTGGAAAGCCTTTTGTGACAGGGCGATTTGTTGGCGAAGATGATCAGTATCGCTCTACTAGCTCACAACATCTTGACAAAAAGAGGAAAGGGGTAGCGAGGTTGGAGGAAATACACGAGATCCAACAGGAAGAAAAGGGAGCAAGACGACTGACTGCACGCTCACCAGGGAGGGAAGAGTGATGTTTTTTTCACATGTATAAATTACGAATGTTCTTGGCTGGTCGATCGTTGGAATTGGCAGCTTGTTTGTATCTGGGTGTTAGGCGTGGGATACTGATTATTAGGGAAGGAAGGATGGACGAATGAGGCTGGAACGATATATACGATATCCAGATATGACAAGACAATGTTTGGGAAAGGGAAAAAAGGATGTGTATCAATCGATAATGGCTTCGTTGGGCGGACGGGACGAGCTTGATCTGAAGTGAGCGAGGAATCCCCTTTTAAGAGGGAGGAGATTTGCGTTGGCAATAACTGGGTGGGATACGTGTGTGTGGGGAGGTGTAAATGATTCCAAAAAAAAAAAATGAATAAAAGCTTCTATATTGAGTGTTGATGTCTCTGTTGGTATGGCCCTTGATTCCTCCTGTCTAGTTGCCAACCCATTCCCAGCTGTGAAGAGATAAAGAAATCAAAGTATCGTATAGCAAGTGAAGCGTATCCAGTGCTAACCTCGGGATATTTCCTAACCAGGAAACAAACGCCTTGCTTGCCATGAACTCCTCTGCACATAGCACCTTGACGCCGCCATCTACCTCTTGTCTAATTTTTCCCTCCCGTTCCTCCCTCTCTTTTTACCCACTCTCTCCACCGTTTATACACATCCCACCCCAAACTCTCCGCCTTTCCCTGAAACCTAACCGTCGAGAACTCCCCCACCTCCCTCCACTTGTCCTTCCGCCCAGCCCAACCCGCCTTCCTCATCAAACTGACAACCGTCTCCTCCTTACTCCAGCCCTGCTCCACAGGCACATCAGGAAGATAGCACGCCCCGAAGCGCTTCCTCCGCGCATCGCAGAAGCTGATGCGCAGGCCGTGGACACCGAGCTCCCAATCGAGCGGGTCCGCGGCATCCTCGAAGTCCGTTAGGAGCGTCACGGAGACCTCGAGGGTGGGGAGCTCTGCGGATGCGATGGGTGTGAAGCGGTGGTCCTGGAGCGCGGAGATGAGCGCGTAGGAACTGAGGCCGGAGGCGAGGGGTTGTGGTTCGAAGGTGCCGATGCAGCCGCGGAGCTCCCGGTGAGAGGATCGGGGCGAGGGAGAGACGATGTTCCAAGTTACGAAGAGCGGGGAGCTGGTTATGGCGCTGGTGCGGTGGGAGGAGATCGTGTGTGTGTTCAGGCTGACGGGGGTGCTTGGTTCGGGGGTGGTGGCGTTTGTGTTGGGTGTGGGGGAGGTCGAGGATGTTGAGGAGGAAGAGGGCGTTGAGGTTGATGTCTCTTTGGGGGTTTGTTCGAGTTCGGGCTCGAGGCTGGAGATGGCGTCGTCGAGACTCTTTGAGTAGGATGTCCATGCGGATTGGACTTGGGAGAGTGACATTGGTAAGCGGTTTTCGAGGGACGCAGAGAGCGTTTCGAAGCAGCAGAGGCAATGCTCCGCGGTTGCCATATTTGGTGATGGTGGTGGTGGTGAAGTAACTTGATGAGGGCTGTATGCGTTCAATGTCGAGATGCAGTTGTTGGTTATGAAACCATGAGAAGATGGAGAATGAGTGAGTGAAATGGCGTTGGAGAAAGGGGGTTAAAAGAGACGCGGATTGAGGGGTAGAAGTGAAGTGCTGACGAACGACTGGAGTCAAATGAGGCTGAAGCTCTGGCTGCCAAGTCATGGCGGGGTTGTGGTTGAGACTCAAGAGTGGGAGTGGAATAGTGGGGTTCAGGGGTGCTTATCACAATCACAAGCTTATCGCCTGCCTCGCCTAGGGTTCTGGGAATTTATGCAGCCACATAGCACCACGTGAGTTGAACTCCTTACTTTGTCTCTTATTTCTCCTTCTTGCTCATCTCTACTTTCCCATAAAGATACTACAACCTTTCTGCTACTCCAATCTCAAGTTCTCTGTAAAAGATTCGTGAAAAACACTTCTTACACGTGACTACCCCTGAATCTTGCTCGTTTCGAAACTTCACCCAAACTTCCACCTCCGCATACGAAGTACATACAATAACAAGGCATCTTGGTCATCGTCACTCCTACATTAAAAGCTTACAACCACAAGAATCATGCGGGATCTCGGGACAGGACAATCCTCTCAGAACAAAACCCTCTTAACGCATGAATCGCCTCTCGGACCATGTTCTTTCCATCCCCAACGCACCGCGCCCCTGCCCGCCAGACAAGCTTTCTCTGTCTCGCTTCGACCATGATGGAACTCTGTCCTCGTCTCAGCCTCGTCTCAAGGTCTCGCTTCCGGAATCAACATGCTCCATCAACCCCTCTGCCACAACAGTCTCCACAGGCCTCTTTTTATTTTCCAAATCTGCCCTTCAACCAATGCCGATAGGTGATTCATAAAACCCCGGACTCAAGCCACAAGAACAAGAGTCGTCCCAAAACGAAGCCAGTCGCACCAAGCCTTGATCGGCCAATTCAAGCTTGATTTTAGACGTTGAGCCAAGCCCGACCCCAGGCTTGCTGCGTTGGCATGTACGCAGTACCTCCATCATACAGTACAGCGTAATACTGTACGAAGAGGGTGTCGCTATGGCCTAGGAGGTGATATTAGTCTAGGCTCCTTTTGCTCCTCCCCCGTCTCCGTGCGGTGAAATCAATTCCCCATACAGCAGACAGGGGGAAGAGCTCGAAGTCTCCTTGGCAATACAAATACCCACTCCCATTCCCTCCCTCAGAACCTTTTTTTCCTTCTTCTCTCTTCATCCTCTATCTTCAATTCCATTCGATCTTTTCATTCAAAACGTTCCTTGTTTTCGTTTCTACCAACTCCTCCATCTACTTCTTTTACGTTCTATTCCTGCTAGTCAAGTCATCGTTTTTTTTTGTCGCCGGACGACCGTATCTTCACTTCTCCCTTTCAATATACCACCAGCTTTTTTAAAAGCACAACCAACAAACACACTTACAGCAATCATGCAATTCACTATCGTTGCTCTTTTGTCCCTTGTGGCTGTTGCCTTTGCTGGTCCTATTGCCATGCCCGCACGTCTTGATGGTACGTCTCCTATTTCCGGCAAGACCGCACGACAAAATTGGGGATTGGACTTCTATCTCCATTTATTGTGAAGTCTAGCTCAACCTCGCATCCACGTCTTTCAAAGGGCCCACGAAAACTGACTCCATTCCCAGATATCACCGCCCGTCAAGTTGATGCCGAAGCCGCCGCCATGTCCAACGCTGATGGATCCGTCGTTGCTTTCGATGCCGCATCAGTCTACAAGGGTATGTTTTCCTCTCCCTATCTCCTCCTACTCTCCCCAACAGCAAATAACTAACAGCATATAGCGGCCACCAACTCGGGTTTATAAATCACATTTTTCAAGATCCACATGGTTAGGCAATGGAAAGGGGAGAATTGGGATATGTAATTACAAATTTTGCGAACTATTGAATTGATCCGAATGGAAGGATGGAGTTAGATGGAGGAGAAGTATTTGTGCGACAATTTTTTTTTGGAGGCTAGTGATGACGATTAATGAATCTTGTCTCGCTGCCAATATTGATTTCTCGTTCTCTTCACGTATTTGACCAATTTCTTTCCAAACTGACATTTTGCAGCACTGAAATGGTCATCCATCTCCATTTCTTTTTTTCTCTTCCTTACTATATTCCCAGCCTTCTCTTCCACACTACCCTCTCCTCCTCCATCTCAACCTTGACAATATCATCATACACGCTACGATTTATGCATATCCTCGCCAAGCATCCAGACCCCCTACCACTCCCGTATATCGAAACCGGGATCTGAGAATCCCGTCCCCATCTCTCTCTCCCCTGCTTATTTTGAAAAGAATAATACGAATTAGTGGGACCCTGCACCCCCCCATGCGGTGTTTGGACTCTTCTGGGTTGATCGGTTTGAGATTTTTTGATGGATCTAGAATTTCTGGTTGGGTCCATTACTGTGTCTGGATCTGGAGATTATGGCATTTCTTGAATCCTTTCGCCATAGTCCTATCAAAATGCATATTGCTTCAGGTGATAATCGAGGGATGAATGAGTACATACACACACGTGATATACGCAGGCTGATATCTCCTTTCGCGTTTCTGTTCATGATAGGAAGCGATTATTC
Source organism: Ploettnerulaceae sp. D365 (assembly GCA_003988805.1). Taxonomy (NCBI): domain Eukaryota; kingdom Fungi; phylum Ascomycota; class Leotiomycetes; order Helotiales; family Ploettnerulaceae; species Ploettnerulaceae sp. D365. Next base: position 81,980 of record QYAL01000075.1, read on the forward strand.
TGTGCAGATATAAAAGTGTCAGCTTAAACAAGTGGTTTCAAGCTTCCATCGTCGACCTTGTTCTTCTCTCCTACAATACAGCTCCCTTCAACAACTTCACGCCAACGGTGACCAAGATGACATTTGCTTTTGAGTTTAATCGGACCACATCTCACAACCGAGGAACAGTATAAGCCCTCGTTCCTTCTGTACATATAAGCACAACTACACTTTCTGCCCCTAGCCCCAGCAGTTCCCTCTCCCTCTCAGATCTCACCAGCTTCCTCAGACCTGCCAGGCCGGCGGCACCACACGGGCCCGCCATCACACCATACCCCTCCAACTCTTTTACAGCTCGATGCACCTCCATATCTCCCACCGTAAGGCTGATGTCCACGCCTTCTTTCAACACAGGCCAGGCGGCAGTAGAGATAGTGCCACACTCAAGACCAGTCATGATGGTGGGAGAGGTGGCGATAGAGAGTGACCTTCCAGCGAGGAGACTTTGATGGAGGGAGGCAGCTGTGTGGGGTTCAACGGCGAGAATGGCTGGGTTGGGTTGGTACGAGGTGGAATGTGGCCGCTTGTAGTGCATGACTATGGATTGAGCGAGAGAACCGACGCCCACTGGACAGGCTATCAGACTCGGGACATGCACGCCGAGTTGAGCGTCGATTTCGTGGAGCATGGTGGAGTATCCTTCGACAGTCCACTGTTTCCCAATATCAACATAGATCCTGACTTCAAAACATGCATGTTTACCGAGGATGGGAAAGGGGTCTTGTTTACTTTCGGAACGTCTGTATATCCCTCAAATGCCGTGCCCTCAATCAACATACCGCCTTCGGTATTCTCTCCCCAGTGATGCGCAACCTTGACACTCTCATCATAATCACCGCTTACCACCTCCACCATAGCGCCTTCGCTCTCAATGCTCGCAATAATCGTCCCATCCAGCCCCCTCGGTACGAAAATCCTCACCTCGCTAACGCCCAATAAAGACCCCATCCTCGCCACTGCCCGCCCATGATTCCCATCCGTTGCAGCAGAGAACTTGATCCCATGTTGCTTCACAGCGGCTCGTAGGTCGTTTAGGGAAGCGGTGGATGGGAGACAGGCGTGCTGGATGATGGCTTGCCGAATTGCCCAAGATACGCCGAGGAGCTTGAAGGAAGGGAGACCGAGACGTGATGTTTCGACTTTGACATTTACGGCCTTCAAGCCTAGTTCTTTCGCGAGGTCATGGAGGGGGATCAGTGGTGTAGGGGCGAAGTTTGGGAGGGTGGTGTAGAAGTGCTTGATGGCGGCGGCCTTGGAGGGCGGTGGATTGGATGCCCAGATTTGAGCTGAGAGATTCGTGTATATTGAATTATCGGAATTGAAAGACATTGCGTTAGTTTCTGTGCTAAGTAGGGAGGGTTTTTTCATGTTCAAGAGAAGTTTGAGATGTTCAAATAAGATTTCGTTGGGGCTGTCATGAATTGGGGGGTAATTGTCCGCATGACCTTTCGGATGGAAACCTCACTGCTGGTCAGATCGGTTATGATCCGAGGCGTGGGGGTCGTACAAATCCATTGTAGTCTCTGAGGTGGAATATAAAGTCTGACTCGTGCTTGATGACTGCTAAAGTGGTAGCTATGATACTACTGGGTGCGCGGTAGTCTCAGTGACGAAAAACGTGGAGACTTGACATCGTTATTGACTTCGGTATCATCCAATGAAGCACTGAATGGACCGTACGAATCCCTAGCTCAGAATGTTTTAGGCCTTACAAAACCTCATGCTACAGCTATTTTTCGCCCCTAGTGAGCTATCAGTATAGCATTGATGGCTTTCCCACCCTTTTACATCATCCGAGAAACTTCATCCTTGATGCCAATCATACATATATCCTACGATTTTGTCGACGGCTCCTCCTATCACTGCTCATACTAGAGCTCCTAGTACTGTTCGTGAAATACGAAGAGCTGATGTTCGAAGCTCTTCTGTCTGGTGTTCGCCGAGCAGAGCCAAAGAGGTTCCTTAGAGGCGTGATTAGAAGTGTAGAAAGCCACGATATTACACGGCTCAATGTTGATTTTAAGCGGTTGGAGTGACGCTCTTCTCCATCGATATGGACAATCTCTCGTCTATGAGAGACAGGAGTTGGCTGTTTCTTGAACCAAGCCCAAGGAGGCCACTTCCTACGCCTTGGAGGTGGTGGGGGTGCGCCAAACCATGTCCTGTCCGGCCTTGAGGTTGAGTACCGTTCTTCAATAAAAGATCGTTCTCTCCTTGAAGACCTTCGTCGGTTCCCTGAGATTGTATCCCAACCCCTTGCAAGTGCTGATTTTGGAGGATTCGGCTTACTGTACGAGCCGCGACGATGCAAACGATCTCGGCGTCGGGACGGCGAGTGTTCTTCAATGACGATTACCTCATCATCTCCCCAATCTGGGGCAGAGTGAGGAAGAGGAGAAGTCCCCCGAGCGGCACGACGTGCAGCACGCCGCTGAGATGCAGATCGGTATGGCGGATTGGGAGAAGTTTCCTCGATGACGATTACCTCGTCAGAAGAGCGTGAGCGTCGTCTCCTTCTTTCTACAATTATACTCTCTCTGCGTTGACCTTGGCTTCGTCCTCCTCTTCGTAGTCCAAGCATTACATACAATGCAGTTAGCCAATTAAGAGGACCCTTCCGTCGGGCTGGAGGTATATGGTGACGGCTGTATCTTTCCTCCACAGTGATTTCTGTCCGTCTCGACTTTCGTTTCGTTCGTATACAAGGATATATAAGTATCAGGAGTGCCGCTAACATTACCGCCTTGATGATGTCCCATACGGCTTTGGCAAAATTGAACGCAATTTTGGCTGGGTTTAGCCGGAACGCCATAAAGAGTGAAATTACCACAACAGCCGCCGTAACCGGAACTCGTAAATAGTCAGTAAACTTCTTGGAGAGAAAGCGACGAACTGGGACTATACATGTGATCTCAGAGACATAGGCCAAGCTGAGCTGGCCGTCGCTGTTTCGGATGAAATCGGATAAGTTCACGTTGAAAAACGATATCATGAATGATAGTGGAAGCTGTTTAGCATGTCAGGAATAAATCCAGGCCATGATATGGATTGAAGTGTGCTCGTACGAAGAAAACCGTGATCACGGTGAAAAGCATCAGTGTTTGGCCTTGCCTTGCAGTCTCTTGTGCCTGTTGTCGTTGGGACCGGGCCTCTGATACATTGGCTGGCAAGGTCAATTTTAGCGAGGCAGAGTGCAGAGGAGAAGTACTGAATTTAACCTTGTTTTTGCTTCAGATCTAGTAAATCATTCAACTGAATTTAGTTAGTCGTGTGTTAGGTAAACATCAGAGGAAACATTGCTAACTGAGAGATAGGTCTTTTCAGCCTGCTTGTCAAGTCCTCTGACCGCATCTATGTGTCTCCGCACACGTCCAAGAAGACTGTGATAGCTTCTGGCTGTTGATTGTGACTCTTTTGCCTTGTCATCTGGTTTCGTTCGTTCGTCGGTTCTGCCCTCCTTGATGGCTTGAATTGCACTATCCATGTCCACCAGCACTTTCTCCTGATCTGCGAGAACTGTGGAGATGATATGTAGCTCATCTCGGATATCTTTGATCTCCTTAATCAGTTGCGTTTCTCTCGCGATATTGAATAGCAAGTCTAAGTCAGCAGTAAGATGATCACCCCTTGCAAGTTTTTCAGATAGCGCGGTGAACTCATTAAACATCTTCGACTCTTCATTCGTCTAAGCATTGTCAGATGGCCCTAATAACGATAAAACCCATCCTGACTCACAACATTACCGATGGAAACTTCAAAGAATTCAGAGAATCGCAGCTTCTCATTTGCAATGTCAGGATGCTCAAACATGGTTCCGACACACTTGCTAACGATAAGTTCCGCTAAGTCGAAGACATTTGTTAACGGCCGTCTATCTTTCTTGCCAATGTGGCGGATGATACTTTCGACGATGTCGGACGCATTGTTAGGATCGGGATCTTTATCGGTTCTTTTCTTGGTTTTGTTCCAACGTTGGGGGAAACAAGTGACAACAGTATCTTGCGCTCAATCAGCATATTGTCCAATAAACAGCATATCTGAAGACTGTTACCTTTGTCCAGAATCCATAGCCAAAGCTGATCTACCATTAGTACCAGATTTTCATCCTCTGGCCAAGTCTTTTTGAAATATCGTGAGATAACCTGATCAATATCCCGGGCTTCGGTAGTTGGTAGCGTATAATAATAATACTGATCCAATGTCCGCCGGAAATGCAAAGGGATTTCATCGAACATGTAAGCCAATATCAACTTTTCATCAGAAGATCGAGATTCTTTAGCAACATCAAGGATCCTTTGAATACGCATCCTCTTTCGCCTTGCTTCTTGGGGCCTATTTGCAGCTTGTCCTTGAATTTTCCTCGGCAGTTCGTTATCCAAGGTATCCGGAGCTAGCCTAGTAATCAAATCTGTATCAGCTGGCTCCTCAGGCTTCTCATTGACCCCCCGGGTTCTCCTCGTCCTTCGATCACTCGTTGAGGTGGATTGAGTATAACTATCCGCGTAATATGATGAATAGATATCCGAATCATCATCGCTCGAGTCGTTATTCTCATCGCGTAAAGGTTCTCGCGCTTTCCCTACCGCCTTTTTCAGCTCATTCAAAGCTTGTTTCAATCCCTTAAGCTTTGTTGTCACACCCAGTGGGCTGTCACCGATATGTCTCTTCATTGCTTCGACAATCACATCGGTCATTTGCTCCCTGCCTTCGTTTGTCTCCCAATGAAGATAAGGCATGACCATCATCATGTTTCCGTTATCTGCTTCGCTCATAGATATATGTTGGCAAACAGGTCGGATAAATCTTCTATGGGCAACAGAGGTTGAAGACATTTGGTACTGGTGTCTTGTCCAAATTTCTTCGCCAAAAAGGTGCTTGCACTTTTTTTGGAAGTAGGCAGCTTGCTCCGGAGAATGACATTCTTTATACATTCGTGTCATTAGATTCTATTTTTGTCAGCATTTAGGAAATTGTCCAAGAAATCTCATGATGAGTACCCACGTTGACCCAAACAATCTATGGAAATAGTTAGTCGAACCCTAAGGGTTTAAAGGCTCTCGAACGACGTACATTATTAGATGGGATATGTAACCATCTGAAGTTCTTGGTAGTTGGGTCGGATGATTCTGACGCTTGAAGACCAGTCCTGATCGCCTCAGCACTATGATCATAGAGAACACTTCGCACTGGAGGACGAGCCATCCTTCGATTTTCATGGCTGTCAACAGAGAAGGACACAATGGTAGATTGAAAACCAAACCCTAGGTCTACATCACTATCTGCTGGTAATGCTGGGTTTTCACCATCTTCGGATGGAACATCTGGTATGTGAGCTCCTAGTGATGGGCCTTGACTAACAAGCTGTACTCCTTTTTCTAGAAGCAAGGCAACAACCTTCTGGCTACTACAACGATTTGCAATTTCAACTGCAGTTTCATTCCAGGTTGGGTCTTTCTCGTCAATTCTAGCCCCATGCTCGAGAAGGAATCGAGCAGCCTGCGAACTATCATGCATCGCAGCTTCGAAGAGAGCGGACTGAACGAGCTGTCCTAGGTTCTCTTCATTTATTTCCACAAACGTAGCAACTATTAGACGCATGACTGAAACTTTATCGTACTTTGCCGATTCTAGCAAAGCTGTTCTGCCAGCTTTACTAACGACATTGCTGTCGATGCCGAAGTCCAACAGCAAGTTGGCGGTTTCGTCAAATCCAGATCTTGCTGGACCAAATAGGGCCGTACATCCGTCGCTGTTCAGAGTATTGATTTCAATTGAAAATTGAAGCAATCTTCTTAGGACGTTTGTATTTCCGGATTGTGCAGCTAGAGAAAGAGGCGTTTCTCCATTGTTGTCACAGACTGAGGGGATCGCATCTTTGGCTAGGAGAAGATTCACGATATCTTCACTATCTTGAGAAGGTACTCGATCGCAAGCCTGCATCAGAGGTGTTCGATCGCTGTTGGACTTCTCGTCAACAATAATACCGCTAGTGTCTAGAAGCTTTTCTACAACTGTGCGGCCTCGTTTTGCAGCTAAATGAAGCGGTGTGAATCCCTTCTTATCTTTAAAATTTACATTGGCGCGATTCATTAGTAAAAGATCGATAGGACCTGCATGTCCATTCCTAGCAGCAAGGTGCAAGGCCGTATCCCCTTGCTCATCTTTGGCGTCAACCTTGATCCTAGTATTATGAAGGAGGATTCTCACAACATCGCTCCGACCATTTAAAGCAGCTAGGTGCAGTGCTGTTCGTTCCGAGCTATCTTTGGCATAGAAGCTAGCTCCGCTCAAGAGTAAATATTTAATGATAGCAATGTTGCCACCTTCCGCAGCACAGAGTAGAGGGGTCCTTCCTTGCCTGTCCTGAAGCTCGGTGTTCGCTTTCTGCTCAAGGAGCAGCATGACAACATCTTCATGCCCAGCGCGAGCCGCTTTCAAAAGCGTTTCCTCGTTGCTTTCGGTCAATTTATCGCCGAACCTTTTTTCAACAAACACCGGACGTAGGTTCCCGGGCTCATATTGAATGGCCCCTACCTTTCCATTGAAAGCAAGCCAAGTTCGGGGCACGTTTCCAGAAGAGTCGGTAGGATTCGGATTTGCAATAGCAGCAACGGCTGGAGCTTCCGGTATAATGGTTTCTGGACCAACATGGTCCGAGGAACCATTATCGGGTACAATTGTAGCGCGTGCAAGAATTTCTGGTGGTAGATGCCATGCAGAATTTTCTGATGGGTTTCCTGCTGTTTGTATCTCTCCCAATAACTTTGCTTCTAACGGACTGTCTTCCGGTGCCGCTGCAGACTCTGTTGTGGAATTGCTGGATCGGACTTGATTTGAAGCGAAGTCTTCCGCCGCAATTCTTTCAGATGCGTTAAGCTCTCCTAGAGCAAGGTTTTCCTGCTGAGTGCTTTCGTTCGTTGGTTCCATCATGGTAGAGCTGTCAATGCAGTGGCCCTGATTGGTAGCACGCGCAGCAGCTAGAAGATGAAGTCAGAACATCGCAACAACGTTAAATCGGGGTACAGACTTAGCTCGAAGCGTCCGTCCTGATCTCATGTCTGAGTGAGGCATAATGCGAGCAGGTTGCAAAAATATATCGTCGTGAGTGACTCCAAGCTACTGGAGGCTGAGGATTCGGTGGGCCCCGGCTGCATTACAGTACAGTATTGTATTGCATGCAGTTGGCACCCTGCATGAGAGCTGAAATAACAGAAAGTGCAACTCATCCCTAGTCAATTATTGGAATGAGGATGCATCCTTGATAACACGCAATCCTTTGACTTTGATTGGCAAGCTCCTCGAATATTCCTTTCCTTTTGCTATTCCGTCAATAATCGGTGTCAACTTAAGATATCTTTCAGATTCTCTCTTCACCTGTCCGTAATTTGCAGCTGCTCGTCTCACCACCAACCAGCTGTGATCCCCATGTCACTGTACACCATCTGAGCGAGTGGACTTGTGATAAGCCGTGCGTCCTGCACTCCGCAACCACAACTATGTGAAAAACATGCCAGCCACTGGGGACATACTTGAGCTTCGCTTCCTAGGCGTGTACTGGTATTGTCTGATGATTGAGGGGTTACTTATTGGTTTGACACAGGTTTAGACATCATCCTGATGAAAATGGACTGACAGGTGTTGCGTAGGAAAAGACACTGTGATCATGAGCATTCGGGTTCTCACTCTTACCCGGTGGCATTCGAGAAATGACACGTGAAATGCATACATGTGATAACTCACCAAAATTCTTAGCAGGCATTTTTCGATTGTTCGATCAAGGATAGATAGACTAAGCGTGCAACGGTTAGAAGTGGGTTTTTCTTAATTAGGAATACGCCGTGAGAATGAATGTTGCCGATGTTTGGTACATCATTGATTGGTTGGAGAAACCTCACATAATTATTTCGAAGCGCCTATGCATATTTTGTTTCGTAAGCTAGCCTTTTCTCTTGAATTCTAACCGAAAGCTAGAGGAGTGGTTAGCTGCGAAGAGCTTGGTAAGTTTCGCAGGTTTGTGACTAGGTAGAAACGGACATGGTGACGACTTGAGACAGCACTATTGAAATTATGCGACATGCAACAAAACCTTTGCACATATCATTTTCACATGCCGAATACAAATACAAAAATAAAGAGAAAGCCACAAGGCCCAGCAAGTAGCTCTGCTCACGCGTACAAGTACATATCATGAGGCAGTTAGTGACGATTATCCTTCTGAAGTCTAGTTGGACCTAATGAAGCGAATCTTTGACGTCATCGCTGGTCTGAATGCCTCCCTCCATTTGGGGTTAGTCTTCAATTGTACCATTCTTTATATCTTCGTACTTGATCGTCGCTGTGTCTATGCTCCTCTCCTCTCGCTGCTGAAAAGTCGATGGCGCGATTCGCAATACCTTGTGCGAGTTTATGTAGCGACTGCTAGTTGTGGCACCTGTATCTCCACTTCCGTAACTCCTATTATTCCTAATATTTTCATGCGGCATCCCGGTAAAGCCGTCGAAGCGAGTTGTGATTCTTTTGATATCCACATTTCCATTTCACCGTGTTATCTGCGAAGGTCAATGCTGGAATTACGGCCCGAATCAATGCTCAGTCTCACGGAACAACTGGAGCTACGTCTTCTGTGTGCTCTTTGATCGTTAGGGCTTACAGGGTTGAGACCGGATTGACGAGCAAAGAGGTTCAAGATATCGGTAAGAGAAATTACGCCGGTAAGACGACCCGAGATTCGAGCGCCTGGAAGCGCCGCGGCAGAGACTGCTGGGAAAGAAGTAGCTAGGTTCGGCGACGCTGGGGTAGAAACAGCGGGAGACGATAAAACTGGATTGGTCATCGACGTCGAAGAGGTTGATAATGGTGTTGCGGATGGAGACGGGGATGCTGCTTCAACTACCCACATGCGATGTGAGCGAGTTGCAACCAGCTTGGCGACCGTGTGGGCTAGTGTCGAGAGAGGAGTAACGTGGAAGACTGTAACAGTCCGTCAGAACAGTATTTCGTCGCCCGACAAACGCGGATACTTACCAGGGAAAGAGTCTTTCCCATCCCCGATTCCTCGTTCGGTGAGGATGACTGAGATGAAGTGGATACAACTCGACTTCAGAAGTGGTAAGCTGGAACTCTTGGTAAGAAGTTTAACATCTGCTGTAGATATGTTGCCAACAACATTGAATGCATTGTCGACGACAGCAACGCTGGTAAGCCCTTCGTTACTCATCAGCTGCAGAGCATCTGTCAAACTTCGGTCGCCACTGCAACAAAATTAGTATCGCCATGAAAGTCTTCTTGAGCTGAACCTACTTGATAGCAATAGTCTGAGGAGTGCCCACACCCAAGTCCCTTAATACGACAGGATATAGAGCATCGATAGCAGGAAAGCTAGCACCATTATCCCACAAGAACTTGACCAACTTCAATTGACTCAGAATCCCTACTACCTCCGTTGTACCGTGTTTACAAACAAGGATCCGATGCACGCCACCTGCAAAGTGCTCTATTGCCTTGGACAAATCCTCTGATTCTGTCAAAGTGACCAGTGGACCTTTCTTCGCTAGAGTCTGTATATCACAGAGTGGAATTGTTTCTCCTTCGCGAGCTTTCTTGGCTAGAGCATCGAAGATTTCCAATTGCGGGCCTTCCGGGCTTGCAAGACCAACAACTACGAGTAGATAGGCATTGAGATCGCTGTAATCGAAGGTTCCGCAGGCGCTCGTGCTGCTAGACGATTCGCGTAGGAGAATAACATTGGGGGGTCCTTGCTCAATCAACAACTGCAAATGTGTCAGATGCTATGTCTTAAGTAGACCGGCGATGTTCACCTCCGTGGCCTCCTCAACCCCGGTATCAAGCTGAGCCCATCTGACTTCTTCCTTGTTCACTAGCTCACCAACACGTATCTGTCTCCAATCTCTACTAGCGAATTTCGGGTCTGCCGCCTTCGCAGCCGGGGGATGATTGAGGAGTTCTTGAACGGCGGCTTGGGCGAATGAAGGATGTCTTTGGGATCGTGGTGAATGTCGCATGTTCTCTGCAAAGCTGGCTCGATGGGTGATGGTTTGGCCATTGTGCGGGGGACTAGCTGTACCTGCACGATCGACTGGGGATTGTGCGGGGTCTGCCATTGTTGAACTCGGTGGTGATTGTTCTTCAGTGACTGCTCGCGATGGATGTTTTAATGGGATGGGATGCTGTTATGGGAGGATTTGGAATGGAAGTCCGCCAGTCTGGTGAGAGCGAGGGGGGTATATAGCAAGGGCTAAGTGGAATGGAACTGCGCGATGTGCTCACGTCGCGGGGTCTAATGAGCTACTGTAACACGTGATGCGATGTCATTTGAGGTCGTTGGGTATCTGCCGACTTCCGCAGGGACAGGTATATTATTTTCAAGCTGGGCAATGGATGTTCTATTCATGATATCTATTTGCACCCACGGAAGCAAGTATTGATGATGAAATTCTGGGGCTTGTCAGAGCCGATGTGAAAATAGTTATAATTGAGGTATCACAGTGGGATTCTACCATAGAAAAAAGAATCACCGCAATTGGGAGATTTACCAAGGTAAATTACTACCTGTTGAGTAGCCTGCAGTATTTCGTACCCAGCAACACTTACTGGATCGGTTATAGATAGGCAGTTTTGGACACTGAGGTTTCTAGAAAATGTTCTCGAATGGATCCTGATACTGTACCCAAGTCTGGATCCTCTAAGCGACAAATGAAAAAGTTGCGAATAGAGCCTTGCAACTTGCAACTTATAGCATTATCACTTATTGTACTTGCTCTGGCTCGGTACTACTCTTCAGGTTACACCGTCCATTATCATTAATTCGTGACATCGGCCACCATAATTTCGTCAAATATAGAGCCCAATATTTTGATATATCATTATCTCACGTGCAAGGGGTTAGTTTAGATATCATGAGGCTACATACGAGCTAGTCTAGTTAAATATTTGTGGCATTGAAGACGAGGTTCTGGAAATATTTTTTGATACGGGCCTATTTTCCCCCACCACAACCGCGTCAAGACAACACAACCCCCCCTCCCAACTCGCGCACACGACGGCATTTACCTGTCAACCTTGCGCCCAAGATTGGTACTTCACTACAGCATTTTCTTGTCTGAAATGAAAAGGCTGTGACTTAGCGACATAACAACTGTTCATTAATTCTAGCCGCTTCACCGCGCAGCCCTCGAAAGAAAGGTACCACCACAGCCACAACATTCAGCAAGTCTGCCAGCGCCGGCACACACCCTTGTGGGTTCAAACCGCAGTATCGTTGTCTAACATTTTCCTAGAGATAACTCGCAAGAACTTGGTTCTATATTGCGCAACAGCTTCTGTACAAAGCGTCTTGCTTCGCACCACACCGTACAGCATTGTGCGCGCCAAACCTCCCTAGACTCTTCACTTAGACAGAAGCCAAGATCAGTAAGATGTCGGTTTTACCAGCCGACGTACATAATGAGCTGGCGCAGCTGTTGGATGCGCTTCAGTCATCCGACAATAGCGTTCGATCTCAGGCGGAGGAGCATTTGGCCAACAACTGGACCGCGTCTAAGCCGGGAATGCTATTGATGGGCCTGGTGGAGCAGATTCAAGGATCTAATGATCCAACGGTAAGTAATCCTCAACCTATCTGTGGCTGTTTGTGGCACTGACGATTTGTGTCCTTGTAGACCCGTTCCTTCGCTGCTGTTATATTCCGCCGCATAGCTTCAAAAGCCCGAAAGCTCCCAAACGAGTCGACCGTGGATACGTTCCTCTCTTTGGAACAAACTCAAGGCTACGTCATCCGACAGAAGCTGCTTGAGGCACTGGGCTCGGAAACCACGAACCCTGTTCGCAACAAGATCGGAGATGCCGTGGCGGAGATTGCAAGAGAGTATTCTGATGCCAGTATGTGTCTCAGAGCAATTATCGAGATGTGGATTGGAGGCTAACGGCTGTTAGAACAACAATGGCCAGAGATCCTAGGCGTTCTCTTTACGCTTAGCATATCAAACGAGGTTGGGCAACGAGAGATCGCGTATAGAATCTTCTCTACTACACCTGGCATTATTGAGAAGCAACACGAGGATACTGTCCTCTCTGCTTTTACAAAAGGGTTCAAGGACGACGAGATCCCAGTAGGTTACTCACGGATTGAGGCTACTACATACAATTCTAACTTCGAATAGGTCCGTTTAGCAGCCATGGAAGCTTTCGCCTCGTTCTTCAGAAGTATCAATAAAAAGTCGCAGCAAAAGTATTACGCCCTCATTCCCGAAGTACTAAACATTCTTCCTCCTCTCAAAGAGAAGCAAGAGTCGGAAGAATTGAGCAGAGCAATTGTTTCGCTGATTGACCTCGCCGAAGTTGCGCCAAAGATGTTTCGACCATTGTTCCATAATCTGGTAGCTTTCAGCATTTCTGTGATTCAAGACAAGGAACTTACTGACCAAGCCCGACAAAACGCGCTTGAGCTGATGGCTACCTTTGCCGACTATGCTCCAGCAATGGTTAAAAAGGATTCCACCTATACCAATGACATGATCACTCAATGTCTCAGCCTGATGACAGATATTGGCGTGGATGACGATGATGCAGTGGAGTGGAACGCTTCTGATGATGTAGGTTTTGGAGCAAGTCTTACCTTTGACATCTCTAATTTTGTTTAGATGGATCCTGAGGAAAGTGATCTCAACCACGTTGCCGGAGAACAATGTATGGATAGATTGGCAAACAAGCTTGGCGGTCAAACAATCCTTGCACCCACCTTCAGTTGGCTCCCAAGAATGATGAATTCCGATGCCTGGAGAGACCGACATGCGGCACTCATGGCTATTTCAGCTATTTCTGAGGGTTGCAGAGACTTAATGGTCGGTGAGCTTAACCAAGTCTTGGAGCTTGTGGTTCCTGCCTTGAGAGATCCGCATCCTCGTGTCCGATGGGCAGGCTGCAACGCTCTGGGCCAGATGAGTACCGATTTTGCTGGTACCATGCAAGAAAAGTATCATCAAATTGTGGTACCTGCAATCGTTCCAGCTCTCGACTCTCCAGAGCCTCGCGTACAAGCACATGCAGCTGCTGCATTGGTCAACTTCTGCGAGGAAGCCGAGAAGAACATCCTGGAGCCATATCTCGATGACCTTCTTACACACCTTTTTCAACTACTTCAAAGTCCGAAGCGATACGTCCAAGAGCAAGCACTTTCCACCATCGCGACAATCGCTGATTCGGCGGAAGCCGCCTTTTCGAAATATTACGACACGCTTATGCCACTGCTATTTTCGGTTTTACAACAGGACAATACCAAAGAACTTCGTCTCCTCAGAGCTAAGGCAATGGAGTGCGCCACTCTTATAGCGCTGGCTGTTGGTAAAGTGAGACTCGGAAATGATGCTATGAACCTCGTCCGAACCTTAGCTACAATCCAGCAAGGTATCACAGACGCGGACGACCCCCAAGCTCAATATCTGATGCACTGCTGGGGCCGCATGTGCAGAGTTCTCGGTGCCGACTTCCTTCCGTTTTTGCCAAGTGTCATGCCACCACTCATGGAAATGGCAAGCGCCAAGGCAGACATTCAGCTCTTGGATGATGAAGAGCAGGTTGAGCAGGTTCAACAAGAAGAAGGCTGGGAGCTTGTACCTCTCAAAGGCAAGGTCATTGGCATCAAAACAAGTGTCTTAGATGATAAACACATGGCCATCGAGCTTCTTGTCGTATATGCGCAGGTTCTTGAGGGAGCCTTTGCGCCTTACGTACCGGAGGTTATGGAGAAGATTGCCGTGCCAGGCCTAGGTTTCTTCTTCCATGACCCTGTACGAGTTGTATCGGCCAAGTGCGTCCCACAGCTACTGAACTCATACAAGAAGGCGTTTGGAAATCCATCGAATCAGTTGACAGGTCTCTGGAATGGCACAATCATCAAGCTTTTAGAGGTCCTAAGCGCCGAACCGGCGGTTGATACCCTTGCAGAGATGTACCAATGCTTCTATGAGTCTGTTGAGGTCATGGGCAAGAACTGCCTCACTGAGCAGCATATGGAAACCTTCATAGATTCCGCGCATTCGGCGTTGGAGGACTACAAAGACCGTGTTGCCACAAGAGCCGAAGAACGAGAGGAAGGGAACCAGGAGGAGGGCGAGGAGGAATCCGAAGATATGATGTTTGCCATCGAGGATGACCAGACCCTGTTATCCGACATGAACAAGGCATATCATTGTATTTTCAAGAATCATGGAACATCATTCCTTAAAGCTTGGGAACGCCTCCACGCCACTTACGACCAATTCCTAAAGAGCCAGGACCCAACACAACGACAATGGGGCCTTTGTATCGTAGATGATGTTTTGGAATTCTGTGGCAACCAAAGCTGGAACTACAAGGACCAAATAATTGAACCTCTCGTCGCCGGTTGCAGAGACGCAGCTCCAGCAAATCGTCAAGCAGCCGCGTACGGTATTGGTGTCGCTGCCCACAAGGGAGGTCCCCTATGGTCGGAATTCCTCGCTCCAGCTATTGAGCTTCTTTTCCAAGTCACGCAGGTGCCGAATGCTCGTGGAGACGATGATGTCTATGCTACGGAAAATGCATGTGCAGCCATTGCCAAGGTTCTACACTTCAGCCCATCGAGCGTGCCAAACCAACAGCAAGTTATCACACAGTGGATCGATACGCTGCCAATCGTAAATGATGAGGAGGCTGCACCATATGCTTATCTCTACCTCGCCCAGCTAATCGACCAGTAAGTCTACTTCATACAAACATGATCGAACTCACTAACCGCTTTCAGACAAAACCCAGCTGTTATTGCCCAAGCCGGAAAGGTCTTCATATTCATCGCCCAAGCTTTAGAGGCCGAAACCCTTCAGGGACAGAACTCACAACGAATAGTTGCGGCTGCTAAATTACTGTTACAGACTGCAGGTTTAGATCCCGCGCAAATTATGCAGCAACTTTCGCCTGAAGCACAGCAAACGGTGCGGGCTTACTTTAATTGATTCTCATTTCAGGGCTGAAGAGGTGGTGGGAAAGAGTGGTGGATCGGAAGGACATGAAAAAGATTGATGATAGAATGATTTGATACCACACTCGCAACGCTAGTTATTTCTTTTGTTCTGGGAGGATGTCCAGGGTGCTGGGTCATCATTTAGCATAGCGAGACTTTGAGGGAGAATCGTCGTTGATATGGGGGAAGGGTTTTTGCTTGCAGGTGACGAATGTCCTGGGTTTAATTGGAAGCTAAGTTACGAAATTAGCCCCTTGTGCTGTAATAGTCCCAAATAAAAAAACTTCTAGAATGGTAATGGTCATCAAAGCTCCATTCATGACGGACTTGTGATGATGAAGTGATTTATTTGTTATTCACGGCACATATATAGTATCATCCCGCAGTCTTGCCATATTTATTCCAACGTGTATATCACGCCGGGATAAAAGGCCTCGGGATGGCAATCTTCGAATGTCTATAGCGAGGCCGAGGCCGAGTCCAGGTTTGGCATGTTGGAGTCGGGACGTGGGGGCTACCCTACCCTACCTACTGTACCCGTCCCGTCTTCCGAAGAAGGCCGGAACAAACATCAACATCAACATCAACTGCAACTGCAACTTCAACTTCAACTCCAAATCCGACCCATATTCGACTTCCGACAACGTAGATACTCTATCCTAGACCGGTTTGACTTCCAATAGAATCAAACGAGCGAGGAATCACCTACGTGCAATCTTTTAGGATCAGTGCACCTTAAGTCAGTCCTGAGCTCCCCTGCTGTGCTACCACTACTGTACTATCCACAGCTAGGGGTCCTTTCGATTGTCCTATCATACATAGACCTCACCAATCAACCAAGCCTCAATAAACACGGCTAACCCAGCTCCGTCCGTTGTAGCAATCTCTTCTCAATCCAAAATATACAATACCTTCCACCGTGTTCCATACAACACTGTATCCCATCCCATCTCTCCCAGAACTTTATTGCGACGTCGCAGCCGCGGCTCTCCATCTCGAACACCAGGGTCCGCAACACCGCGACTCTGCTCAAGCTGCCCGCCACTGGGCACTGTAAAGCAGCCTCATCGTGGCGATAGAGTTTCCAAAGCTTTGAGCAGTAGGTGACCTCGCGCTTTCGCTGTTGTGGGGACTGCTACTCCAGTTTGACTTCATTGGCCTGGCCTCGAGTCGCAAGGCGCAGAAGTGTAACAGGGAAGGAATATTTGTACCCCCCTCCCTTATGATACCCGATACTCTAATGACCCTTATGCCGACAACTCATGACCCCCCTCTGCGATCTTAATATACCCACGGTCGAGGAAGAGAAACGGGACATATGTTGGGACAATGGACAACTTCTTCAACTCACCATATTCACAGGAGGACCTGCAACAGAGGCTTGCTCAGCGCAGACGAAATGCTTCCTCACGGAATTCGAGCATGTCAATGGTGCCGCCCGCAGGCTCCTCGGGGACTGATGATATGGCAGGAATGATGCCTGTACGAGGCGACACGTTGGACGATATCATAATGCAGAATAATAACGAGATACAACGGCGGCAGAGCTTACCACAAGGCTACGCAAATCAGGACATGGTTCACAGAGTATCCATGATGGAATTTGGTTCTGGAAATGGTTCGTTGAATGCATTTCAATTTGGCCCGCAGCCGACGACACCAGGAGACTCCCAAGCTCATTTACGAAGGCCGTCTGTCGGAGAAATGGCGATGGCAGGCGGATATACCGACATGTCTTCCGGAATGAATATGTCTGGCCAGCAAATGGGGTACTCATCTTCCATACCATTGCAAGATCCTTTGACCCTCAATACAAACTCGCCATTTTCTGCCATGACTGCAGACATGATGCAGAACATGATGGGATATTCTCCTATGGGCATGGAGGGAATTTCCGAGGAGGATTCAAACGCGATGAATAGCATTTTCTCGACTTCAAACTTCCCACAGGCATATGGCAATGGAAATATGGATGGAATGCGAGGAGGTTTTATGATGCCCCCAACTATGGCCGACGATCTACCTCCACGACGTCCCAGCATGAGTGGTGGGGAGGAGACTTCTGACATGACATCCGTTCCAGGTCTAGTCGTGACGGGTGGCAGGATCGGGAATTCGCCGGGCGGCATGTCTGGAACTCGAAATCTGGTCCAATATAATTCTCCGGTGTCAGCTATTCCAGATACCTCCAACCTAGGAACTTCGTACAGTCTTTCAGCGGCCCCAGTTCCAGTGTCAGCTCCGGAGCCAGCACCAGAACCAGAGGTTTCACCAAAGCCGGCACCTAAGACCCCTGGATCCTACCATGGAATATATTCAGCCAGTGGTTTCGACATGCTAGGAGCTCTGATGAAAGTTGCGACGAGGAAAAACCCAGAAATTGATATTGGGAAGGTTGACATGTCGTGTGCATTTGTTGTCTGTGATATCACATTATTTGATTGCCCAATCATATACGTATCGGACATCTTCGAGCGATTGACTGGATATACGAAGCACGAGGTCAAAGGTCAGAATTGTCGCTTTCTGCAGTCGCCTGAAGGAAAGGTTGAAGCTGGTGCTCGGAGAGAGTTTGTGGACAATGATTCCGTTTACTATCTAAGAAACAGGATAGCCGATAAGAAGGAAGCGCAGCGAAGTTTGATAAACTATCGAAAAGGTGGGCAGCCATTCATGAATCTTTTAACAATGATACCCATCACTGGAGAGGATGATAAGGAAATCAGGTATATTGTTGGTTTTCAGGTTGATCTAGTCGAGAAGCCCACCTCCGTCGAGGCGAAGAATCCCAGCGGATCATACACAGTTGACTACTCTCAAGGCGCCCTGCCAAGATACGTGTGGAATCCGCCTGAAATAATACGTCCAATGGATGGTGGCCAGACGATCAGTCGCGATGATGTTTCTACTGTCCTGAGCTCGATCAATAGCAGTACAGAGTCAGAGTTAACTAAACGAATGTGGGACAAAGTGTTATTGGAGAACACGGACGATGTTGTTCATGTTCTTTCGCTCAAAGGCCTATTCCTTTACCTATCGCCATCTTGCCGCAATGTTCTTGAGTATGATGCGTCCGAGCTCGTGGGAACTGCTTTATCGTCGGTTTGCCATCCTAGTGACATCGTACCCGTCACCAGAGAATTGAAAGATACATCTACAGGTGTTGCAGTCAATGTAGTCTTCCGGATCCGGCGAAAGAAGAGCGGCTATACTTGGTTCGAGAGCCATGGATCGTTGTGTGTCGAACAAGGCAAGGGTCGGAAGTGCATCATTCTCGTTGGCCGAGAACGGCCTGTCTACGCCCTTCATCGCCACGATATTGACGCCGCTGGAGGTATCGGAGAGAGCGAGATGTGGACCAAGATTTCAACTTCAGGCATGTTCCTGTTTGTTTCGTCAAATGTGCGAACACTCCTAGAACGATCCCCGGATGATCTCGTTGGCACTAGTATTCAATCTTTGATGCGAGTTGAGTCGCGGATAGAGTTTGGCCGGTCTCTCGACAGAGCAAGAACTGGCAAACGAGTCACTCACAAGCATGAGATCTTAAATAAGAGGGGTCTTGTTTTGCAGGCACAGACCACACTCTATCCCGGCGATGCCTCTGAGGGTCAAAAGCCAACGTTTCTTGTCGCCCAGACTCGATTACTGAAGTCATCTACACGATCAGTCGCCCCTGCGATTGGGTCTCACGGTTTGAAATCGATGAGCCCAGTTCAGAAAAGGGATCATCGATCCGAGGAGATGACAGCGCTCAGCAACTCTGGGACAACGTCTACCGGTCTCAGTCAAGAACTAGTCACTCCGTCACGAGCACCCCCAATTCCAGGCGTTATCACTCAAGCGGGTGGCTCGGGCTTGCCCATCGGATCTCAAGACCACGCCTTAGCATCAGAAGACAATATTTTTGACGAACTGAAGACGACTCGTTGCACAAGTTGGCAATTTGAACTTCGTCAAATGGAGAAGAGCAATAGATTACTAGCTGAAGAACTAGCATCTCTACTATCAAGCAAGAAGAAGCGCAAGAGGCGAAAAGGAGCCGGTCATCCCCAGCGAGACTGTGCCAACTGCCATACTCGAGTCACTCCTGAATGGCGGCGTGGACCTAGCGGGCAAAGAGATTTATGCAACAGCTGTGGGCTAAGATGGGCTAAGCAGGTGAGTCGCAGTAATTCTGAGCAAAGTGGCACTGTCCGACAAGCTGGGAAGGGTTGGTCCCAATCAGACTCCTCGACGTCGCGAAGTTGATGTGTTTGACAATACACACGCCTCTGTCGTTGTTCTCTAGTACGTTGTTTCCGACTTCGAACCTGTTCGACTTGGCTCGAGGGGTCGACAATACGTGGCAAGGTGCCGTATTGCTTCGAGAGCGTTGTTGGTGGATTATGTTTGCACTTATATCCTCGCTGCTACCGCAAACCAACCATTCGTCGCCATAATACTCTGTTTTACTCTTGCCTCAATGTCAGGACGCCATACTTTGTATTCCCCACCGTTCCTTTACCGCCCAGGCAGACATTTTCCAGTCACTTTGGCTGACACCTCCATCCACAGACTGGACGAGTGTCCCCGCGCAACTCCACCCGAGGCGGCGACAGCTCCAAACAATCCCAAGCTTCCAACTCACCAATTCATACTTCGCCTTTACAGCAAGAAGTCTCACACACTCAAGCCAGCAACCGCAATTTAAATGTCGAGAAGGGGTCAAGGGGTAATATGAAAGGCTATGGTGCTGCTGTGCCTGAGAGTCTAGGCGGAAGGAGCACGCTGGATAGTATGCCCGTTCTGTCTTCTAGCCAGGGCTTCAAGGACGGCGGAAAGCGGAGGATTACGAATATCGACGAGAGGGATGAGGGTGTGACATGAGTAAATGCTGACGGCAGGAATATCCCGGAGGCAAAATATGAAGTCGGGCTGCAATCTAGTAGGCATATTTTTTCCTTGATAAATGATACGACTTCAATAGGAGGAACGAACGAGGTGGATAGGAGCGAAGCGGACGAATCGAGGTATCTTATTCCGGCGCTCTGAGGGTTTGGGATATCAGGGCAGGCAGCAATTTCCTAGTTTTTTCTCTCCAAGATATTTTGCAGGATAATAGTCGGTTAGTGAGCTGGTGCTCTAGACTTCTTTTTTTTTGGCATAATGATAAAGATATTCAGGATCGGTCTTCTTTTAACTTCTTACCCTCTGCGAGATTATTGCCTTGTCTGTGCTACCTACCACCTACAGCAACTCAACTCCACAAATTTAAGAGGTTTTCTTTCATCATTTTTTTCTTTTTCTTTTAAAAAACTCCATGAAATCCCTGAAGTCTATACGATAGCGCGCTCATCTCCCTCTACCCCCTCTCTCCTTCTTTGAGATCAAACACTCCAATCACTCTACTAAAATCGATAAAACTCCCGTCCAGGCTCGCTCAAAATACTAAATAACCCACCATGGCACCGCAGACAGCGTGGAAATCCGACCTCTTCGACTCTTTTCAAAGCTGGAATCCATCCTTCTTCACAGCCACTATATCATAAATCTAATGACAGGCCAGGCTATCTTCTTGCAGTATATAACTTATCAAATCTGGGGGTTGAGAGCCCCGGGCTGAATCTCGTTTCCTGGAAGGAAGTTTGCATGAAGTACGTACACGTGTATATCTAGCTATGTAAATATCTTGTATCGTTTTCTTGCGACTACCTAATATGTGTTGTTTTTTGGGTTCTTGGATAGATAGATCTAGATAGATGGGGAGGGGATGTGACTATCAGATCTAGGAATAGCGATTTGATTTGATTTTCTTCAAGGCCTTGTTGGGTCGGATGGTATGGAATTCCACGCTTTAGCAGGGAAATTACGCTTTCAGCTCGTTATTTTTGACTGCAGATTCTCTTTTGGCTGGATGGGTCATCAATATGTTTTTCTGTTTTTCGGGACGAGCTTGGCCTCTCTTCACTCTTTCATTGTAATGTGTCCACTATTAATACTTCTCTCTGACTGATATCATTGAATCACACGCATATCCTACCATCGAGTGTATCTTCCACTCGATTGCAGCTTGTTTAGTTGAATACTCATGATCACTTAGTCTGGCTTTATAACAGTGTACTGAGCGCCTATGATCCAAATTTTCTCAATATTGGTAAAAGCATGCGCGACACAGGTCGAGCAGAAGATATCTCGTTGCTTCGGCAGATAGCTTGTGGACAGCTGGTGTTTACATACTTGGAGGGATCGATCGGTGGGATGTTTCTAGGCAATAGGAGAATGGAGGAGCCGCAAGAGCTAGATTCACGTCGAAAGTGGTTGCAGAGGCATAGTGTACGGTTTAATGTGGATGATCGAGTTAGGGAGGTTGAGCGTGAGGGTTGAATTGCGACTGGCGCAGGGAGAGGTGGCAGCGTATGTATCATGGTCGATGTGCGATTTAAGCCTCGGCCTTAGGATGATGCTAAGGACGATCTTGCTAACAAACACTTGTTCGATAGTTCCAACAATTAGATCTAGGCTCGGTGGCAGATAGATGCTCAACGCGAATTGAAGATGAAAGATGAGTAGGAGACTCGTCAGAGGGAGATATACTTTTCCTTCTGCTTGTTGTTGATAAAATGCTTGACCTACCTATTTTTGATTCATCGCTGTAAACTGTGGCATCAATCTCAGCTGCATGTTAATTCGGATGGTCTGGAGATCCGCCGTCGTGATACTGTCAAATGGGCAATAATATTCGCAAAATTCGAAAAAATAATAATAAACATCTTGAATGTTGTCATTTCTCTTGACGTCCTCTTGACGTCTCTTGAAGGTTGAGTTGAGCCTTAGAGCTTGCAGCTTGTAGGAGAAGCGAGAAAGTCCGACATCGGAACCACTGTGCGGCCAACGCAAGGGAGTGGAGACTACCCGCGGCTACATGTATTTTCAAGCTTCTTCGCTCCTCGGCATCCTGCATCGGCTCCTATCAACCGGTCGGCTCATTACTCTTAATATTATTACCGAGCATGCTGGACCGTCTCCTTTTTTTTCCTTTTTCGCTCTAAGGAGGGTTCTGTCCAGCCATGATGCTTGCAAGCTGCCTCCTTTGCTTTCAGTCGATGCTTCGGATCCCAATGTCAACATTCGGGAGAGAATGACGTTCAGTAGCGGGGACTTTCCTTCACTCATATGATGTCGATTCAAGATGTTGACTGGTTGGGCTCGTTTGAGCTTCGCTTCCTCCTGATTGCTTATCTACTAACACTTTTCTTCATTGCGAACTTCACGCCCAAATGTAAGCCACATGTACACGATCTGTGCGTCCCGACTCCCGCGAGATATGACGGCGGCGGTACTGAGACATGACTCTAATATATCCAGGAGCCCAGTCCATTACTTCTGGTTGCTCGCTAGCTAGGAAGTGCGGCGATAACTCGCTGAGTTGCCAAGAAGTCACCTCACCTCACTGGCCCATCCGTTGATTTTCTGTGGGCTCCAACACTTTCAAATCCCATCTTGAGGTTTTTGAGATGATAGATATCTGAAGGTTCTTTACAGGGGGCGGGTAATGTGCCGAAATTTCATATATATCAAGATCCAGTCCCACGGTGCCAGGGATTTCCTAGTGGAATATTGAAGACAGTTCTTTAGGTTCCTTACTCACCATTGTGAATTCACACATAGTGATACATTTCACTGCCACGAGATTAACCCAGTGATACTTTTTGAAATGTCGACTTCCACAGAACCCCCCGAACCAACAAATCGACTCTACGAGCCCATTACGTCTAATGCCCCAGCCTTGACACGAACTCACACAAATGGCTCCCGACTGCGTCGACCAAGTACTGCCGGGTCTGGCATTCACGGAACCGGTGCCCATCTATCTCATAAAGAACCTCGACGAGATCCGGAACTTGACATCAACCTTCCTTACCGGACCATGACCGCGGAGGCCAATCTCGAAGAATACACTTCCGAGAGGCCATCAGGAGAAATTGATGCTGGCCTCCCTAGACCTGATGGAAAGGGCAACTACAAACTTGTCACTTTCCTGCCCCATGATCCTGAGAATCCCAAGAACTGGTCAAAGCTATATAAATGGTATATTACCATGGTCGTAGCTGCGACTTGCTTCGTCGTAGCTTTCGCTTCTTCGGTGGTGACGGCGGATATTCTTGGAGTTCGGGAGGAGTTTGATGTGTCTGAGGAGGTCGCTCTTCTCAGTATCACTTTGTTTGTGGTGGGATTTGGAATAGGTGAGTTGCATAACGTACAGTGACCCAAAGAAATAGAGTCTGACATGAGCCAGGTCCAATGGCCTTCGCACCTCTCTCAGAAGTTCTAGGCCGACGCATGATCTACGGCACTACACTCTTCGCAGCCTTTATCTTCATCATTCCATGCGCAGTCTCAGACAACATCACCACTCTCCTGATCTGCCGAGCAATCGATGGCATCGCCTTCTCGGCACCTATGACCATCATCGGAGGTACCCTTGCAGATATCTGGAAGACCGAAGAAAGAGGTGTGCCCATGGCAGCCTTCTCAGCCGCTCCCTTCATCGGTCCAGCCATTGGTCCTCTTGTAGGTGGTTATCTTTCCGATGCTGCAGGATGGAGATGGCTCTACTGGATCCAACTGATCCTCGCTGGCATCGTCTGGGTCCTGATAACCTTCACTGTCCCCGAGACTTACGCGCCTACCATCCTCGCAGCTCGAGCCAAGAAGATGCGGGAAGAGACTGGCTCAGATGAGCACATCACCGAACAGGACCTCGACATTCGGCCGTTCAGCGAACGCATGGTCATCTTCTTGGTCAGACCCTTTCAACTGCTATTTCTCGAGCCCATTGTCTTGCTAGTCTCGCTGTACATGTCCGTACTCTACGGTCTTCTCTACATGTTCTTTGTTGCCTTCCCCATCATCTTTCAGGAAGGAAAAGGCTACACGGCCGGCATCACAGGTCTGATGTTCATCCCTCTTGCCATCGGTGTTATCGTATCAGCATTTTGCGCACCTTTGGTCAACAAACACTACTTGAAACTCTACAACAAACACAATGGCCACCCACCTGCGGAAGTCCGTCTCATCCCCATGATGATTTCCTGCTGGTGCATTCCCATCGGCCTCTTCATCTTCGCCTGGACCTCCTACCCACGCCTATCCTGGGCAGGTCCCGCGCTCGGCGGCTTCCCGGTCGGCTTCGGCTTCATCTTTCTCTACAACTCCGCGAACAACTACCTCGTAGATTCTTACCAACATCAAGCGGCCTCTGCGCTTGCCGCAAAGACCTTCATCCGATCTTTCTGGGGCGCGGCCGTCGTGCTCTTCACGAAACAAATGTATGATCGCCTGGGCTACCAATGGGCCAGCAGTCTTCTGGCATTCATCTCACTCGCGTGCTGTGCGATTCCGTATGTGTTTTGGTTTTATGGTGCGGAAATCAGGAAGAGGAGTCGGTTCGCGTATAGCGGGGATGACGAGGAGACCGGAGATAAAATCGCAGATACCGAGGCGGATTTGGTCAGAGCGAGGAGCTATGTCAGCAATCCTTGAGCTGGAAATTTGGTGGTGCAGATATGATGGGGTAGTGGAGCTGTGATGTGTCCTTGATCTGCTTGAATGAGAGGGAAGGGATGTACCAGTCACGAGGTTCCAACAGGGTGACACTCCAAGCGGCACGTCGAGGAACTCAGTGAAGAGATTGGGAAAGTCATTGCATCCGGAGCAGAACTCTCTGACGAACAGATATCGAGCAAATACGCAATTCAGCATACAGTAATAGAACGGCAATAGAAGGGCATAGACAGGTAGACTGGGTAATTTTAGACTGGGAATATACCAATTGGCTGGGTCCTTGTAGTAGATACTAGCCGGAGTTTTGCATATATAGCACGGAAGTACTGTCATAATCTTAATTGAGAATCGAAGGAAATCATAAACCGAATAAAAAAATACGAATATCTTTTTAAAAACCCTCCTATGTATTCCTCGTAACAAAGACATTACTGTACAGTATAAAAAGAAGCGAAAGCTAAAAAAAAAAAGAAAACATCCTCCCGAGCCAATCATCTCATCCAATTAAATATCCCCATCACATCGCGTCGTATCAATTGAGGCTCAGACGACGGACGCATGCTACAGTAATACTGTACTTATTCCCCATACCTGGATTTTGTACCCTATGAGTTTAAATAATAATAATGGGTCGGCAAATACTATATGCAGTTCCCGTATCCTACTGTATTGGTACAGTAATGGGCGATTCCCTTCTCACCTTCTTCACCTTACCTTACCTTACTTAATCAATGCTTCGCCACTGCCCGATGCATTATTATTCATTCGGCTTCGGCTGCGGGCCCCTTGCACAAAATTTTATTTTGGTTTAGTTTCAGCTTCTGGGTTTTTCTTTCACGAGGCACTTCGTACGTACTAGTGTTCTGTAATTCATAAGCTTAAGCACAACGAGGCTGAGACTATATATATATATATATATTGAGGTGATGAAGGAAAAGGCGATCGATATACTGTAATTATTTAGGTACTTCGTACTGTGAGTATGTAGAGCGGTACAGTAAATCCCCGGAGCCAAGAATGAACTAAACGGAATCGATCCACTCCAGCATTCTTTCATTCTTTCTTGGCGGCAACGGAACAAAAAACCAAAGGGAGGAAGAAGAGGTGACATTTAATTCAAGCATTTCCAAGCAAAGCCGGATCGATCCCCCAAGCTTGAACCATGGCGACATGCCAAGCAGCTGGCTTCTTCTTTGCTTGTTTTCTTCAACGTCGTCGTTCGTCGTTCGTCCTGATGCGAAATCCCTTTTTTTTTTTTGGAGAGAATGCTTTATATTTCTACCTTTTATCCATCACCCAATAATACTGTACATGAATAGAGGGCTGAGTAGAATTACTGTATTACTGTAGTCACTCGTAAATAATACAGTGACCGCGACGACAGAAGAAAAAAAAAGCTGCGTAAGCTCCCACACTCCCCCATGCATACGTACCATCCTCGTCACCCCTTTGCTATTCCCACGCCCTCTCCCACACCCAGTTCCTCGCTCCTCGCACACCCAGCTCCACTTAACCGCAGATATTTTTTCTGGGTCCAGCGATGCCCTTAACCATTCAGATGCCACTCCTCGCTCCATTTTCTATTTCGGGGAGCGAGGTTTCCGTTTCAGAGTGCTGGAGATTAAAGATGGGTCTGGTCGATGCAATACGGAGCGAAGCCGAAGGATGCAGGGGGGGGAAGAGGGTGCGATGGAAGTGTGTTATTGTTGTATGCAGTTTCGAATCTCTTGTCCTTCTCTTGGTAATGCTTCTTTTGATGATATTCGTGCTTGGCTGATTGAATTTGGATTGCTGTCGTTACCGCCTCTACGGATCTCTTATCTTCTTTCTGATATCCTTGACTTGGACTGGATTGAATTGGACTGGATTGGATTGGATTGGATTGTGTGCGTGAAGAAAGAGATATTTCCTTGGATTGTTCCTGGGATTGCAAGGGAAAGAGAGGGATTTCCTACAGACGACGTGAGGACCGGTGAGGATATAGGATGAGGGGGACACAGGTATGGGTAACTGGGGCAGCGATATGTGCGTCTTGGAGCCAAGTGGTGGGAGCGATAACTTTGGACATGACATCAACAGGTATGTATGATCTTCCCCATTTCATGCTCCTTTCCAGCTTCAATTCTAACTAATTAAACAATTACAGCTTCAATTAAAAGCGCCGCTGCAACAGTCGCCTATGGAATGATGAGTTACTATACGGGTAATAACACCGGCGACAACCCAGGCAACCTTCCGTCACCCTACTACTGGTGGGAAGCCGGCAGTATGTTCGGAACCATGATCGAATACTGGTACTATACCAACGATACATCCTACAACCCGACCGTCACTCAAGCCATGCTCTCCCAAGTCGGCGACGATTGGGACTTCATGCCCACAAATCAAACGAAAACAGAAGGCAACGACGACCAAGGCTTCTGGGCAATGGCTGCCATGTCCGCTGCTGAGATGAACTACCCCAACCCGCCGAGTACTTCGCCACAATGGCTCGCCTTGGCACAAGCTGTGTTCAACGAGATGGTGACACGTTGGGATCCTAGTTCGTGCGGCGGCGGATTAAGATGGCAGATCTTTACGTTCAATGCTGGATATACGTACAAGAACTCCATTGCAAACGGGTGTTTCTTCAATATTGCGTCGCGATTGGCGAGATATACCAATAATCAAACCTATGCGGATTGGGCGGAAAAGACGTGGGATTGGATGGAGACCGTGGGGTTGATGAGCGCAGATTATAAAGTCTATGATGGATCGAGTGATACGGACAATTGCAGTACCATCGATCACTTGCAGTTCTCGTATAACCAAGGGATTTACTTGTTTGGGGCTGCAGTAATGTATAAATTTGTAAGTTGCCTTCCTTGGTCTCCTATCCATTTCTTAGCATGCACGTATGCATTCCAGGTTTATACTTCAGGCAATGGGCTAATGAGTTGTAGAATAACGATTCTACAATCTGGCAAGGTCGTCTAGAAGGGCTTTTGAATAATACCGACATCTACTTCAAAGATGGCATCATGTACGAGCAAGCCTGCGAGACCGTCAACACCGTCGGCACATGCGACACCGATCAGCAATCCTTCAAAGCCTACCTCAGTCGCTGGATGGCCGCGACCGCCAAGCTCGTCCCCGCCTACCACGACACCATCATGGCCAAACTCAAAACCTCCGCGGCGGCAGCCGCATCCCAATGCTCCGGCGGAACGGATGGCACGACGTGCGGCGAGCACTGGTATGAAGCCTATGATGGCAAGTATGGACTGGGCCAGCAGATGAGCGCCCTGAGCGTTATTCAAGCGCTGTTGATAGACGATGCGCCGCAGCTGGTGACGAATACGACGGGAGGTACTAGTCAAGGAAATGCCAATGCGGGAGCCGGAACGAGTAGTTCCAGTACCACGGTCATCACACCCGCGACTACGACTGACAAGGCCGGAGCAGGGATTTTGACGGCGGTTGTGCTAGCGGGTTTACTAGGAGGCGTGGGATTGATGGTAACGGGTGCTTGAAAACAGAGTAGGGCGATGATAGAGTTAGGGGGCGCGAAGGAGGAAGTGAGGCAGAATTTTTTATTTTTTTTTGAAATCCCTTTAACAAACAGGGATGTGTATAATTGGGGATTTTTGGGGATATATATCATCACAGCTTGGTGTTACGGCGTTTTTCCTTT
Source organism: Ploettnerulaceae sp. D365 (assembly GCA_003988805.1). Taxonomy (NCBI): domain Eukaryota; kingdom Fungi; phylum Ascomycota; class Leotiomycetes; order Helotiales; family Ploettnerulaceae; species Ploettnerulaceae sp. D365. The sequence continues at coordinate 110,233 of QYAL01000075.1, forward strand.
TAAGATCAAACATCAATTTCTCTCTCTCTCTCTCTGTTTATCTATCTATCTATAGAACATTGCCTTCTTGCCCTCTTCTCGACAGCTCGAAAGAATTCATATTTAGAAAAAAGAAAAAAGGGGGAGGGAAGGGGGGGAAAGAAATATATACTACAATACAATACAATACAATACAATATAAGACAGTATAAGACAAGAAATTATTTGAAAGTTTTTTTCATATTTGGTTTGCTGGGTGAGTGTGGCTGAGTTGTATGGTGGTATGGTGATTATTTATGTAGAGAGAGGGGGGGGAGTGGGGGTGAGTGGTGAGATGATTGAATGAATAGTGGTTAAAGTTAAAGTTGAAGTTGCAGTTGCAGCTATAGTCTAAGTCTAAGACTGAAACTAGAACTCAGAACTCAGAACTGCCAGTCCTAAGTAAAGCTTTATTATCTCTTGCTAGTACCGCAACTAACTAACTAACTAACTAACTACTACAGAGGAATCAAACAAGGAGGGGGGGTGATACTAGGTGTATTTTTTCTTTTTTTCTTTTTTTCGGGGAGAGGAGAGGGGGGGGGAAGGTAAGGAGGGGAGAGGAGAGGAGAGGGGAGGTGAGGAGAGGAGAGGGAGGAGGTGTAGTACCATTTGTGGATATCGAATTACTTATAGTATGGTATAGTATATATAGCCTATAGGCCAACTATGTTTATAGCGAGAGTACTAACTGTAATGAAGGGTTACTTACTTACTTCCTGTAATCAGTAATCAGTAATCAAAGAGTATTACTTATATGTATATATATGTATATATGTATGTACCTGCTAAGTATAGTAAGAAGTTGACGCGTGATAAAGATAAAAGTTGTAGCCGACAGGGATGTATACATGTATGTATATGAAGTAGAACTTGGAAGTTTACGTAAGTAACTAACTCATGGCTGGTGGCTGGTAGCTGCTAGCTGGTACTGTAAGGTAAGGTATACCGTATATAGGTTGGTTGGTTGGTTGGTATTTATTTATTCATAAGAAAGCGAAAAGATCATGCAGTGGGGTTCTTTGCTTTGCTTTTTTTCATGTTTGGATGGATGGAATCTCTGGATGGATGGATATAGAGAGAGAGAGAGAGAGAGAGAGAGGGGAAGAAGTTTTGTGTTCTGGGTTGCTGGGTTCGATTTCTGAATGAATGTTATTTATTGACCATATAGGAAAAGGGGAGGAGAAGAATAGTGATTGATATGTATAGGGTTATTCGGTTAGGTTAGGCTTGTATTGTATTATAAATGGGTCTAAGAACCAACGAGCAAGTAGAAATATAACTGCCAGGCTGAAACCTTGCAATTCTTCGTATTACAGTAGCTAAGACATTTTTCTGAACTTGCTAGGAAAAAGTTGTTTGAGAGATTATAGGAACGATGGTAAAAAAAATTGTATTTGGTTATTTATTTCGCGAATGATTGAAACGAGCTATGATAGATAGATAGAAGTGTCGATGGTAAAAGTAAAAGTATAGTATTCAAGCAAGCCCCCTCAAAAACAAAAAAAAGACAAAAAAAAAACATACAACAGTGGGTATTCGCTGGTGGTCACCCACCCAACTACTAATCCACCGATCTCAAGCTTGTGTATGGCAGAGCGGACGGGATGCCTGTTTGTTTAACTTGGATTTATATTTAGTTGTACTGTAATAGTCGGTTCACCACTTCACCACTTCACCACTGTACTTGCGTTCCCCGACTATAAGCGAGAGCCCGCAGAATTACAGTGGTGAACCGACTATTAGTGAAATCTCGCTAAGAAAGGAGAAGAAACAGACTTTGTATTATAGTAGGTATCTATTTATTCGCTGGTGGTTATCCATCCAACTACTATTCTACCGGTTATGTGAGGCTTGTGTATAGCAGAGCGGACCGATGCCCAATTCTCCTCAGTCTGCGGTGCTGCAGGATCAGATCGCGGGTCCCGTGATTGGTGCTCGGGATCTCGGAACTTAGATCTCGACCGCCGCTTTTCCATTCTCCTGGATCTCGAACTTTCCAATCAAGACACTCCAAACTTGCAACTGATGTGAATACAGAGATGATATTGCATCGCTACCTGTCAATTTTATATAGGTCGTCATACACCGCGGTCCGCTTTTAGCAACTCCACGGGCTACTAAGCCTTCTTTAGTGGGTCGAGGTTGAACTATCCAACAATTCTATATTTTTGAGAGCTCCTTAGGAACCTCCTCACGATACTGTATCCGGGTTTAGATACAGCACTATTACGGACTGGAACCATAGACGAACTCTCATAAGCCCACCCCCCTTGCCCCCTCAACTTTGCTTAAACTACAGCTTCTAAGTGAACTAAGCGCTGTCAATTATAATATCAATATAAAGAAAGCATAATTTTCATAAAGAAGGCCTTGTTCGATAGCACACCACCCTTGGCGAAGCAATATGAGTAGTTGGCCTCACATCAGAGAAAACACGTCCCAAATAATGAATTAGATTTGAATCATGCTCGAGCTCTCGCATTAACAAAGTACAAACATTACGCATTCATACACTGAATATCCAAGAACCTCAAACTTCATTCTTCGCCTCTTTCCTTTCTTCCTTGATCCTCGTCATCCATACCTCCACGTTATCAACTGGCTGTCCAGCTGATTGCGTTTGTTTAGTGGTCGTAGGCAAGTACCACGACGCATTGCCGAGTGGTCTTCCATATCTGGGCATGGCCCTGCTCCTCTTCTTCCTTCCTATTTTTGGTAACATCAACGATCCCTTAAAGCTCCGTATCCTTCTTCTTAGAGAGGTCGTGAAGAAGAAGCTCTCTAGTGTCTTTATTGAAATCAAAATAGCATTGATCATTTCTCGAGATGCGTATACCGAGGATGACATCATTGTGAACACGCCTGGCGAGATACGGTGGGGATTTGAGCCTTTGGTCTAGTCCGATTCGCAAGACTGACCCGGGTGCGATGCATATGTGAGGGACCGGGCAGTTTCGTTCGCGGTTGGCGGGATCTTGAACGACCTCCAAGGCATATTTGTTTTGAGGAACAAGATAGAAGGCCATTCCGGGAGTATCCATCCTTTGGAAGGCATGTTGACGAGAGGAAGAGGCTCGATCAAAGGGACTAAGAGGAGGAGGAGGAGGAAGTGTTTATTTGGCGGGAGGTAGGCGAAGAAGATATATAATATTTGATTGGGTAAAGCTTAGCGCCGGTGATGGATTCTGAGACAGGCGCGCGGGGATATAAAACAACCTTCTGAAGAGTTTGTACTTCGTAGGATAGCTAAAACCTATCCATAGCGAACCACCCCTCAGCTCTTAGCTGCCAGAAGCACCTTCCCATAGTGCACGGACCCCAAATCGGTTGCGGTGGTTGCTATATAGTAGCATCCTATTTGAGACTAGCTCGAATTAACAAAGAATCCGAACAAAAATATATATTTCCTAACAAAAGGTTTTATTTATAATATAAGTATAATATTTAAACGCAAGCCTTATGGGTAAAAGATCTTGAGGCTAAAAAAAAACCCCTTTTATCTTCTTGTCGATTGCTCCAAGGACACGACGTCAACGCGCCATCGTATTATTAAGGCCGCCGCCGCCTCTGACAACATGGCTCTGACTAACAACAAGAGCCCTAGCGACGACCGCAAACCCGACAAGACTAAGGAGCCACAACGACAAGGACTCGAGGCGCCAGCACCACGAGCATACAAATCCAAGAGGTACGATCCCGATAGACAAAGGCCATGGACCCCAGAACCAGAACCATATGGTCCCGAAACGTTCGCGGCTTACGGACGGAAACATCTCGGTGACGACTGGTTTGAACAGCGAAATACCATGCTCAAGGAAAGGAATTTCTATATCGACCGTGACCAGGTCTACGAGGAACGCAGGAGAACACTTAGGGCAATAGAACACGAAAGACAAACGGGGAAGCTGCCGCTCAAGGGAAAGACGTGGCAAGAGCTCATGACTTGGGCTCCCATGCACTACGGAGAAGTCTGGTACCAGCAGCGAAAAATTCTGGACCGGTTGGACAGAGAAGAAAAAGAGATTTCAGACCCGGAAGAGAAGAAAAAGATAATTTCGAAATGGCGCAAATGTCGCGACATCATCAGCGATGTACAACTGGATACGGACGAAGTAATGCTAACCGAGGGAAAGACATGGCACGGCATTATGGCATTTCCTGTCAATCCCTCGAACATTGCACCATCAATCGAAACAGACAGGTATACCATACGCTCGCCATCTCCGAGCAGTGACGGCAGTGGGTATAATACGTACCCCCCCACTCCTACCGAGACTCGTATCGAAGCGCGAAACGGACCACATGGTCCAGAACATGAATGGGGATGGCGATGGGAACTGCTGGAGTGGCGCGCAGTTCACCGGCGCTGGACTGAAGAGGAGTATGAAGGGGAGAAGCTTGGTCTAAGAGCCTCGATCAGATCATCACGTGAAGACGAGGACGGCTACAGACGACGTAAGGAAGAGCTAGAGGAAATACGGAAGGTTAGATATTTACCAGCCACTTTGGTTAAGTCGGGGGAGTACGACGATCGAATGAGGAAATATAATCTTCGAGCAAAGGGTTGGACACAAGAGCAGATCGACGCTATAGAGCGAGAAGAAGCTACAGCTCGGGAACGGTGGAAGAATGAGCCACCGATGAAAATGCCACTGACCCAAGAAGAATTCGACGCAAAACACCGTATCTGGGATGCTTGGGGACTCGGCAAGGAGGAACAGGCTGAACTTGTTCGAATGTTTAGTCTCAAGCCGGAGCTAGAGCCAGGTGTAGTCGACGCTCCAGCCTCTAAGCGTGTATCGCAGCCACGAGCATCGTCACCTCGGCCGTCGAAGGATACTTCTCGCAGGACCCGTGGCGGTAGAATCACGAAACACGCAGCACAGAGCCAAAGCGTTCCCAACCGAGGCACACGATCCCAACGAATCGCACCGACATTTGCTCAAGCCTCAATCGCTGACCGTCGGGAGAAACGAGCCAGAGCTTCCGATGTGGTGGACAACCCCGATGAGAGCACTGCGCAAATTCCACGGAAGACACGCAAAACACAACCCAACGTAGACAAGAAGAGAGCTTCCGACGCAGTCCGGGATATCCACGACCGAGGTCTGCAGTCAAAGCCCTACAACACAAAGCAGGAGCGGGAAAGTCGAAGACTCGCCGGTCATTTACCTGAATATGGCATGCTCCCAAAAAGAGGTGAGCCAGTGCCACCCTACGAATCTCCTTCGAACGTACGCAAGCCGAATTTTTCAGGCTCTCGCAGCCGCGCATCGTCTAAAAAGAAGTCAATCGCAGTCAAGAGCGCGAAACCTCGAGGGATTTCGAAGTCTAGGCGCGAGGGGACGAATAGTCCGAAGGGTTTCAAGAAGGGATCGGAGGGCTGAGTACTTACAAGTTTGATCTTCCAAGCCCGGCGTGTAGAGAACCTGGTCCCGACTCAGAAGGAATGTGTTCGTAGACATTTTGCTAAATTTGGCCCAGCAGCTGGTCGATTCTAAAGGCTCTAATCCTAAGTATCTAGGGTTAATAGAACCTACTAGATATCCCTATGGCTAACAAAAGCAGTGGATGTTGATCTTCGTAGTTCAGCAGAGGAAGTTTGATCATATATCATATGCTCGGCCACTTTTTATATACTCCAGGCAACAAAGATACGCCCAGGAACTGTTTGATCCATTGGTATTGCTAGGTTTGCGGCTTATTTCGTCCAAAAGCGCGTTCCTAGCATATGATTGGCAATTCCGGAAGCTCCGCAAAAGCGTGGAGCGGGCGATCAAGGCTACCGAGAGCAGCAGTCATATGGCCAGGCACTTCTAACAAAATTGAACGGCCTACTAATTAAATAGGTAAAATTGATATCAAGCGAAGGGTATTAGGGTAGGAGTCCTCTGTTAAGCGCCCTCGTTAGCTTTTGGGTATAAGTCATGATTTTGCGGGAAAACCCTGCCGACAAACTTCTCGCCGCGCGCTCAGGAAAACGGAGCCGATACTGTCTGAAGATTGGCCTATGCCACCAACCAACAGAACAATAAGACAGAGGACTAATTACGCCGTCAAGGCCAAGTATTTCAAAGCAGTAAGCGGTTAAAACGATTAGACTGACCGCACTAGTTCAAATCGCTCCACCAACTCCTATAATACTATATGCTAGGCACTTTTCAAGTCAAAAACGCTCGAATCTAGTCAATGGATTATGGGCGACAACAATTGTGCTGTCTAGGCAACAGTATGCATTGACAAGAAAAGAGCCTTCTCTTGGGGGAGAATAAACCATAACTTGTTGGTCTTTGCAAGGCTCTGGGTGTCAATTCCAGATATATAGTATGACTGAATCTCCTCTCGCCAGTTTTCAGAAACCTAAACTGCATCCTCCGTTTCCACCATCTCAGAAACAACTCTATTTATCAAGGTACCCGATTTGTCGCTATACTCAAGCAACATGCACAGTCAAGTCAAAGCTGTGTCAGCCCTTGGCAATGTCATCACGCCTGTTAAGCAGGTCGATCGTAACAAATATAGTACTTATGGAAAGAATTTCACCGGGTCCTCCAACACCTGCACCTATAACGATTCCAGTTAAGTTCGATATATGTTTTGTCTCAAATCTGACATCAAAGTGCTTTATTCACTAAACATTTCATTATCAGAACCTGTCAGGCACGACGTCATGAGTATGCAGAGAGCTAGAGGAAAGGTGGAGGCAGTACTAAAGTAGGAGGAACTTGCTAAAGGAAGGGGGTGCAAAAACATAGCTGGTGGGAGTGTGAAATAATCACGACACTCATTCAGCGAAATTCTTGAGGGCATATATAGGCCATCATATTGTGTAACATTCACATTCACAATCATAATATTCTCCAGATAGATGCTTTATATTATTCTCATTCTATCTCATCGTGCAAAAAGAATCCCTTACCATATTTTTCCAAACCCACGGCTGAGCATGACAAAATTTACATACTCGTCCTGCACCGACACGTGGCAAAATGCTAAACATATGTTTTGGATTCTTATTTTTAATCAAAGGATAACTACCAACCTTTCACATGCCTAATAGTCGGCTCACCACTATAATTCTGCGGGCTCTCGCTTACAGTTGGAAAAAGCACATAGCCATGCATATAGTAGAAGGATTGCCGAGAGCGGCAACTTCCTTGCTATTCCAGCTTTTGCTTGGGCATATATTCTCTCGGCCCGCTGGCTGGCCATGGAGATGTAACAGTCCGGCGCTGCGGCATATTATATATAATAAGAAGATCGTATTTTCTATTTAGCTGCTAAGTCCAGATCGGTGGATGAACGTGCTGAAAGATCCCTGGACGAACTTTATATCGATCTCGGAATTGTCGACGATAATGCAACGCGCTGGTAGGCCGCGATTTTAGCCCCAGGTGAAGGTTGGCGAGCAGAAATCACGCGAAATGCTACTGTTTACCGGTCTCTATAGTCTATATATATAACGGCCACTCAGCGCTCTAGTATACGAAGGTCAGGATACTAGGAAGCCTCTTGCAATGGCCTATTTGTTCCGATATCCTTAGAGACAGCTTTGGGATATCTCGCTGACTTTGTTACGCGCTATTATATCGATAGCCAATACTCCGTGGCCATGGCACTAGCTGCTGCTTTGACATTTCCGTTCCTAAGTGCTAGAAGCGCGAAGCTCCTATTGCTGAATATAATGCTACAAAGCACTCTGCCACCCGGTTCGCTTCATTCGCCCTTTAATTTACTAATGGTCACCAGAAGAAAGGGATAGTTTGGGAAGAAAGAAAGTTGCTTTGTTATTATATGACTGTAACGGTCGTAGATTTACTCGGTGTAAACCTTGGAGGGTTGGGGATCTCGAAGATCAAGAGATAGGTGTATCACGTAAGGAAGACAGTTACTAGTAT
>QYAL01000075.1:118220-167777 GCA_003988805.1 Ploettnerulaceae sp. D365
CCATCATTCCCTGGAGTCCATAGGCTCCTGGGAACCCTGGGTGTTTCTCAAGGCCCTCTCCCCCGGGACCCTATGGTCCTCTCAGGTGGGTTCGTAACAATGACCTTGAGCTGCAATACTCATAGGATATATATATGCTCTCCTTTAGGCTCTTTCTTCGATCCTCAAGTCCCTTGTAATCTTGTTAGTCTATGGTTCTAACCTATCATAGATATCATTGACCCGTTGGTTAAAATAGGGGACTTTAAAGGTATTGTGATAATCATAGGGAGACGGCAGCCTAAGCTCGCAGTATTATAGATAGGGGCCGCTGTTAGCGGGATAGCAGATCCTATCTTGTAATAGGTCCGAACAGGTTCTAACCGTAATATAGATTTATATGCCTCTATATGGACTGCTACTACGTATTTATTTATTAGTCTTATATCTAACGAAGGGCCAAGAGATTCCTCGCTCAGATGAGTGCTGTTTGCTTTTTTCTTATAGACGCTAAAGGCTATACTCGGATTCCTATTTGTCCTTAGAAGCCATTCGGAAATACAGCATAGTGCGATACTAAGACGGAGGTCCAAAAATATAGGAAATGTGCGGGACACCATCTGCAATACATCAGCTGGTCCTGGAATTTACGCAACGAAAGTGAGTTGGAAGATCCAGGTTTTACTAGCCGAATAAAATACAACGACCCGAGCGCAGATATGATTAAATGTCATTCCATAGACTAACTAGATAAGAGGATTTTAAAAGACGGGATGCTGTCAGAGAATGCAACTCGTAGTATGTTTGGCTGGCTGCGAAATTCAGGCTGGCCAAAAGGCGAGAAAGAGATGATGGAGATATTGACAATAATATATATGCTGTTGGGGTAGGGCTAACAGAACAATTTGCGATAGGCTGGTATTCTGATATGGAATGAATGAATAATGAATAATGAATAATGAATAATGAATAATGAATAATGAATAATGAATAATGAATAATGAATAATAAATAATGAAGTCACCCCTGAGCAATATCTGTAATTCTAAAAGACGACTTTCTAAGTTTCTACGCGTGGATCAACATCTCTCCAAACTCACCAGGCCCATTGCCTGGATGAGCTGAATATCTTATACATATATCGTATTTGGTCAATGTCGTCAACTCGGTGCACCTTACACGACATTTAAGAGCCTTGCAGGCGAAGTACTACTAGTAGTTGTACGTGCTCAACTAGCAGGCCATCCAGTAAGTCAGTCAGTCAGTCATCAGCTGACCTTGAACCTTTGACTGATCGACTTATATAAATAGCATAAATGTTCAGCTTAAATGACGAACTTATAAGCGGCTTACAAGCTAGTATTAGATTGATTTATTAGCCTTATTTTATATATTCATAAGTTTCTTAATTTATTGTAATCACGTGATACTTTCAAAATTTCTAATTCTTGTGTGGGAATGATGGAATGGATGAGTCACGTGACAGAATCCCCTAATCCCGATTAGGGGATCAGGAACTATCACATCACATGAGGAACGTACGTACTACATTCTAGGAATGGAGTGCGTACGTGATATCAGGTATGATAGGGAAGAGGTCAGGTCCTTGCACGTGACCTGCCTCCATGTATATATATCCGTAACCCTCCACGTACGGAGGAAACAACTCAATCAGATTATACACGACTTTAGGATAACCAGAAGCTTTTGTATATACACCTGGTCTAAGGGTTGTCTCTACGAGATTCAGCGACTTGACCGCCATAGTAAAGTGCACTCCAGTGACAGGTTTTGATGTTCCTTGCTCAATATTAAAGCGACTCTAGTGGAAGCGGAGAGGAGTGAATGTGCATGATATGTGATAAAGTTGGTAAGGAAAGGAATTGATATTTATGATTTCCTAGCTTATACAGCTAAGCCTTAGATGCCTTAGACACCTTACTGTTATCCTCACAGTCCTCAAACATCTCCATCCTCTTCTCCATACTTGCTATCATCTTCTTTTCCTTAACCTCTCTCCTCAACTTCACATCATCTTCATCATTTTATCCCGCGCCTAAGCGCCTTTCTTCTATCCTCGTCTCTCTACATTCTATACTGCTGTGTCCCCGACATCAAGAACCCCACCTGATGCATCTTATCCAACGCATACTCAAAGTCCATGTACTCATCCACGCCTTCGAAAGCCCTCCTGATCCCGCCCACCGGCCAATCCGTCGCACATTCTTCCTCGTCCTTGCTGCAAATTATCTGCTCGTCCACAGAAAAGTTGTGTCGGAATTTATCGTGCTCGTACTCGATAAAATGGGCTTGCCATCTAGGATCAAAGGGCGTGAGACAGCGTCCAAACTCACGCCATACCGTGATCAGGGCACAGAATGCATCGTCGGGGACTGTGTGATATGAGTGCGGGAAGCGGAGGACAGGTATTGATTTCAGGGTATCGATATGGTAATCCATCGCGCATTCGGTACAGTTCCCTACCTGCGCCGTATGAGCCGGGTCCTCGAAATCGTAGATGGGCTTGAGATGGGGAGCAGCGTTGAGATGGCGACAAGACCATGTGATTTGGTCCGGACAGATTCCTCCCGCATAATCCTCAATCTTGGCACCGCTCAGGAATCTTTGTGCATACTCCTTGCTCGTAGCATCGAGGTTAGGGATATATATCCAGGACTGCGTACGAACATAGAGTCGGCCGTCGCGTACTAATGGCACAGAGCGCCACAAATGATTCGCCATATCCGGCACGCTATATGTCAAACGCGAATGTAGATTTGATATCCAGGACCCGCCATCTTTGCCAGCTCGGTCGTATTTCACGGCCATGTAAGCCTGTGAGAAGCAGATGGGCCAAGCAAGTGGTCGGTCGCTACGGTCCCAGTGACTGACTACATGTCCTGCGGGTCTCAATGCGGCTCCAAGTTCAGAGAAATCGTTCAGTCCCCGGCTCACCATTTCGGCCCTTGGGCAGCCTTCTGGTTCGGCCATGCAGCCATCGTAGCGGCAGAACATGAGATCGTCGAGGCGAGTGTCGAGATACTGTAACAATTCTCGTCGATACATCAATGGTTCTGGCTCGTCATCGGCATTGTCAAATAGAATGAGGTCCTCAGTCGTATTGCCTCTAATATCAGAAGCAACCTTCTTAATTGCAAACACCAGAGACAAAGGGAGTTCGCCAGTGATTTTGTTCATCTCATCACTCGTAATGTTCTGAATCGCTTTGAGCAGCCTGCCACTTCGAAGTGTGGCCACGAAAGCATCGACTTCGGTTGGGATTTCCCACCAGTCCTTCTCTCTTGGCAAGTACTGAGAAGCGTACCTTCGCAGCTGCATTTGAGTGCGATTGTTGAACACTACTTCTGGTGCCCATGTGACGGTTTTTGGGGTTCGGAGTTTGTGCGAAGTTTTGCAATTCCCGCTCCCAGCTCGACAATCGATACAATCTACTTTTGAGTGCGAGTCAGTGCTGCCAAGTGAGTGCTCAAATACATTCTCTAGACCTGCTGTTGCTATACACGGATCCAGCGAGCCTATTAGTGGAGTGGCGCCGTTGCTGGAAGTAAGGGAAGGATTCAAAATGTCATTGGCACCAGGAGCTCCTGAGAGGGGTGGCATATTAATGACCATTCTCTTGCAAAGTAAAGGTCTCATGGTGTGCAGAGGCTTGCGTCTTTCTGAAGCTTTTGTCAAATCTTCGGAACCTGGATTCTTCTCTGTCATTTGGCGCGAAGGGCAGTGAATTCTACTCCAGCAGTGTATTTAGATGACATCGAAGGAAGAAAATGGAGATTATTGTGTGTGGTCTATGGTGTGACTTTGGTGTCGATAATCATGGAGAGAGCATGTGGTGGAAGAAATATTGGGAATAATAATCGAGGTTTCCATTTGCACCGGCGAGGAATAGTTTATGACGGTGCTTGATTAGTATATGGAAAGGTGTCCACTATGACGATGCTTTACCAGTCTATCATTTAGGACACCCATATCAAGTTGGCTAGGGATCGGAAATTTTGGCTCGCTTGATAGCATCTCCGTTAGTGGACAAAGTCACACAAAAAGCAGGCACCACAATGAAGCTGACCCCTAATCTACAGCACACAACACTTTCAGTCTTGTTTTGCACGTACGAAGCATCTCCATTAGTGGTAGTAAAGGAAGACAGAACTGTAGCGGATGAAGGCTAACGAGCCAAGCAGCCCAGGCTATAGATAGTTCGCGGATACTATGGATGAAACTCGAGGGAGGATCTTCTTTCATAAAAAGTCGGAGTTTGCTTTGTACACTTGTAGTTCCTGGAGCCAGGACGACTCCAGCATTTGACAGGCTAGTGCGGAGGTAGTGAAATTGGCTAGTGTCAGAATGACAGAGGACCCATCATTTTCCACTACCAACCTAAGCTTGATATGTGAGTTTTATCTCATTGGTTGTGTGCTAGGTGCAATCGATGAGCTAATCCAGCCCGCACCAAACCTCAAAGAAAAATTTGTTGCATATCGCAAATAGCCACTTACTCAGCGGGTCCTTACTCGACGCCTCGAACACTGGTTGCTGAGTCAAGATTGCGGTCTCTCGCTAAGTTGAAAAGCTACATTCGTTTACAAAACTCGGTAATAATAAATGTCCATAATAGCATGTAGCAGATATTATAAGCCCCAACCCACAACCACAAATTTCCCTTGGGATAAAGTGGTTCAAGGGAAAGGGTAATAGAAATCTGCCCCAACAGCCTCCACACGTTCATTCTAGCCTTGGCTTTGGACGCAGGTACAGCGTGTTGGCTCTCTAATCTCTATGCCCCTGAGGACGGAGAAGGAGGTTGATGTCTCGCATGGAATACAGAGTTTCAAGGATTGGTCTCGCCTTGTACTCCACCTGGCCTCGCGAATGTATGATGATGCCCTAAGGGGCGCAAAGACGAGCGAAGAAAAGGGTACAAGAACTAAACGATAAGAAAACCTACGGGTCGCCGAAGTAGAATAACACGACAAAGGCTATACAAAGTCCATTCTCTTTGGGTATCATTCATACATTAGTAAAACATCTTAGTGCCCACTTTGCGATCAAATTATCCTTTTGTTGGCTCCCCCGTTCTCCATCCTCACTAGTGCTTGCTCAATGCCGATGACATCCAGATCTCCACTATTTTCGTTTTTATCGACTAATGCAAGCCGACCAATTGACCTCTCAAATGATGGTTCTCGTACAGGTTTCCCAGACAGCAGCAGCGTGAAGCGATGCTCACCGAGTACAAGTATTTCCGTCGAAAGGCCTGTAGAGCTTGCTGTCTTGGCAACCTGCTCAATGCCCGAACATCGTTCGCCTTGAAGATCAATATTGTCGAGTCTAATCATGCGAGCGCCAGCGGGCCCGCTGAAGAGACTTCCCGCTCCGCCAGTCTTTTGCGAATTTGCTGCCCAGTACTTTCCAAGGTTGGGAATAATGGTATAGGTCTCCCCCAGCCAGAAGAGGACAGATTCTTCGGCAGAACTGCTAGGTGAAGATGACCGAACTTCGACTACGGAGATTTGCCCTCGGACAGGTCCATTAGTTCCTCGTCCGCTGAATGGGTCAACCGACTTTCGGGTTCCTGGAGTCATAGGTGCGAACTTTGAGCTAGTGATCTGGGGTGGGCCAGAAGGTCGAGGTTTGACAGCTCCATCGATAAAACCTGTGAGGCTATATTCGGATTTTGAACCGCCCTTAATTCCCTGGCGGCCAAGTAGGCCTTGCGATGCACTTGGTCCTACGCCCTCGATGTCCCAAATGACCCATTCTCCATCGTTGAGCAGTACGAGGATAGCTCGTCCACCAGACACCCATTGCGCGTCGACTATCCGTTTCCGTCCAAATCCTGAATGCACGACTGTCGGTTGAGGCGCTTGCGGGTCAGTCTTTGGGTTCTGGAAACCAGTGTACAAGGAAAGTAGCCAGGTTCCTTGTTCTGCTGTGACTGTTTCCGGAAGATCTTCGTTTTGCTTGATAAGGAGTTTGTAGTCATAGATACGACAAGCTCCAATAGCTTCTGCAACCAACAGATGACTCGTACACTGCCTTGACAGTGACGGATTGAAGGAAATTGATTTGGCTGGGGAGGAGAGGTAAATCGACTGGAAAGGCTCGGCAAACCTTTGAGACGACTTGACGGGAATTCTCCACAGCAGTAGAAGACCAGTCACTTCCCTTGAGTGCGAAGCAATGATTATTTCTGGCTCTGAGAGCTTCGACTCTGGCTTTCCCGCAAGGAAATCCACGGTCATCGAAACACCGTCTGAAGGCCTCTGATGGCCGCTAAGGACTGTCACAGTCTCTCCCCATGTTCCATTCCCAGCGTTGGCAAGTGTGAAATCGCTTCGGAGCTCGGGTCGTCCTTTGCTCGTTGGCGAGGGAGGAGTGAGTGGGAGAGTGATCAGTCGAACATGATTGTCGGCGCAAGAAGCTACAAACACGATTCTATCTTCAAAAGCTTCGAGGTCGCGCGCTGATGGGGCATCTGATTTCAGAAGATTAGGAGGTAGTAGTGCGAGTTGTATGACATCGGTCCCGAGCCATAGATCCAGCTCCTGAAGAATGCCTACATACGGTTGTGAAGGGTCTAAGGCCTCCTCGTAGTCTTCAAAGTCTGGTTTGTCTTCAAAGGGCTTTTTTACAGAGTCGCCTTCATCATCAGAATCGAGTGATATAACACCAGCGCTGCCCGACCCATTGGTTTTCTGTTCTGTTCCCGAAATGTTCTCTTGTGGCTTGAATTTCCTTCCTCCCCTCCAAACTATTCTCACACCATTTTCGTGGCCGTATATTATAGCAGTCGATCCGTTCGATGAGACTATAGGATAGGCTTTCGCTGTATGGATTCGATGAGGTAAACCGTAGCTGCACTTGTTAGTTCTAGCAACTGATGAGGCTAGCCTTGACGGAGCTCACCTGAGCTGTACAGTCTGCGAGCGTTTGGTGACTCTTGGACGAGGGAAAGTTCCTGCCATTATAATGTATATTAGGATTCCAGTCCTCTGTCCGTTACTCAATGATCATAGCAATCACGGTCTTAGTAGCGTGCATTTGTTGTTGTCAAGGCAGAAATTGTTGAGCCTCCCTGCAGAACGCGATCAAATGAACTTGGAGTCGCGCCTTGATCGGAACAATGTATTGCCGTGATCGGCTTTTCCACGGTTCGGAATAAAGTTACTCAGCAGCCGTACAGTACTGTACCGTGCCCCGTACCGTATGTATCTTACCTCATTTTATACCGAAGTCTGGTTCGGCTAAGCCTGGGCCTGGGCCGAGAAGATGGCACTCTTTGACGAGTTCTTACCCACAACAGCACAATCATGAATCCGTGCAAACTTCCACACGTAACAAGAAACCTGAAGCCTATGCCATTGAACATTTACTTTGTGAGTGGCATGTCCAGAAGACGAGCCTATCATCGGTCATTCCCTTGGACACCGATGCTCACGTGAGGAGAGCTCTCGAACGCCTCTTCATGGATCTTAAGGCAAAGACGGGTATGACGGCACGACTGCGCCCTCCTCCCTCTCTCCCCACAACCTCATTTTCAAATCAACAAGTGGTTCCATATGAGACCATGCACACCGCCAAAACTACCTCGCTGTTGGCAGCACAGTTGATCTTGAGGGAATGTCTCAATTATAGAGCCTCGGAAGCCTCACCTCAATGGCAAAGAAATGGAAGAAAAGACAGGCCGAGGAAGCTTGTTTTCCGCCCGAAGATGATCTTGCATGGCGTATGTCTTGTCTACCAGGGGACGGACTTGTGGTACATGTAGTGCTTTTGGTGCGGAATTGGATGTCCCCACGCCCCTAAGCCAAGGTAGGGAACAGTTGGTGGGTTTTGTCATTTTGAACTTGCTCTTATCCCCACTATCCCCACTGTTGTTGCTCACCCTTCTTTTCCCTTTTATATTTAATTTTTGCCTTTTCTCCCCAGTATTGTGGCATCATCCTCTTCATGCCCAGTTATTAGTATCCTCGCGTCATACTCATACGCATAGTCCTTCTGCAGCTCGCTTTGTTCAGAAAAGTGCCTAACTAAGAGCCTCGGTGAGATGTTGTAAAGTAGCTGGTACCGCGCCATTTTGAGAATCATCACCTCGATGGTAAATCCGAAGGTCACTTCCAGAACGTCAATATGTCAGACTCTAGAGATTCCGCGAAGAACAATTTCCCTGAACCGCCAGCAACAGCACATTCATCTAGACATTCCGGCACTTTCACAGAGGATGCCGAGAAAGATACCCATACTACCGCATCCTCCCCGACACATACGTCACACTCAAATTCCTCCCACGACTCAATAGATTCAAATCCGTTATCACCTCTCGAACGAGCCTTGACAGAGACAGATCTCGCTAGTGCAGAACATGCTGCTCGTCAAGCATTGACATATACAAGGACTGGGGCATCTCTTGCGACAACTGGATCAAGACTTCCCTCCTTCGAAGTCGACTTTGCGGCAGATGATCCAGATAATCCGCTTAATTGGCCATTATGGTACCGTGGGATGCTTATTGCATCAGTCAGTTACTCGACATGGACGGTCGTTCTATATAGCACCAGTTATACAAGTAGTATGCCAGGGATGATGAAGGAATTTGATATCACAAGTAAAACGGTGGCGACTTTAGGTGTAACTACCTACCTCCTCGGATTGGCTGTGGGGAGTCTGATACTTGCTCCGTTGAGTGAAATGTATGGAAGGCGGATAGTTTATGTGGGAAGTTTGGGCTTCTACTGCTTGATGGCACTACCATGCGCTTTGGCCACCTCACTATCAGAAGTATTGGTTGTCCGTTTTTTCAGGCAAGTGTTTGTTACACGCTGTCGGCTTGATATGGACTGACATGTCAATACAGTGCTCTTGCTGGATCTGCTATGATCGCCAACGCACCAGGATCGGTCTCTGATATTGTCACAGAAAATTACCGCGCTCTTGCCTTTAGTGTTTGGAGTATCGGCCCCATGAACGGGCCAGTAACAGGGCCTATCATTGGCGGATTTGTGGCTGAATATCTAGGATGGCGATGGACCAACTGGCTCGTCATGATTCTAGCTGGAGTAGGATGGATCTTCTGCTCCACGATGCAGGAGACCTATGCACCTGTGCTACTGCAAAGGAAAGCAGCGAAGATGAGAAAAGAGACGGGAGATGACAGGTGGTGGTCTCGATACGACCAAAGACTAAGTCGTACGTTACTTCTGCGTTCCCGCTGCTGACTCAAGATTAATCGTTTCATGTAGTGATCGAGATCCTCAAGGTGAACCTTTCGAGACCTTTTATATTATTGTTCACGGAGCCAATTTTATGGTTCTGGAATACATACATTGCAGTGAGCATCCTCATTTTTCTTAATTGATTTGAACTACATCTCACTAGCACACCTCACGAAATTATTTTTCACGTGATATTGAACCACTTGTTGACATACATACTTTCTAGATAATTTATGGTATCCTATACCTCTGTTTCGTTGCCTATCCACTAATATATAATGGCCTACGTGGCTGGTCTCTCGGCTTTACCGGTCTCGCCTTCTTGGGAATTGGAGTAGGTACAATGATAGCAATTGTGACTGAACCTCTAGCACGCCGAGTCGTCAACTCCCACAAAAAGGATCCAGCTACAGGCCGTGTTTACCCTGAAGCATCTATAAGCATTGTCTGCTTTGCTTCACTTCTTTGTCCAATCGGCCAACTATGGTTCTCATGGACATCCGTTCCAATTACAATCCACTGGATCTGGCCAATACTGGCAGGAATTCCTTTCGGTGCTGGGAATTGCCTAGTCTTCATCTACGCTTCGAATTATATCGCTGGTTCTTACGGTATCTATGCCGCATCTGCCCTTGCAGGTAATAGCGTAGTTCGATCCATCTTTGGAGGAACCCTTCCCTTAGTTGGCTCTCAGATGTATACGGCTTTATCACCGCAATGGGCTGGGACGTTGTTAGGATTAGTACAGGTGGCATTGATCCCCATACCATTCTGTTTTTATAAGTGGGGCGATAAGATTCGTGCGAAAAGCCCTTTGATCAAGCAGATGAGAGAGGATAAAGAGAGAATAGAGAAGAGAGCAGAAGCAGCAGCTAGGAAACGGCAAAGGAAGGATGCGGCTGAGAAGGGCCAGATCTCAGTTGTTGATGAAGAGAGACAAGATGCTGATGGGGAGAAAGAGACGCAATGAGTAGAGCCGCGCTTTTAACACTAGCTATTACTAATTCGAGGATTGGGGATGTGAAAAGACGACAACAGATAGATATAGCGATACCCAGAGGCCGAATCTTCAGTTCTAATAATATACTATACAAACTTCAGTGGTGGTGAACTTTCTGCATCTGTTTTTAAATGTGTTAGGGTTGGCTAGTATGTAGACGCCCGAGGGTTGCGTGGTCAACCTTTTTTAGCTGCTGTTTGAGTGCTTTGTTGTGAAGAAGACTGACAAGAGGTCCTCTGGCTTCAATGGAGTGCTGTATATGGTACCAAGGATGTTTACCATCAGCTGCATAAGTACAAAGAAGCCATATTCTGGATCATCTTTAATGATGGCGGCCCCATGCCGTAGTTAGTACTTGTTTGACTGTTGTTGTCATTGATCAAATCTTTAGAGTAGGTTGTGACGACTAGTCAACGTCAGCAACCAAATTAATCGATCCTGAAAGTCTGTTACTGTATCAGCCTACTCAGATTCAGCCTTACGAGTCAAGAAATGGCGTCGGAAGTCTGCCGAGAAGCTGGTGCAGCCAATAACAACATTTGAAAATATATTTTCGGGCCTGAATAAAGAGATTCCTTGAATAAGAACTCCATTCCTGGAGCTGCTCTTAGTCCAATCTTCTACTGTACTTGTCTACGCACACCCGTGCCATTCTTGATAGAAGATCCTGAATGAACCCACTTGTCATCTGTACTTGTCATCCCATCAGTCCCCAGCCAGGCAGTCTCACAGTCAACTCCCGGCGCTAGTGTAGGCTTAGGCGAGCCGCTGAGACAGGCTGGCACAAAACGAAAAAAATAGCTGATCTCGCTCCCTTCTTGCTTCCTCACGCGCCTCTATCCACGGTACCCGTCAATCTATTCCTACCGGTGTAGTCAATTCCACCCCTTCATTCTTCTTCATCGTGTTTATTCTGAGAACATCTTCGGATCTGTCTACTTGCCCATTGTCCGACAGTGCGACAAAGCCCCATCAACGGCATTTCCCCATCATCCAGAGACACCGCTCAAAACAAAAGCATCTCAAACTCGAGAGCCTTTCACCAACCACAACAAAGGCCTTTCGACATCTACAGACGCACGCACAACGCGACAAGAAGACATCAAAGCAAATAGTACTAGATCTTTCTGTGACTTTTAGTAGTCATGGCAGTCCCTACACAGTTTGCCTATCGAACACTGAAGGAGATTGGCGTTTTCGATGCCGCCCCTGTCTACGATCCTTTGCCTGGTTTCCAGAAGCCCGAAGGTGCCTCCCGCTGCTCTGTGTACTCGCCTTGTGGCCGTTACTTCGCCTGGGCTTCAACTGCGGGCGTGACGGTGGTTGATGCCTCGGTCGGACACGTCATCACCACCCTCCCCACACCTAACGTGTACGAGTTAGGTTTCTCTCCTCGCGGCTCGTACATCATCACCTGGGAACGCCCCTCCAAAGATGAGAAGGGAGACGCTGTGAAAAACCTTAAAGTTTGGCATACGGTTGAGACTGTCCCTGACGGCGGGGAGAAGCAAGTCGTAGGTAGATTTGTGCAGAAGAATCAGACAGGCTGGAACCTCCAATATACTTTCGACGAACGATACTGCGCTCGTGTTGTCACCAATGAGGTTCAGTTCTATGAGAGTGGTGACTTGGGCACCGTCTGGAACAAGCTACGCGCTGAGGGTGTTGCCGATTTTGCAATTTCTCCTGGCAATAACCATGCTGTTGCTGTCTTCATTCCCGAGCGCAAGGTAAGTGAATCATTCGTATAGAGCATCAAGAACTAGCTAAAACTTCCACCAGGGTCAACCATCTGCGGTCAAGGTCTTCAATGTTCCCCAATTCGCGGCCCCGCTATCGCAAAAGACGTTTTTCAAGGGGGACAAAGTTCAGTTGAAATGGAACCAGCTCGGTACTACTTTGATTGTTCTGGCACAAACAGAAGTTGATAAGACGGGCAAGAGTTATTACGGAGAGACTACATTGTATGTGCTGAGCGCAAATGGTGGATTTGATTCAAGAATCACTCTGGATAAGGAGGGCCCAATTCATGATGTCTCATGGTCTCCAAACTCGAAAGAATTTGGTGTGATCTACGGATTCATGCCAGCCAAGACCACGATCTTCAACCAGCGAGCGGTTGCCACGCACACCTTCCCGCTTGGCCCGCGAAACACCATCCTCTTTTCGCCAACTGGTCGGTTTGTTTTGGTTGCTGGGTTTGGAAACTTGGCTGGACAGATGGATATTTATGATCTTGAAAAGGACTATAAAAAGATCTGTACGATTGAAGGTGGAAACCCAAGTGTTTGCGAGTGGAGCCCAGACAGTAAGTACATCTTGACTGCTACTACCAGCCCCAGACTTCGTGTCGACAATGGCATTCGCCTGTGGCACGTTGGAGGTGGTATCATGTACAATCAGGATATGGTGGAGCTATACAACGTCGCTTGGAGACCTCAGAAGTTCGAAAGCTTCCCGTCCGGAGACCTATTGAGTCCAGTTCCCATTCCACATGCTTCGGCTTTAGCCTATCTTGGCACCGTCAAGACACCTTCGAAGCCAGCTGGTGCGTATCGACCACCTGGAGCACGTGGAACTTCCACCCCATTGCACTTTAAGCGCGAGGACGAGGGAGGAGTTGCCCACATTGTCAGCCATGGCACTTCATTGGTAGGCTCCAACGGATTCGGAAAGCAAAGAAGACAAGTTCCAGGCGCCGAGACTATTGAAGCCACCCTACCTCCTGGAGCCGCTGTCGCCAACTCAACAGCTGCGGGAACTGCGGAGGGCGATGAAAATTTGTCCAAGGCAGCTTTGAAGAACAAGAAAAAGAGAGAAGCAAAGAAGGCCAAGGATGCCGAGGCCAAAGCAGCTGGGCTTCTCCCTGGACAGGATGGGCCAGCACCGGGTATCGAGGGTCGAAGCCCAGAGCGCAGAGACCGACGGGAGCATCAGCGCAGCCGTTCCAAGGGTCAGCAAGACAACATCAGAACTTCTTCCCAACAACGATATCGCAGCAATACTTACCAGTCCAACAATGGCCGTCACAACGGATCGAACGACGTTCGGAATGAAGGTAGACAGAATGGAAATGGCTATAATGGTAACGGTTACGGTGGAAACGCACCTTTTAATGTCAATGTAAACAACCTATCTCTGAACCTTGCTGCGTCCCGTATCCAGGATTCTCCTGAACTCTCTGTTACATCACCAGGTGGAGGGAGCCCGAACGCCAAGAAGTTGAGAGGACTCCAGAAGAAGATCCGCGCCATCGAGGACCTGGAAATGCGTCTTGCAGGCGGCGAGAAATTGGAAGATACGCAAATGAAGAAGATCGGCACGAAGTCATCAGTTCAACAAGAGTTGAATACTCTCGATGCCGAGTGATGACTTTTATTTCGACGATCAGGCGATCTTGTTGTGGGAATATTGCATTCGTCTTTCGTACTTGATTGCGGAGGCCTGAATGGATTCACGAGGGGTTTCAGCGAGGCTTTTGTTTGATTTGGATTCCATTGGATGGATGGGTCTGCATCATGGGCGTATGAAAGGCATAGGGTATGGTGTGCGATTTGATCAAGGGAGTGGTCAAAACGAAGCGATGGGCATGATTAATCGCTCTTTGTCTAGTGGTCTAGATGATATGGAAATTGCTGCAGTCATGGCTGAGTGCTTAAAAGCGAGAAGATACATCGAAGAAATGATATCGAAGTGTCCAGCGTTGTCTATTGTGTATCAAGTCCACAACTACACAGTTTGATTTTATCAGCTTGACATCGAGTTCAAGACTAGGAAGACTCTTCGAGTTATCAGCAGCAAGTGCATAGATATTCAGTCTCAATGGTTATTGCTTCTCGCGTGTACTAAGCACATAATCGACGTTGGGGGTGTGAAGCACGCTTGCAATTTGCCGAGCTATTGTACCATTGGAAGTTGCAGTGCGACTTGAATCAGACGGAAGTACCGTGCAGTGGTTCCTGTAATATCGCAAAAGTGAAGTAAAGCGTTCAGACCAAACATTCTCTTCACTTTTCATTTCATTGGAAAAGGGTAAAAGAAGGTGCGCGTGACCATGAAGTCGTATCACGTGACACTTCCGAATCGGGACATTTCGTCTTCCCTTTTAGGAGATTTCCAGTTGTTTTTCTTACTTATTGCCCTATCACACTGCGTTGTTCCCAGTTAGCTCTATAACTTTTACTTTCCGCCAATGATTTAATGTCACGTCTCTATTTGAATTAAGGCAACGATTATCATTTACAATAGTTTGACATTCTATAGGCCCAATCAATAAATTACAGCCTTCAACGTGTTGGGATTGTATGTTTCCTTTTCCTATGAAATTCTATCTATGACCCAAAATTTTCCTGCTTGTTCCTATTATTATGTACATATTGAAGGGTACGAAAAAGGTGACGGCGCGCGCTCTTTTTTTGCGGACATGGTTTAATAGTTGAAGTACGGCGAGAAATGAAAATATTCCTACGAAGGAAGCCCAGCGGATCCTTTAGCTCCTCATCTTGCATTTTTCTCTTTACGTTATCATCTTCGAACGTCACGAATCAGGCACAAAGCCTCTATTCCACCGGCTCCTGCTGCTGCAGTCTATTTGATCTTCTAAGATTTCCGGCCGTGCTGGATGCAACGTTCGCTGTAAACGACTATGGGCACGTACGACGCCATCATCAGCAACGAAAGTTGAAGTAAGCTGAGGAGATTTTCAGGCCACATAACTAATTTACCTTCAATCGTGCTTCTTTTTGTCTACCCTCCGCGGAGCAAAATCTGCAGGCTCTGTTTCTGCTTTTTGTGCCCCCTTTTACGATGTTTTCTTCCCGAATGCTACCTTCACGTCGGAGTTCCTCGGCTTCGAGGCTGGCAACTCTCGTTTTGATATCGCCGGTGTTTTGTTCCAGTTTGGAAATCCGCGGTTCGCCATTGCAGGTGACTTCTTCGAGGTGCTCAACCCGTTGTGCTAATTCGTGGACACGAAAGATGTTCATGCCTAATGCTTCAGCGAGCAAGA
Organism: Ploettnerulaceae sp. D365; assembly: GCA_003988805.1. Classification (NCBI taxonomy): domain Eukaryota; kingdom Fungi; phylum Ascomycota; class Leotiomycetes; order Helotiales; family Ploettnerulaceae; species Ploettnerulaceae sp. D365. The sequence goes on from QYAL01000075.1 coordinate 133,441, forward strand.
ACCAGCATTGGAATGGTCACCGTCATTTTTTATCATTGCTATTACTGCAATAATCTATACTGGCGATTGAAAGACTACATACCTAGAATATAAATGAATGCATTTACCAAGATTGAGCTGGAACCTTTGAAGTATTCCCAGATGGCACACAATTGGGGGGTGTCATCGAGAAGCTGACCAGTAACTTGAAGGCCGTTCATGTTTGCGTTTGATTTGTCTTGATTGAATATTGGAAGAATACCTCCCAATGACAGAATTCATAGTACGAGGAGATGCCACTAGTGAGAAAGGGGTTAGAGCCCATTTACCCATCATACTCGGTGTTACTCGTTTCCTTTCAATTTTACCAGTTCCGTTTAGTCTAGGGACGACGAGTAGCTGCCGCTTTAATCTGTTCGAAGAATAATGATCCCTGAGCCAAGGATAGTCATTCCCTGATGATTTTCAAGCCAAGCCCAGAGGAGTCCAAGCAAAGATTGAGCAGAGTATGAGCAATTCCTGACTCAATTATCGTAAGAGCGATCCTGAGCCCTGTCCTCGCCCTAGATGCAAGTCAACATCTCATAAACGGCAGATAAGGCAACCGCACGGCGCGTTCTCTCTAGACCATAGATACGTGTACAAGGCGGAGTAGCAGATTCTGCTTCTTTTTACAGGGGGATGTCTCATCACTTAGAGAGCTGAAAATGTTCATAGTAGATCAGGGGTATTTATTTTTGCCTAGGAGGCTGTGACCTGACCCAAGTTGATAATGCTGTAATACTCAATTATGGTCCGATGAAAATATTCTCAACTTGATTCTGGTTGCTGAGTTTAGAGGAACTAGCGGCACACAAGATGGACATGATAATTTGTCTTGATCAAAAAGTGTTGAACTCCTGCCTCGAGTGTGCCCCATTGACCGCTGGCCAGGGCCGATGACTAGGGGGTACTATTTGACAACTGAGGCCTGCGGCCATCATTTAGACTACCAACATTACCATCTAAATTAGTATTTGAGCACTATTTTCACGCTTTTCTCGGAAATCCTATGCGGACTCTAGTCTGCTCCATACCTCAGCATTTACCTATCTCGTTTACCAAAGCTTCGTTCTTATATATATTCCTTCGACATACTTCGACAACCATTTTGTACACTTTTTACTAATTGCAATTATATTTGCTGCGATGGATGAACACAGCAAGGCCACACAAAAACAAAACCCTCCTATACCAACGGGCGAAGTGGCCTCTATCGGGGAGCTATGCAGACTTCTTGGGTTCCAGGGTGCTTCCATCAAGGACACAGACAAATTTATGGACGCAGCGCGAGCATGGAGGAAATCATCTAAGCCTACCAGCAATATGCGTTGGAAGGAGGAAGTAGTTCAAGCAGAGCTCAAAGTCATGGCAGAAAGTTCCTTGCAAACGCTGGAAATGGTCAGCGCTTCTGGGGGACTGGTAGGACTTGGTACAGTGAGGATATCCAATTTCCTGATGATGCCGAAGAGTCAGTGACGCCCGGCACAAGCCACATTGTGTTTCATTATGGATGCTGATACAGTACAGGATTGTCAATCTGTTGATGCAGGTCTTTTGGAGACAGAGTAAATATGCATTAAAAAATTTACAATACGCATCTCAACAGGCCGATATGAGAGACAGGACGAGAGAGACGACCACTTCAAGTCAAGGAACCTCTCAAGAATGCCAAACATCTTCAGATTCGAGTAAGCTGCTAAGATCTCCAAAAACTGCAAGAATGACAGAGTAGGTCTCTTTCAATCAATTAATACTCACGATCTGTTTTCTGACATCTCGTCAACATCAGGTCCGGTGTCCCTATTCCAATGCGAACATCCACCAATGCCCGGACAGCGACGAGTCAAAAGCCACATCATGGCAGCGATATCGGTATCCACGATGACTTGGATATATTTGATGGCCCAAACGAACAGGTACCTATACCACGGAGTTTCCTGTGTTATAGACTAACATGGACCAGGATGAACGCATCAGAGAAACCCGCGAGTTCTTCTTGGCTGAAGATGACACAAACTTCCAACCACGAACAGCGCCAACAACTGAAGGCAAGAATTCTCGAAAGAGAAAGAATTACAATCTCACAGATCCAAGGCGATCTGGCCGGAAGCGTGTTCCTATCAACCGTGCCGAATCAGCTTCGGAGGAACTTATCAATGCACATATCGAATGCAGTTCATCGATTGAGAGCATGCCTCCTCCTACTACATCTCACAAATTAGATCAGCCACATCCAGTTCTTATGCCAACAACAAAGAGGCCATTCACTGCCCCGACCGCCCCGATGATTTCCCCCGAGAGGTCCAACCCTTCCACATCAATACCTATGATATCTGGGTCACAGTATCGACGTCCTCCCAAATGCCCTAGTATAGGGGGGTATCGATACACTGGGAGAGATGGAAATGAATCGCCAGGAATAGACGCCTTACCTCGTTCTCAGGTGATCTTGGAATTGAACTTGCCGTCAGCGGAGATCCGTCCGGAAGTAGAGAATGATACTACGTATGGAAGCCCCCCATCTCCTCTATCGTCTATAGAGTCTGTAGAGTTTGTAGAGGATGGCGGAATGCAAGACAGATCCACCGGCGTCGAGCCAGGACGTCAGCCAGGAAGGCTTGGTAGCGAACGCTCACTATCTCCTCTCAATACTCGTACCCTCGCTGGAGGGGTTCGGATCCCAGGACAGGAATCAATTGAATGTTGGATAGGTTCTTCTCCACTTTCAGCTACAGGCCCGGCCGCTGCGAGTTCGATGTCTGATGCAAACCTAAACTACCACAACGTCGATTTTCCCTCCCAACCAGGGCGAATCGACAAGGTATCAGTTGAACGAGCACCTCAGTCATATCCTCTAATCCCAGAGGATGGTTTGACCCTGACTAGCTCAGCCACGAATCACCAGGCCAAAGGTTTAAAAGCCACGCCGCCCAGAGCAGCACCCGCTCGTCCTAAAACCCACATCCCGCTGTGGATCATCAGCCGAAGCCCACGGTACACCGAAGAGCGGTGGGAACAGGGGAGTTTTGCAGGCATGTCCCTCTCAGCCTTCATCTCTGGCATCTCACAGAAGACGAATTCGAATCGTGCACACATTATTGAAGAGATCAAGCTCACGCTGCGCAGCCCCGTCTCGGATACAAAAATCACGGTCTCGAGCGGAGCCGAGGAGACCTGGGTTGGTGAGAGGGAAGTTTTTGTGAGGAAGCTTAGGGAGGAGAAGGGGAAATATAAACTTGGGGCTGTAAAAATATTGGTGGAGCCGGTTTATGCGCCTGATTTGAAGGGTGTGGTGGTTGGAGCGGGGGAGGAGGAGGATGATGATGGGGATGATGATGATGATTTCGGATTATACTGACAAGGACTTCGGGTATGCTGCGAACAAGATTGCGAACTTTGATATATTGTATGATTCTGCTCTGCGCTTGAACACTGTTATGTTTCTACATGTTATTTCATATCTTTTCTAGCTTTTATTTGTCCTCATGTTCATTCATACTCTTCACATCTAAGGTTAATAATAGTGGGCAATCCCTTATCATAGCGTCAGTTGTAATAATCATATAAGAAACGAAAGACAACTCGAACGAAATATTCTATGCTTCAGATCCTTCTAATCTTCCCTACTATACACCTTCTGAGTAGAGAGCAAATAGCAGCCCTGTAGATCGGGCTAACAAGATGTAAATGACAGATATAATACCAATAATTATTACTAGACGAAAGAACAAAAGTATCGCCCTAAATCAGTATCATAGCGTCAAGATACAATATCCAGCGTGCAGTACGCACAACTACACTTCTTCTTCCCACCACCTACCGAATCAGAACCGAAATTTCCTTATATTATTGCACTTTACTACTTTAGTCTCTAGTAGTGGAGATAGATAGACATCGAAACACTCTTTCCTGTACTCCTAACAAACAAAACACTCCCATGCGAATAAGCCTGGCTGCACTGCCATGAGTCTTCGTTGCCATACAGGCTTTGTAGCATCATCCCATCCCATCCCATCCCTATGCTACTGTACTGTGACGTTCGTAAACTAAAACGCTTCCCCTTTCCCCTACAGGATTCCCCTTGATTTATTTTGGATTTGTAATTCTTCTCCAGGGCAGGTGAAGTGTGCAAGTTTGGTTCTTTGTCGAGAAGAGGAATATGCAGGGCTGTTTCTTTCTAAGGTGTCGAAATTAAAGGAACAGTCTCCTGCCAGTGCTCAAGCCCCAATTTGGAATGCCGCCCTATTTGTCTATACTTTATCAACACCACGAGACTTGTTGTTATTAACATTAATTCCATCAATACCACGTATTCTATCAGCACCGCGTAGTCGACTAATACTTCTGATGATACTATTAACTTTGTATGCGAGTATTCAACATCGATGATATATTATTATAGATTAAAAAGTACACAAGCGATTAAAAAACAGCTTAGAGAAGGGAAAGAGACATAAGATTGCAAGTACTTCAGCTTAGAAAAGGATGTGAAGGGCAAATTCGGCATAGCAGAAGGACTAAAATTGTCATGCGTATCGGAAGTCTTCATATTTTCCCTTTATTACAGTATAATACTCTTAAATATCCGAATTATTTCAATTCCTTTCACGCAGAGATTTTCGGAATGCGTTACATAAAGCGGCACTCCAATGTTGGCGTCAAGCCATGATGTATTATTGGAAAGAATTGGCGGTCAGACCAGTCAGACTCATATATCTTGCGGCAAGGGCTTTAAGGGCGGAGGGGAAGGGCTGAGTTATCCTTGTTTGATGCCTCCGCCTCTGCTCAGCTCAGCTCGCTAGGGTAAGATTCTGTTGTTTCCCCGTTTCAGGGGGTAACCAGTTCCTCGGGACCGCCCAGGTCAACAGGTCAAGCAATAAAGTAAGCAAGCACGGGACTTCAAAATCGATAATACTGTACTGTAAACAGAGATGAAAAAGGATGTTTCAAAAGTCTACTAAGTGGATCCTGATTCCGCCAGCTTCGCAGTAATCAGATCAGGGTTACTTCTTGCTGTACGTATATATAGTAGTATGATACATGGAGAGATGTATCCATGTGATCTTCCTCTCTCCCTCTGCCAGCTACAGTACAGGGGGGGAAAACCCCCACACACATCAGAGTTTCTACCCGCAACACTCTCACCGAGATCCATGTCACAAGTTCTTTTCTCCTTTCCCACTCCATCTACTGTACAGTACTGTACTATCTCCCCCCTGATGAATGTTAAATAAGTCTGCTTCGTACAGGTTTCCAGCCTGATTTTAACATTCATCAGGGGGAGGGGGATGGTACAGTAAGTAGGAATATTAGTGTAATGGTGATCAAGCTTCCTCCCCCTTATCATTTGAGAAAGCTGTTCAAGATAGATACATGGCACACTTCACTCACAGTGCTCTTCACGATGGATGACTGCACAGAAGGATGAATAGTTTACTCCCTGGTATCAAGTAATAGATGTAGGCTTTATTTATATAGAACTATGTGAAGATCTCGGTTTCAAGAATAAGTCTCCTGAAGACACGCATAAATTATTGAGAGAAACTCGTCTTTAGAGAAGAGTATTTGTCCCAGCAGCTAATCTTAGTCTGATGGATTTGCTGCAATGGGATGAGTTTGAAGTACGGACGGATGTCAGAGGTATGGCAGAAGCGTTCCTTATTAGCAAATCCAAGAGATGATGGACAGTGCAGTTTTGGGGATCAAAGAACATGGAAAAGTGACTATCCATATGCTCCCCAGGATCATGGTAAGGAATGATCAGTAACCATGGCTTGGTGTTCAAATTTGGGCGTTAGGGAGGTGTTAAGTGGAAGTAGTATCGTTGGACAAGTAATTCAGTTGTCCCGTAATCAGAGTAAATATGCCCTCGCTTATTTTCTGGACGAAGACTACCGTCCGAGGTCTGATGATGAGGAAACTCCTGTTCAGATGCGCTTTCAAGGCCGGATTACGGTGGTTTAACGCCAGTATCAGTATCTGGTAACAAGTAAGCCTTCAAGAGCGGAACGTTGCATAGAGATTCCTGGGCTGTTCTCGGAAATTTAGCTCTGGCTCCAGCTCCAGCTCCAAGCGTAAAGAATTGTGTCTTAGATGAAGAGGTATGATACCCGCGATTACGCAAAGAACATCTATCTGTTGATATTAAGCAGGATGGACTTGTTTCGAATAGTCCTTCCTTGAATCTCAATTCCAGCGGCAGCATTAACGAGTCTTTCTTAGGCTAATTGTTTCCGATGCCACGATCGAGAAGCATGCCTCAAACCCTAAAATTGCATATCGCTCTATGCAGCTTACTGAAAAAATTGCAACTTTCATTACAGTACTATGTTACCACGAATCAAATATATTACGAATACCTCGTATCTTACGAGTTTTTCATAATTTTCGGCAAGTTTCGCCTTGACTTAAATGAAAGTCGTAAGATCTTACGAATCCAAATCTTATAAAAAAAAATAAGAATATTAAGGCTCTCGGTACGCAGAATTTTTGTTCGATTAATTATCAGCGTGCTTGCCTGCAATTAGTTCCCGCCGTAATATATACTGTACCTTTTCGTATCTTTTCTATAATATGCTCAGGCTTATTTTTCGCCTTTTCCTTCTTTGGGAATGTCGCTTGTGGGAATAATAGGATAACTAGGTCACGTGAACAGGGATGCTTCCACCTTGGCATCGACTACTGAGCATCAGGAATCTGTATGGGAGTACAGGAATTAGTGTGCATGCCGCAGGTAGGGGGAATAGAACTGTATATAGAGACCAAAGACCTCCACTTCCATGGAGGTTAACCAACTACCAACAACTCAATCAGATTATACACGAATTTAGGATAACCAGAAGCTTTTGTATATACACCTGTGAATCCAACATCGCTTATCTAATTAAATATTAAGAGTTTTAATTGATATTCTGCGAAAGCTCGCAGAATTATAATAAGAAACCGATTATTAGTAATAATAAAGTTGAACTTTTGGAACATAGGGCGACATGAGGCGGCAGGCAAATATAAGTGTCGAGGCATACAAAGAAGTATTTTGCTTTTCTCGAGGCATCGGGAATCCTTAGCCCTCTTTCTTGTGCAACAAGATGAGATCATGGACGACTCTCGATTAGAAATATCGTCCCTCTACATTAGGTGAAATCGAAAGTGATTCAAATTCCACGTCGATCTGAAGGGAAACGGGTCTGTCTCACAATCCTGAATATGTATATGCCTGATGAGGATATCGGCGACAGACTCAGGGACGGTGAGGAGGGCTAGTATGGCGAAGATGATGCAGATGTTCCGACTGAGTAAATTCGAAGCATAAATGTCTTCATTGAGAAAGATTTGTTTGAAGAAACTTTGATCCAACTTGCCTCGCCACTATTTGATATTCTGTCTATCACGTGATACGACTATATCAAAACCTCGAGACTTCCTTCCATGGCGAGACTGCAGTGGGTTGTTGTATCATAGTCTAGATACGATGTACTTACTCGCAAGGTTATCTGTTAAAGCAAGTGCTTGTAGTATCATTTTTGTATCATCTTGCTGCGCTTAAGTCGTTGCTGTTCCCGCTCGGCTCTGCCCTTTATTCAAAGCATCAAAAGTAAATACGTATCCTGATGCAGTAGGGCCCCTCGCAGTAAAAATCTAAATCCGAAGAACAATGCAAGATCTCAATCGAAATCAGAGTTTAATATTGGAAATATCTGCTCATCCTGGCTGCCTTGTCAAGATGATTTCCTCGGCCTGGCATGTTGTAACATCTGATCTAGATCTCGCCCCGGAGCAGCACTTGTACGAAATCTGTGCTGCGGCATTGACTGCTCGAGACGCCAATGTGATTGCTCAACTGTAATAATCTCCCTCTTATGTCCACAGCCCTTTTTGATATCCTACTTTCCCTTGTGATTATTCAATTTCTTTGATGCTAATCCCAGGATGAGGAACAAATGAACCAATACTAACTTCATAAAAATTCCTTCTATCACATGTTAAACATGTCCTATCTTTCATCCTGCCCAGATGGCGCTGGTGAGATCTTTGTTTTGGGGAAGAACTTTATTGTTGCATAGTACACAGAGAGCTAAGATCGTTAATACTATGAGGAGCAGAAGCACTAGCTGAGGAACAAGTGGATAGTTCAGCTGAAAATGGATGGTAAAGAATAAAACAAAAATTAACCCTAAATTGGTTCAAGCTCAGGAATAATATTTACCTTGCCCTGATGCCATGACTAGAGACAAAGCTTAATACATCCTTCTTAGAGTGTGACACTGTGTTTGAGTTGAGGTCAATTAGCGCAGATTTATAGTGAGTGCACCAACAATTACTGTACGAAATACAATACTGTCACTGTCCTAGGATTGCACAGGAGCCCGGCTTTGTGAATTTAGCGTTGGCGTATCAGCGTATCGGCGTATCTTCCTTCAGCCTTGTCTTGCCGTCGCGTCCACCACTTCAGCGTCACGCGTCTCGAGGGCAATTGCAATTAACAACCACCATCCATCTCCGCAACGTCCTCCCAACAAGACATGCCTGCGATATGAAACTTTATAACAAATGGCATCCGTGACTTCTCTAGGCCTTCATACGCCTACTGGCCTGCAGTACGCTGTGCAGGAGCATCTCCTCCCTCCAGACCCCACTACCACATCCTACGAATGGCTCACCCATTTCGATGGCGACGCCAAATCCTCCTTCGAAGATGACGAGCTATTAGTCACCCCGCGATGCGTAATATGGTCTCGAGGGGGCGTGTTCAGGAAATGCTTTTCATTTGATCTAGAGAAGGAAGAGGTTACTCAGGCTCTGTTGACTACGTTTCCAAGCCTCGGACCGCTTGCTGCGAAGGAAAATAAGGCGCGGCAGAGGAAAGGGACTGTGGGACAGAGAGAGACAGCGATTGTGGTCTTTCTGAAGACTCAGGCGCATGTGTATTTCCTGTCTGGCACGAGCCATGTCATACATCTGCCATTCGAGGTCGAGTCCGCATCTGCTGCTCCCAATGGACTCATTATTCAACGAAAGCTCCGCTTCGACAACCTGGTTGCAGCTTCACTTAAATTTCCTCGAGTGCCTCCGAACTCATTTGTTTCCTCCCAGCCTCAGCCATGGTCAGCGGCTAGTTCACAGCGGTCAACTTTCTCAATTGCGGATCTTGGAGGTCCCAAGCAAATGCCTATACCCCAATCGACCCTTAAAGATATGTGGGATCCGCCGGCCTTGAAAAATGATTCGAATTGGCCACGCCTGTTTTCTTTGTCAGATCCTCTGGCTGAAATGGGTCTTGTTGTCGCTCAGTCCGCGAAACCTTCCAGCAGACGACGGAGCTCTGTTAAAATAGCGGCCTTGGATACTGCAGAAGAAATCCTGCATGTGTCCCGCCGAGACGAGTTCTCTGCCAAGAACGGCGAACAACCTCTCGTCCTTGCGTTGACATTAAACCGGGAAACCAGCATGTACACCGTGTGGAAGTTTGCGTATTTAGGGGAGGAGCCTGTCACAGCTGATAAGCACAGATTTGCCAGCGGAACGATGTCTCGTCGACGGAGTTCTTTCATTCCAGGCACCGGCACTGGAGCTACTACCCCTGTTGTGAATGGTCAAGCCACATTCAGAGAAAGTTTTGGGGGCGCACAGCAAGGCCTAGGACTTCTTAAGAGTACTATACACGAGGAACCTAGGGACAAAGTCACTGATTTCGCAGCCTCTCTGGATCCCGACTTTGAGAGCCCTTCAATACCACGAAGGAAATCGCGACGGGTCAGCTCCATGCTTGCGAGAGCGGATCTTTCTGCTTCTCATGAACGCTCTGCTTTCTCTGAAATGGCTACCGGTCAGCATACTACGAGCCGCCGCGGTGATTCTCTAGGCAGTCAGCACACAAGAATCAGTACTGGGCCCTATGTTAGCTTCGGAGGTGCGAATTTGACGCAGCCTGTACAATTTAACCACAGCCTCCACAGCCGCCTTGAAGATCCAGTAGATGATCTCTTGGACGAACTGCGAGCAGGAGGTGACTTTGAGGGCTTCCATAATATGGGCCTTGATGATGACGAGTTTGATGCTCTCAAGCAAGAAGTTGTGTTGTCGAAGGTTTGCAGCGTTCCTGCTGAACATAGCAATGTCCGGTATTCGAGTCAACACCTGCCAGCGGCAACTCAATTTAAGATTTTTACACTTGCTGCTCCACCGTCTGCGGCGGATGATAAGGGAAATACAATTGTTATCTGCGTATTGGATCCAGACGAGAAGAAGCTTCTTGTTCTGACTTTGTATTGTAGAAAACACAACGCAGATATTGACCAGGTTCACAACCATTCCGTTGGCGCCAAGTCTGAAAGAGATATCACGATAGTATCAATGGGTCCAACAACGCGAGCTACGGGTGTCATTGATGCTTGTAGGATTGACGATGGTCAAATATCCCGTATTCTAGTGCTCACTGAAACTGCTGATGGCTATGGAGAATTGAGTCTGCAGGCTCCGTGGAGTCTTTTGATGAAAATCACACTCCCTGAAAAGTTCACAATAAGCAATATCCGAAATTTGAACCATGATCCTACTCCACGGGCGAAACGAGAAGGGGGCTTCAAACGTGTTTTGAGCCAGGGACCACGAGCCTTGCGTGCGCTACGCAACTCTAAACCAGGAGGTCTTGTTGATCTGGTGGATGACGAGGGGAAGATGCATCAGCTACAGCTGGTACTAGAGCCTCGGAATCCTCACGTGCGCACGGTGATAGAGGTTTGCAGAGCAGTTCTCCCAGCATTAGGCGGGGGAGAGGGAGTCCTGGTTTGCTGGTGGAATGTCATGCAGTGGATTCGACTTGAGTCCATCGACACTGCTGACAAGGAATGGACAGCGCTTGTCATCACGCTATTCGCACTTGTTCTTGGCTTGAGTAGCACAGCTAAATCTGCACAAACACAGCCAAAAAGAAAGCCTCGAAAGGGACATCTACGATCTAGCAGTGGAGCTCATTTTGAAAACTGGGACTTGATGCAGGCAGACGAGTCATCTCATGGAAATCCCACGTCTTTTTGGAGTAGTAACGCAGGCTGGAAATGGCTCACAGAAGACGATGATGTTGTAGCCCAAGTGTCTCAGTCCCTGTCACCGCTTGTTGATACACCCTACGACGAAAAGTTGCCTTTCATTCGCAGACATGTCAAACTTGCCAGGAATTTTGCAGGCACCAAAATTGGCTTTGACTCGATGTCCAGCTTTTTGCCCACTTGCGGGAGCGGGAGTCTTGAAATCAAGAAAGCTGCACTTACTGACATTTTTATTGGCCTTCATCTCTTGTTCGAGGAGCAAAAGCTCGATACAATGGTAGCGGACTCCTTCAGCACAGGAGTTGCAAGTCTATTTCCAGTTCTTGCACAAATCGCCAGATGGCTTAGATGGGATAGCTGGATACAACATTACGAGGTCGAGAATGCCACAATGCTCAACGTTGATTATGATAGCGGTAGGTATACAACCTTCTTACGATTGATATGGCTAATGTTAGGATCAGAATCACCCATCGACTCGCCCATCCCTGAACCTATAGATTGTCCTGCGATCTACGACTGGATTCAAGCTTGTGTATGCAACCGCGGTCTAATGCCATTCATGACGCTTCCGGATCTCGTTGCAACACGCTCTTCTTCAGCTGGAGATGCTTCTAACTCGGACCAATGGTCACAGCTCACCCCCAGAACCCTACTTTTCGTGAAATTATTTTCTGCCATGAAAAGCGACTGGTCCCCTCAGCAACTCGTGGAGGCACTCTCATCCGCTGGTGCTGATCTCCTCTTACTGGAGACACTGCCAGAGGCTATTCTTGCGCCTCTTCAGGAAGCAATCGTGAAAAGTCAAGCAGAGCCCCTATCCACTTGGAGCAAGGAGCTGCTCAGTCTCGTTGGGCGGGAGGATGTTATTATGGTACTCACACCTGGACAGCGTCCACCTCAATCACAATCGACTCTACTGGCGCCAACTCATGAAGCGAGCCTAGATGTTCATATGATATGCGCTTCGGTACCAGAATCTGAAGTCGCCGCCTCTTTCGATGGATCACTTGAAATCGACCGACAAGTAATCACTCGGTCAATATTTAAAGACGACAGAAGAATGAATGAAGCTATGTCAATTCTCAGTACTTCAAGAGCAACAGTAGCCCGCTGCCCGCTTCAGACTCATTGGTCCGAGTCTGCGCTGTTGGAAGCACAAAAGGAGCACGCCCAGATGCTAGCCTATCGCACCCTGGCTATACCTTCTGGGAGCGGGTTGCTTTACTATAGTGCTCGCATGCCTCTCCTCACGCAGAAGTGGACGATCAAAGGATTCAATCTGAACTTCATAATGAAGCCGGATAACAATACGGTCGCAGCAGATAAATCTGCATTTTCGGAGGAGAAAATTGGCTGGGCATTCTTCCATTCAGGAGTGGCTTCGGGCCTCAGCATCTCAAGGGAGGCTAAAGGCATTGATACCTCTTGGATTCTGTACAACAAACCTTCTCCGGATCTCAGTAATCGACATGCTGGTTTCCTCCTAGCTCTCGGTTTGAATGGACATTTAAAATCAGTTGCAAAATGGGTTGCCTTCAAGTATCTGACTCCAAAACACACTATGACTTCGATCGGGCTACTACTCGGCCTCGCTGCATCATATCTTGGAACAATGGATTCACTGGTGACGAGGCTATTATCTGTCCATGTAACACGCATGCTGCCGCCAGGCGCAGCAGAATTAAACCTTTCTCCTCTGACCCAAACAACAGGTATTATGGGCATTGGTCTTCTATACTGCAATACACAACATCGTCGAATGAGTGAGATCATGGTATCAGAGATCGAGCACATTGACTTGGAAACAGAAGACGAGCCTTTGAGGAATGAAGGATATCGACTCGCTGCAGGATTCGCGCTCGGATTTATCAATCTAGGGAAAGGCTCTGATTTGAAAGGCCTCCATGATATGCGTCTAACCGAGAGACTGCTTACACTAGCCGCTGGTAGTAAGAAGGTTGATCTAGTCCACGTCTTTGATAAGGCAACTGCAGCAGCGGTTGTCGCTATTGCCCTCATCTTCATGAAGTCCGAGAACCAAGTTCTTGCTCGGAAGATCGACGTGCCAGAGTCTTTACTTCAATTCGACTACATTCGCCCAGACATCTTCCTTCTACGAACACTCGCCAAGCACTTGATAATGTGGAGAAGTATCAGGGCAGCTTCTGAGTGGATACAAGAAAATCTCCCAGAACCATATAGAGAACGGAGCACACTGAAAGATATCACTGATCTGACAAGCGAGGACCTGCCGTTCTACAACATCATCACTGGTATATGTTTTAGCATTGCTTTGCGTTACGCAGGGTCGGGTTCAGGAACTGTTCGTGATTTGTTAGTTCATTACCTGGATCAACTGATGCGAATATGTAGACTACCCGCGAACACATTTGACAAGAAGTTGACGAGAAACACTGTCCGGAACTGCCAGGATCTGGTCGCGCTTGCCATTGCGACAGTGATGGCTGGGACAGGAGACCTCATCGTATTCCGACGACTTAGATCAATGCATGGTCGTGACGACAACGAAACGCCATATGGCAGTCATCTTGCAGCTCATTTAGCAATTGGTGCTCTATTCCTCGGCGGTGGGACGTTTACATTTGGCACATCAAATCTAGCTGTTGCAGCTCTGCTGGTCGCTTTCTACCCGATATTCCCATCCTCGATTCAGGACAACAAGTCTCACTTACAAGCTTTTCGACACTTCTGGGTCCTAGCAGCAGAACCTAGGTGTCTAGTGGCAAGGGATATTGATACCAATCAGCTAGTTCCAATTCCAATAGTTATCACTCTGCGAACTGGAGCTCAAGTCAATCGCCACACGCCCACTCTTCTCCCGGAATTAGCTATAATCAAAACAATTCGCACTGACAGCCCGGAATACTGGAACCTCGTACTTGATCTGGAGAGTAATCAGGCTCACGTTGACGCTTTCAAGTCTACACAAACAATCTACGTCCGCCGATGTCCTGCACATGACGGTACTAGTTCAGCATTTCAGGCCACTCTCCAGGCTCTAAATGACGTTGACAACGCTACTTCCCAATCTCTCGAATGGCTTTTTGAATTGCCAGCGTTTGCGTCTTTGACAAAAACAGAGAGAGCTTTGGTGCTTCCACCCGACCAAGGTGGCGCTGCTGATTTGCATGCTGGCACGGATGAGACGGTTGTTGATGCCAGATTGGTGCTGGAAAATGCTTGTCTAAATAGTGAAAAGAGAGACAGGTTGCTAGGACTGAGATTACTATTTGAGTTTGCAGATCAAGCCACGGCTGAAGGAAAAGATATGCTATGGATACGTAGAGAGGTAGTAGATCGACTCAAAGCGAAAATGTGGATAATGGCGAGCGAGGAATAGGGGTGTCATGGAGTTTCGGTTGTTTGATCTGGGCATTCTGTGCATCGTTAGCGAGGGGTCGGAAAAGTATTTTTGGTAGGGCATGTAGATGATTTGCTGACCGCTATCTGGAATTACCAACATTAAATGACATAACGAGTACATATACTGTTACATTGTGTCTCCCCCCAAAAAATGGGGGGATCACAAATCTCTACTTGAACACCTCAAGTTCGTTTCCAACGTGACAGTGACATTCTCGTTCAATCCCTATACCTGGGACGGACGGACGGACGGAACCGCCTCAGCGATTTCCCTCCAGGCAAATAAATCAATACATTTCCCACAACCGTGAAAGTCCTCAAAGCGGACTCAGTGACTCACTAATCAGTTTTCACACCGGTTATCAGAAAAACAAAACAAAAAGAAAGAGGTAAAGATAAGAATGTCCAAGACAATTAATTTCTTGACGGATCTAAGACTTGACCCGCCGAGCCTTTTAGCAGAGAGGGAAGGTTCTTATTCGTGGTGTATATATATATATATATATATGAGAAGAGTAATCTATATACTTGGTAATAGGATAAGAAAAAGGGCTGAACTAGGTGAGAGAGTATTGTACAGTATTGTATTGATTGTTCGGAATGTGGAAGAGGGTAGCTTAGGGGGGGAGGTGAGGGTTATAGTAATTGGAAACATGGGTTAGATGGATGTGATTGGATAGTATTGATAGATAGATCTGTGTATAAATGGAGGTGTTTCCATGTTGCGTTTTTATATGGTGCGTTATATATTTAAATTCCCAATTTTAAATTGTTATAATCAGTACCCCTTTTACATGCAACACGCCCAAAACAAATAACTCGCTTATTTATTTTTCCCGTCATATTATTTATAAGGCTTCTCTCTTCATCTCACATCTCAGTACTAGAGGCATCGGAGTCATTATCTCCCTAGGGGAGTTGAAGAAGAGGAGATAGATTTCTTCTGGGATGTATATATATATTTATGTTTATAATGTCATACTCTGCGCTGGATTAAGGGGGTTGGCGGATGGGATTCGTAAGGGATTTTAGATATAAAGGAGCAAGTAAGGAAGTACAGTAAATAAGTATAACAAGATTCCCGTCTTGTTTTTCGCGGATCTGTTTCTTGTAAATCAGCTAGCCGAAGACCCGAAGGCTCGTAGACCGGCGCGAGCTTCGCGTAGGTTATATAGCCTCTTAATTTAGAGTCTACATAACCTCCGCTTACCCCTTATAATAGCAGCTACGAATCAAGCATATCCATACCTATAACGAGCATTTTATAGTCAACAGATTTTACGTCGTGCCCTATATGTGGTAAAGCATGCAGTTTACCCGAGTAGGGCAAATCGATACGAACTATGTAAGTGGAATGTTTTCTTCCAGGGAGTAGATTACTTTAACTTTTTTCTAGTTCTCTATCTCTGACTACTTTGATCGTAGATTAATAAAGCTCTAGTAAATCAAACCCCAAACCTCAAAGATCAAAAATCCTCCCAAAAGCTTCTCTAGCAATGATTACATAATATAATATACATACTCAGTAACTCATCCAAGTAAAAAAAGAGCCCTATCATCCACCTAAAACAGCCACACCATACCATACCATACCAGAAGGGTTCTATTCAACCTACATATACCAGATCAGACCACTGACCAGACTAGTACGTAGTAACCCCAAATCCAAAACAAATCCAAAACAAGATTTCCAGTACTACAGATAAATCATAAATCCAATGATTTAGTTTTACAGGAGCTTCTCATTTTTTTTCTGGGGATATTACTACTACTAGCTTACTACTGCTAATATCATATCCCATCCCCATCCCTATCCGCATCCCCATCCCTCAAAAGTCATAAAAATGCCGCCGCATAATCTTCTAACCTCTCTACCCCCTAACCCCTAACCTTACACTTGTCACTTACGAGTACAAAATAAACCCTAATTAATAGCTACTAAGGAGCTTAGGAGGATGAAAGGGGGAGGGGGAGGGGGAAGAGGAGGAAGAGGAGGAGGAAGAGGAGGAGGAAGAGATGTTGTCTTGGGTATGGGAAGAGAAAGTGAGGCTGGGTAGGGATAGGGATAGGGATAGGTGGGTGTTGTGGAGTCCGGAGGGAGGTGGATGAGATAGAGGAGTTGTTGGAGTTGGTGGAGTTGTTGGTGGAGGAGGTGATGTCTCTGAAGGGTGCACGTGGTAAGGTATGTGGGATTCCTAGAGCTGATTATGTTTGCCACTTTTTGCACTTATGTATAATTGATATGAGGTCGTATTTACTTATATCTAATAATCACATTTGAGAAGTCTCTCAAGCCTTCATGTATCGTAACAGACAACACCGCAGGTTGTATAGGTGAAACGGCTTCATTGAAATGCCATGCAAGGTATAATACATTTTCTCCAGCCCCCATCCCAATGCCCACCTAAATCTTTCCCTTCACTTCATTGACTTTTCCCTTCGCCTCTCCAGCCAACTCATGTGCCTTCCCCTTCGCCTCACCAGCAACCTCCGCAGCCTTGCCTTTCGCCTCATCCTTCGACATGCCCGACATTTCCTTTGCCTTTTGAGCCACGGTTTCTACCCAATGAACCCATCAGCAAATAATTCCGTAACGCAAGAGTAAACATCACAAACTCGAACAATTCATTGATGAATCAAGGGCAGAAGTGAGTTCATAGAAAAAATTATGACGATGTGGCGTCAGATTAGACGGAGAATAGAAAGCGTCGAGCAGAATCAAAGAAAGGATATCAAGAGAGAAAAAAAGGGAAATATATATACCTCCAGCTTCAATCCCACCAGTAAGCACATCCGAAACCTTCCTATCAACAGTCTTCATCCCATCTTTAACCGTCTCCGTCGCACTCTTGCGAGCAACGAACGAAGTTGAGAAGGCACGGGGAGCGAAGCTCGCACTGGTGCGACTGGCGTTCAAAAGGCTGGTGCGGGTGAGGAAGGACATCTTTTTTCTTGTGTATCTCTTCTTTTCCTTTTTTGGGATTTGGGATTTGGGATTTGGGATTTGGAAGATGGATTGAAAGAGTTTTCTGTTTTTTCGTGTGTGTTTGGAGAGAGGTTGGATGGAGGAAGAGGAAATGGCAGAAAGAGAACGCTTCCTTCTTTTGTTTATGAAGGAAGCTCTACCATGTTGACGTCACATCCAAAAGCCCCCGCCTCCCACGCCAAACTGGTATGGGGGAAGGAGGGGGGCCAATCCAATATACATACATACCTATGAACTTGCAGCAAAACCGTCAATGATGAGGGGGGAGCAGACGAAACGGTGGCAGTATGAAATGCATGTGATTCTTGAACATTTTAGTACTCGCAAAACGTATTATTGATATACTGTACTTGATGATCAGCTTGAATGTCATGGTAAGTGGTGAGGATGCTGCGCTGCTTACTTACTACATAGAGTTTCTATGAGGATTGGTAGATTCCCATGTCGTCACAACATGGCATTTCTCGCCCCTTGTCACCCGACCCGAGATGTGAAAAGTGGGTCCGGGTGTCGGATGGGATAGCCTGAAGGGCTTCGGGCTCTGCTTAATTATTGAGAATTTGGGCTGTTTGCATGTGAGGATAAAATCTTGGGAAAGGTAAAGGCTCTATGAGCTTTTCTCTCCTTAATAGTCTTTTAATAGCATATTGGCTGGGGTGCTAAGCGCAGCAGTACTCGAAGTTAAGCTAGTATCAAAGCTGATCTCTCTTGATATTTGATATTTGTATAGGACTTTCTCCTCTATATGGTACACTACCTCCCCTTAAACACAGGCATCCTCTTCTCCCGGAAAGCCGCCAACGCCTCATTCCTATCTTCCGTTCCAACAACCCTATCATACATCTCGTTCTCTACCTCCTCCCTCGCATACTGTACAGCCTGAAGCGCACTCCTGACGGCAACGGGACCTCCTTGACAAATCTCCCCAGCCAGCCTCACGGCCGCACTCAAAACCTCATCTTTCGCCTTCGTCATCAACTCACCCTTGTGTTCCTCTCCCTCCTTGCCCTCCTCCGGCACAATCTCCACTAACCGGTCGGCAATCCCGAGGAAGTATGCTTCGGAAGCACTTACTCTCCGGCCGGTAAGTATCAGATCCCGAGCTCGGCTGAGACCGATGATGCCCGGGAGTCGGTAGGTCCCTCCCGCGCCAGGGATTATACCGAGACGGGTTTCGGGGAGCCCGACTTGTGCCGTGGATGCGAAGACGCGGAGGTGGGTGCAGAGGGCGAGTTCGAGACCGCCACCGAGAGCCAGGGAGCTTACGGCGCTGATGGTTGGGATGGGTAGGGCGGAGAGGGCAGTGAAGGTGCTGCGGAGGTTGGCTAGGAAGGCTGCTGTTCTGTTGTATGTTAGCGAAGCTCGATTGTCCAACTGTTCTCTGCAAGGCGTCCCAAGTTTTGCTCAAGAGGTCATCATTCAAATAAACCCTAAGTATCCTTGGATTGGATTCCATAGCAAAACGAAAAGTACCTACTCATCAGCAGAAAACCCCGCCCGCTCCTTCAAATCCGCTCCTGCACAGAAAGAGCTATCCACCTCACTAGCCAGCACCAAAGCTCTCGTAGGACCCCTATGATCTACACCAGCTGCACCACCTAATATCTTCTTCGCAGGCAATTCATCGCCACTGCTATCGTACTCTGAGGCTACGAAGTCGATATTCGTGCGAAGTTCTTGGAGGAGCTGTCGTGAGATGGCATTGCGAGCTTCTGGGCGAGCCTAGAGACGGAATTAGCATTCTCATGAGTGATGCAAATTACAAATTAGACTCTCCGTGCAGACATTGAAGTAGCACCTGTACACACACGTATTGATGGTATGCGGGTGATTAAATATCGAAAAAAAAAAACTTCGAGCACCGAACTCACCAAAGATAAAATCCTTATCCTTCCACTTCCAGGAGCTGGCACGTCAAGCACCCGCACTAAGGGCGTCGGCTGCGTGGAGTAGCATCGCCGGAGCTTGGGTAGTGATGTTGAGGGTCGAAAGAGAATGCGCATTGTGTACAGTATCAAGTGTCCGGAAGAGATGGTACAGTAAATAAGTCTGGGGAAACTCGGGCGGCTTGCGGCTGGACTGGACTACTTCGTAGGCTGGGCCGAGGCTGGCGATGCTGTCATCAAGCGAGTTGAAGCTTGATCGGCACGGTAGAGTACAGTATCATCCCTGTACATCTGATGACGTCTGTCTGGAAGTATAATAACATTATACATGTATTTTTTCTTATAAAATGCACAATTAGTTATCCGAAACATACTTGAATAGTATTCAGAAGAAGGAAATTAAAACATAAACAGCTCTGGTTGCGTTGCGGAAAAGCCTAGATACGAGAAAGATGTCGGACCTCGCGGACCTCCCACCTGAAGCCATTGCGTTCGCATCACGAATGCATGATGCGGCTCGAGCTGGTCGGATAGATGTCTTCCAGCAGGCTTTACCAGCAGGTCTACCCGCCAATCTGACGAATGATAAAGGGGATAGTCTTGTAAGAGCAGCCCCTTCGTACCTCTTCTTGCCTCTATCCCAAAGACCTTTTTAAAGGTCTCCTTTACTCACTCCTCGATTTCAATACATGTATCGGAAGTCCGGGAGTGTTTAATCACTTGTTTTCAAAGAACATATAAACCTTTTCTTTTTTTAAAAAAGAAAATGCAAAATTAATGAGTAATATCCAGGTCATGTTAGCATCCTACCACGGCCACGCCGAGCTCGTCGCACTCCTCATCCAACACGGCGCGAATCCGAATCGGATTAATGATCGAGGGCAATCGCCATTAGCAGGAGCGGTGTTTAAAGGTGAAGCGGGAGTTATTGAGGTTCGTCTTCCTTTTTTTCATCTACGCAACTAGTCCTTGTCCTTCTTTTTCCTCTTTCTTTAGTACAAAGTATTGTACTATCTATGTATGCGCGGTACATGTACATCTGGTTTGGGATACGGTTTAATGGAATTCTAGGCGTTGTTGGATGGAGGAGCTGATCCAGATCATGGGACGCCGAGTGCTATGGAGGCTGTGAAGCTGTTTAGACAGGAGGAGAGGTGGAGGGCGATGTTTGAGGCGGCGCCTGGGAGGGGGAAGGGGGGTGGGAGTTGAGGTTAAATGGGAGTGAAAGGGGATGTATGATACAGTGATGTAATAATATATAATTATAAATACGAATGTTCTGTGCTTGAACCTGGAGGTTTCGCTGTTTCAGTTGTATTATTATATTGGGTTTAGCTTTGGTTCTGGATCTGTCTGATCTCTTAAGGTTTCTTCTATTTGGAGTTTGGGAATCTATCCATACTGTATCTTGCCCTTTTATCTAACTAAGCGATATGAGAATTGGATACCAGGACTTCGGAATATATTACAGTGTGACGCGTAGGAGAGGAATTAAATCTGGAAGAAAATATAGTAGAGGTTTCGTAAGGGTGAGAGATCTAGAGTGAGAGCTCTTTGCAGAAGCTAATCTTGACTTCGGTTGTAACCTGCCCGCTATTTCCGAGATTGACTTCAAATCAGCTGAAGCTTATCTCACTACTAGTCTACTGTACAACCGAAACCATCAGCGGTTAGTAACTTATCATTACTATCATAACTATCATCAGATATGAACATGGTCGCATAAGCGCCAAGCCAATATTGAGATAGATACTGTAGCCGGATGATGAAAGCCAAGGTTATGAAGTTCATTCTATGAACTTGGAAAAGCTTCGAGGCGGTCTTAGGGAAAGGGGGGAGGATGAGGGTATTCGATGCAGGCTTGTATTCATTCATCATGATATGATATCGACTTCTTTTAAAAAGAGCTTTTGAATTGGTTTACTCATAGCGTTCATGTTGTATCTTTTGATTATTAGACTATATTTGTGTTCATTCTGAGCCAGATAACTAATTCATGGTTCCATAAGTGGTTTATGTCCGAAGAAAGTGGACATTACCTACCTTCTTCTCCGAATCTCCTCCTATTATTAATACTGACAATATTATATCATCCCCATCCCAGTCCTTAATTAGACCTTGCCATCGAAATCTCCTAAAACGATGGTGACGCCCATGATCTTCGACGCCATCTCGATTAATTAATATTGGGGCGCTCATCAGCCACACGACAAGATGAGGTTCGATAGCAACCAAAACGGATTGCCTTGATGAAATCTCTCTCCTTATTCGGTAACATTCTCCCCCTTGCAATTTCCCAGGGGCAGGTGTCTTCGACTTTGATTATTGGAACTTGATGTTTTTCTATTGGATGCTCTCGCTTACAGCACTTATTCTCGAAGAACGGGTCGAAGGCCAAGGCCCAGGGCTCAGGGCTCAGGGCCCAGGGGCTAGGCTAACTTTTATGCAAGTCACATTCTCGCCCCTTATGCAGGCCAAAGGGGTCATGCCGAAGAACGGACGGCGACGGCTTGAAGAATGAAGAACTCAACTCACTGCCCCTTTTCTGCTTGTTTCTTCTCTGCTGTTTGTGTTTATCTTTTTTTCAAAAAGCATCAAGTTCTGTTTTGGACTTGTGCTCGGACTGCTGGCAATGATAGTTATTATCGACAGCGCATACAGTACATTAGTTCGTACACACATAGCGCCCTTCCTGGTCTGGTCCCCTAATAGTACAGTATCCTGTCATATATTTATATTCGGTAGCCGGCATGCGTCCTAATGTGTGGTGGCCAGCTTCCCCTCCCCCTGAAACTCCAAGGACAAGTAGATGGCATGCCTCAACCTATCAACTTTCGCCCTCTTTGCCTCTTTGGAGATAGGTTAAGAGCGTTTGGAGGTTCTGGACTGCTGCTGGACTGCTGGACTAAAAAAGCTGTGACAGGACTCTGCGCTGGCGGGCGAGTGCTGGCTGACAGCTGGCATGGGCAGGGTAGGTAGTGTATGTATTATTGTTGGTGACGAAGCAGGAGATATCTCTCGTCCTAAGATGTACAGTACAGTACTATTATGTATGTACGCAGTGACAACAAGCAGCGTGAACGTGTCCGCCTGTGGTCATAACGCAAAATGCAAACTGCAACGGTACTTCGTACGAAGTTGGTTAGCATTTTATGGTCTAGCATCGTCTCGTATATATGTACATTGGCGGTACTTACCCACCCATGATAATATAGAAACAAAAAAAAACATCAAGCTGTTTGATAAATTCCCCTTTGGCTCCCTATCTCCCTTGCCTCCCTTCTCACTCCCACTCTCTGTATCTGTACCTGCATTACTGTATTACTCACTTGCTGCTACTGTGCTTGATATCTCCGAGCTGGGCATCTCTCCATTCCAGAGGGCCATAGGCAGCTCCACACGCCACGCTTTGTTCGGAGAAAATATCCAAGCTCAGACCTCTTTTCTTCACTTCTCACTGCAAACCACCCCCATTATTATTCTTTCTCCACTCTCCATGTATGAAGGAGACTCGTGCATCCCCTTCGCCTGCCACAACTTTAATTGTTCAGAGTTCTGACCCATCCATCCGTCGAGGACTCTTGCCGTTGGTGGTGCTTACCGGAATTACAGTGTCACTACACTACAGACTAACGAGCGAGCTCTCCCCTCTCTCACTCTTCATCCTCCCAATCTTTGTTTCGTTTTCTCCATGAGCCAAGTCGAAACAACCACCCAAGAGTCGCTGGACCAACCAGAGTAATATACAGTATCTGTTATCCAAGATCTCCCTTTAAAGCTGCAGCTGCGCCTTCCACCACCACAGTCTCTACCGACTCGTCGACCAGGATCAAAAATATCATCGCCTCGGCCGTTTCAATAATTGAGCTCATCAAACGCCCTCTGCGTCAAATCCCCACCTACTAACTATTCGTGGACCAAAAACAATTGTATGAGACTAACTCAATTGACCGACTTTCTTTCGAATGCTAGCACGACAAACTGTTCTCGCCGTCGCCAACAACCGCGACTCGAGCTGATGCTATTCTGGGTTGGAACAATTGAGGCTTCAATATGCAGTCCTTCGAGAATAAGCCCTCGACCCCGACAAAGCGCCCGGGCGTTTCTCTAACCCTCGATACTGGCTACAAAGGAAAGGAGAGGGAGATTTCTCCCCCGCGGACTCCTCCCAAGAAGGAAAACCACCGTTCTAGTAGAGGCAATTCTGCAGCTGGGAACCGGGCGCTTAAAGTACGAACAGGGCCCAGGGAGACTTTCTTGGACGATATAACGCCCGTCGACCCGGCGAATCGAGGACATGATCCAGAAAAGCTCCAAGATAATCGGGATTCGCACGACCTTTCGCTGTCCCCTCAACAAGTTACCCGCGACTCGTTGGTTGACCACATGTTGCTCTCCCTCGATCAATTCTCCTTTGGACAGGATGGAGACGGATTTGGCAGGCAACCTACAGTCGACGAGGAGCAGTTGTATTCGACCTTTTCAGACGAGGACCCCTATCAGCCGACACAAAGCTTTGCACAGAGGAATGGGCGTGGAGTTGGACATAGCTATTCGTACAGTTCGGACTACGAAGTTGCAGATGATTCATCTCGATATTCAGGGGGTCAATTATCTCGAGGAAGGAGGAGTAATAGTAGCTCGAACTTTCAAACCAGCCTGGGGAGGATAAACAGTGTTCGGAACGAGGGGACTTCGACGTTCTCAGGGTTCAGAGCTCAGGCGCCGCAACAGATACCCCCGCGAGGAATACACTCACGGAGTGGGAAAGCCAGCAAGGGAAGCAGTATCAATAGCTTCGAGTTGGGATACGCTCAGGTTACAAGTAGTCAGCGGTGGGCTCATGGACTAGCTGGACGATCCTCAAGCTTTGACTACGGCAGTGATCGAGTAGCGATGAATGCACCTTCTCATCCAATTCCTCGGCAGATAGAGACGAATGTCCCCCCTTTCAACCACTATGATTACGACGCTGCGCCGACGCCCACAGTACCCGTTGGACCTCGAAGGATTCGGCCCGTCTCTCCAATAATGATACCTCAGCCAGAACTAGCGCAGGCAGAACCGCCGCCAAAGCTGGAGAGAAAGAGGAGCGCAAAGTCTTCGAAGAGCGGCTATAAGGGGAAGCTGGGTACGAGCAATGCTGCCGGGGGTAGATTTGATTATGGTCTGAAAGATCGTTCTCGTGAATTACCTCCTATGCCTGCATTCATCAAGGAACCCGCGTCTGCACCAGCGCCTCTGGTCGGTTACGGAAAGACGAAAGAGCAGAGCTCACCCGGTCCTGCTCAACCCAAGGACCGTCCGGGATTCTTCAGGAGAGTTTTCGGCTCGAGGAGCAGCCCCGTGACTCCTGCTGAACCTCCTCCCTCGCACGGTTCCACGACTTCTGCTGAAACGACGGATCGACCACACAGTCGTCCTCAGCATATTGGCAGCCAGATCAAATCACAGCTTGCAAATTCTCCCCGAGAAATGCCCACTCCGCCAAAGGAGCAAGCGCATGTGCTCACTAAGAAGCCGTCGTCCTTTTTTCGGCGGCGTAAGAAGTCTGTGACTGAGCCCGAGCCTGCGGTTCCCATAGTTCCTCAGTTCGCATTAAAGACTACTGAGAGAGAACCCACGCAGATGAAGTCATCTCCGAACTCTATCAGTAGCCTGAGGGAAGTGATGAAGCCATATCTAAGGACACCCGCGAGAAGTCCGATCGATCTCTACCCCCATGCGCAAATAGACCGACAAATGAACGATAGTCCAGAGCCGAACGAACGTTCTGCGAGGGGCTTTTCTCCAGACTACGAGCCAGACAAGAGCGCCACGATCCGCACTGTGCAACCAAGCGAGCGTGAATCCTTGGATAACCCATCGTCCTCTCCACCAGCTCAAAAGCAAATCGCATCCAACTCCCCTGCAGACCTACCTGTTGTAGATGGCTCAAAAGCGGTACGCATTGGCACCTTCCTTCAGGATAGCAGTGATAACGACCCCGATGTCCCGCCCACCGTAAGCTCAGTGAACGGACCGGAGAAGAAACAGCTTCCTGATTATACAATACCCTCGCCGTCGGTTGCAAGGGATATGGCCCTTGTTGCAGAGTACGAGAGAGTTCACTCGAAACGATCCCCAACCACGTCAAAGCCAGATATAACCATAAAATCATCGACCGTTGATTCTCCTCGCAGTCCTACCGACTCCAAGTCAAGTACAAAACAGGCCACGCTGACCACAAAAGATGAGGAATGGGTCATGCTAACACCTTCCAAAGCACAAAATCAAGCTGAAGAGGGCCAAGAAAATCGTGTTTGGCTAGAAGCATCATCATCAGATGAAGATATTGCCGTTTCGAGTCTTGCTTTGCCGCTTGACTCCAACCAAGCACCAAGCAGCGGGGTATCTGGGTCCACCGATACAGTACATACACCCGCAACAAGTTTGCCCATCTTGCAAGTAGAGGGCAAGGAGGAGGAGACACAAACCCTGCCACAACCGCAACGTCTCTTACCTCCTGCCGAAGCCATCAAATCTCTCGATGAAAGCTCTTCGGTTTCAGCCATTGTCCCTGGCGAAAACGATCGTGAGAGAGCGAAAAAGATATATGATGGCAATGAAGACTTTATCCTGAAGGAGAAAGCGGCTGCTTGGCTTGGAGAAGACGGCCCCGCTCGTGCGAGGGCATTATTGGCCTACATGGAGCTTTACAATTTCTCAAACTTGAACGTTCTTGCTGCGATGCGGCTTATGTGTGGTCGCTTGGTGTTGAAAGCTGAGAGCCAGCAGGTTGATCGGATCTTGATGAATTTCTCAAAGCGGTGGTGCCAATGCAACCCCAATCATGGATTTAAGGGAATTGGTGAGGGATCCGAGGCCTTTTAACAATAAATGTACTAACAGCAACATTAGATGTCGTTCATACTATTTGCTATTCGATCCTCTTGCTCAATACAGATCTGCACCTGGCGGATATCGAGTCAAAGATGACCCGAAGTCAATTTGTGAAAAACACGATGCCTACCGTTCGCCAAAGCGTGGCCGATTTGGCGCCTGATGCCTTTGAACCAGCTAGGCCAACCATCTTACCAGGCAAGAGCTCGACCTTTGATTCCACCAAGCAGAATAGCAATGGTACTACGAATCCTCCTCCAGAAAAGTCCCCAACTGAAGCCGAACGACCATCCTGGCGTGCATCTTTCAAACCTCCACCTCGAATCGACTCGGACGGAATTTCACCAACTCCACTAGACTACGACACTCCTGTTGATGACTGCGGGCCTTTGGTAAAGGCACCTTTCCATGGCACCTTGCGAACCTGGGAAGTGCAGGTTGAGATTGTGCTGAAGGATTTCTACAACTCCATCCGGACTGATCGGCTTCCGTTGTTCGGAGCGACTGTTGAGAGGCCGCTCGCTCAGGCGTCGTCATCGAACAGTCTGTCAGTTTTTACCACTGGAATGCTGCGTCGGACGCCAAGCGTCCTGAGCAAAGCACCATCCGAATCTCAAAGCTTTGTCAGAGGTAGAACAGCCGAAACTGTTCGGGTAGGCAACGGAAAATGGGCCAACAAGAATCGGTCTCGGCCTCGCCTGTACCCCGGCTCTGGCATGGGTTCGAGCCGAACTAGTTTGGACGATCAGTCTTCAATGTGGAGTCCGTCGGTTTCATCCAGCACGTGGAGTAAATACTCCCTTGGGAAGACGCACACTTCGATGTCTGTCGATTCACTAGGGTCGGGCTTCCCCAGTAATGATTACCAGCAATCAATTGGATTTGCCAATGCTCTCAGCCAAGCAATTATCCGTGAGGAGACTATTGGAAGCTCGGGCAGTAATGGTAGCGAACGAAGCGACCATGACGAGGTTCGGGTTGCCCCGTTACTTGAAGATGAATCGCTAGAGCTCCATGGAGCCCCATGGGCCAAGGAGGGTATTGTCAAGCATAAGCATCATCTGGAGGCTTTGGACAAGAAGGCAAAAGATCGCAACTGGAGCGAAGTTTTTGCTGTGATTGAGAAAGGCTACATGAGCTTGTTCTCCTTCTCCTCCAAGAGCATGCGCAACAAGTCTAAAGGAATAGTGGCGGGCGGAGTAGTCGGAGGGGGAAATTGGCAAGAGAACGCTCAGAGCCTCGGATCCTTTCTGCTTAGGCAGACTATTGCCAGTGCCCTTCCATCTCCTGGCTACTCGAAAGCTCGCCCCCATGTCTGGGCCCTTTCTTTACCAACTGGAGCTGTTCACCTTTTCCAAGTCGGTACTCCAGATATCGTCAAGGAGTTTGTTTCTACAGCCAACTATTGGAGTGCCCGCTTGTCAAACCACCCTCTTGTTGGCGGTATCAGCAACATCGAGTACGGCTGGTCTGACGCCATTGTCAACAACTCGTTAGTAAACGCCATCAACGAGTCGACAAGACCTTCCACCAGTGGCAATCGACCAAGTCTTCAAAGCTCTCTTCGATCGAGTCTTGATCAGGGGTACCCAAGCGGAGGCTTCAAATCTCGTCTTCCAGGAGACAAGATCACAATCTCAGATTGGTCACCCCCAACCCAAAGTATGAGAGCAAGCAATTTGATGGAGGCGGATCAGCTACGCACTCTATCGGATTATGTTTCTGGAATAGAAGAAGAACTTCAAAAGCATAACC
This sequence comes from Ploettnerulaceae sp. D365, assembly GCA_003988805.1. Classification (NCBI taxonomy): domain Eukaryota; kingdom Fungi; phylum Ascomycota; class Leotiomycetes; order Helotiales; family Ploettnerulaceae; species Ploettnerulaceae sp. D365. Next base: position 161,406 of record QYAL01000075.1, read on the forward strand.
AATTGCGAAGTCCCATGCTCCTTGCCGTAAGTTTCCTGCTAGTAATCTGATGGAATCCAACTAAAATTACACAGTTTACACCACGTCATCCTAATTCACAGAAAGCCATGGCCAATTGGGAAAAGAAATCATCCTACCTCCTCCGCGAAATCGTCAAATTTAGAACGTACATCGACTGCCTCCAAGCCGCCGAGATCGGCAAGCAAAAGATCTACACCGAACGCGCAGAACGACGAACAATCGAGAGCGAGGATGACGATAATGACGAAGGCGACATTACTCTGAGACCGGAATAATCACCCTTTCATTTGTTTGTATCACTTAAAAGACGAGATCATGTCTATATGTATTACGCTTCTGTTTTGTTCCACCTCAGCTTTCCGTTGAAAGAGTTCATTCACGAATCTTGCATTTAATAATGGAGCCTGCGCTTGTACATAGCTGCCCAACGTCGGACTTGGGTATTTGATTTGACTATCCTTAGCAGAGAGATTGGTTGGAAATCAGCATATTGCAGGTTTTTTGTCGGCTGGCGATGGCGTTGGCTTATTTTGTAGTGTATACCCCTTGGCTGTTGTTTTGCGCTTTGCTTCTGGATAGATATGTGTAAGGGAGGCTTGGATATTCCAGTGAAGCTTTTGAGAGCTGGATAGATGGTGATTGGTTGGTGTACAGCGTTACGAAACACGAGATCATGAGGTTTGGCTAGGAAGGGAAGGATAATTTAGCGAAATATACTTCAAGTAGACGGCAAGAGATTACTTACTTAGTGATGAGAGATGATTAGAGAAGACTTGGTGTGTGTGGTTGGAGAAAATACAAATATTTTTTATCCCTCTGTTCATGTTTTAGCCTCTTTTTCATCTTTTCGGATTAGGGTCGCCTGTTTTACACAGTACGTATCTATTCATCTGCTGCGTAGCTCAACTTCCAATAGGAAAAAGTACTTAACTGTGTGTCATATATATACCAGAGGCAGAGCAGTGATGTCAGTCCCACTACCAAATAAATAACTCCCCTCCCTGCCACCTCCCACCCATACCATACTATAATGATTAGAATTTTCCGATTTCATAAAAGCTCATCATCAGCTTCTCCTATAGTATCTATCTCTTTTTTCTAGGTTTATGAAGTATATCAAACATGCCTATACATAACACCTTCCTTCCTTCCACCGCAATTATCCATAAAACAACAAGCCTCGATAAAATGCACACCCTCTCTGCAATAAACGCTGTTATATTGTATGGTGATACTTACTTAATCCACATTCTAAAAGAAAAAAAAACATGCGTAGTATATATAGTACGTACGTATATATACGTATCTGGTATTAATTCCGCAGGCGTGAAAAATTATGTATGTATGTATGTAGATAGATAGATAGATAGATAGAATAGGTATCTGAGCAGTGATTTATCTAAGTGACATCTGTTATAGGGTATTAGGGTTTGAGTGCAGTATTGGATATAGTGGTGTATAGTGAAGTATAGTGAAGTAATGTATGGTTATAATGCATGGTTATAAGAAGCGTGATGGTGATGGTGATGGCTAGGGATATGGTTATATTGTGGTGCGGTGCGGTGCGGTGCGGGTATTGTATTGATTGTTTGTTTGTTATGGTTTTTTTTTGGGGGGGGGGTTGATGGAGATGGTTCTGGGGGTATTGGGAAGGGAAGTGAGGTTTTGTGTATATATGTATGTTAGGAGAGAGAGATGAGATGAAGTGAGGTGGATTTAGAATGGATTTGAGGTGTGGTGTGGTATAGTGTGGTGAAGTGATATCGAAGTGATAGTAAAGGAGGCTGTGTTGATTGAAAACCTCACAGTTGAGCTAAAGTCATTGTAATTGTATCTAGCGAAATAGGTATATATATATGTCTTAGAAGTTGGGGTTTGCTGCTAGCTACGGGGAAGTGTGGAAGTGGAAGTGGAAGTGCGTGGCTGAGAGACTTGAGTTTCATGTTTTCGTCTATGATACATGTACTGTAGTGGGGAGCTAGAAACTGGGGGAAGTGCTGATGTTTTGATGAACAAGGTGGTTGAGGTAGGTGATAGGTATAGTACTGTAAAGTGGAAGGAAGATAGATTACTTATCATTGAATTTGCACTTTTTCAAGATATTGTAGTGCCAACTCATCAATGGCAGTTTTATTTTGTACACAGCGCCTTTTAGCATACATGACCGACCCACTTTACTTTTTCAGTGGTATCTCCTCCGCATCCTCGAACTTAACCTTTCCATCGCGACCGACTTCCGCAAAATGGAATCCGGTAGGTATATCTTTGTGCTGCTGCTTTGCCGCCGCTCCCTCCTCGGAATTCTTCGGCTTGCTGGCAAGCGTAACAGCAGCCTGTACAGCTCCAGCCTCGGTATCCGCAATCTCGTTCACATCTCTTGCGGTCAAGACATCACTGATCCGCGAAGCTCGCGAAGATATCAGGATCGTGGTTGGGCCGTGGAATTTGAGGAACAGTCTATCACCCCATATTGTCCTCCTCGCTGTGGTCCTTAGGTTGAAAAGGAGCTGAGTGAAGCCTCTCCAAGTAGCTGTCTCCTTCATCACGCGAAAGAATTTGATGTCTCGCACCAAGTATCCGAGTCCTAGATTTGGAATCTGAAATCGTAGACTCGATGATTTTAGCCGGTACGGTAATGGAGGATGTTGGGTGATTGTATATGCAACCACATTGCCTGGATGTGCCACATATTCCTCTCCAGCTCTCAGGTTGATTTGATAAACCTGTCCCGGTCCAGCCAATGCAACAAGCCCTCTTCCAGTTATTTCTGAATTACCCCAATGAGCCAGACCCATTCCCCGATTGACTGCTGGTGATACGGAAAGTGTGTGTCCCGTCCAAGCTAATAATGCCTTCCGTTGCGCTACCATCCAATCCACCGTCCCATTTAGATGTAATATAGTGAAGGAAGTGAGTGGTGACTTCGTCGAAATTAGAGCTGTTATAGGACTTGTTGCGGAAATTCTTTGGTATAGGAAAGGTATGCCCAGGGCGGCCCTCCGAAAGGGCTCCAGTATGGACAAGGTCGATTGTGTCTGCTTTATATATCAGCCAAAAAAGTTTTGTGATTCTCTAGTTGGCTAGACTGACATTTTCTGACTTCCCACTGAGTCCAACCAGAGTGCCCCTTCTGGTGTACAATTTCTGGGAAGCTGATAATGAAACGGACAAGAGGGAATAAGGTGCGCCTAGAACTTCGAATCGAGCGTCTGAAAGTTTTTCCAGCACATTAGCAGAGGATCGCAGAGGTTCTAGGAAAGGAACTCATACCAGCTGAATCTGGCGAAGCATCAATTGAGTTACTGAGAACATCCCCGGTAAGTATTGGGGATTCTGTTGTTGGCGTTGCGCTGATTTGTATGGTTCGCCGGCCATAACCTCCCGCAGAAGGACCTTGAAGCTGCCGAAAGCCTCGGGCGGCGTTGCCCAGCGGTATTCGACCACGCATAGCTGCTTTTGGAGTTAATAGGTGCAACTGTCTTGTAAAGCTTCGATTTCCAGATTTACTTCAGTCCAGCCCAGCCCGCCGAGTGCAGATGGTTCGTGCCTCAGGCGAAGCGAAGGTTCCAAAACCGCGATAATGGCGCAATGGAATACAGTAATAAGCCCAAGATCCTACAGCACAATGCAGAGCTTCGGTTTGCTATTGCAGCAAGTAGATATCATTCCACGACTCTGGTATCTTGTCGGTCTTTCTAAGCTCCTCATATGCTGAAACTTGTTGATTAACACCGTTCCGCCAACCGACGAAAGCTGCTTGAAGCTACCCCTCCAACTCCCGCGAACCGGGAACAAAACAATGTGGGGAGGAGAGTGTACGAACCTATAGCAAACATAAAGCTACAACCGGTAGCGAGGATGATTCTACGGAGTCTGCGCCGACCTTCATGCTTGAGTTTAAGAGCCTCGCTCCGGCCGCAGCCATGGAATCAATTAGGAGTCGGATTGCGAGTCTTCACGAGCTCAAATCGGCTTGCGAAGGATGCTTCTCAGAAGACAACAACCCCAAACCAAGCTTTCAGACAGCCCGGACCTGCAGGCGGTATTCCAGGAATAAAACTAGATACTGCGAAGAAGCCTGCTACAGCCACCCCTGCTCGAAAGGATCCTCTCGCCCTCGATAACAAGACGAATAAGGAGCAACGGAAGGCAGACTGGGCTATCATGAAGGAAATGGCCAAGTACCTGTGGCCGAAGGATAATCTTGGAACCAGGTTTCGGGTTGGATTATCGCTGGCTCTGCTCGTTGGGGCCAAAGTCCTGAATGTTCAAGTACCGTTCTACTTCAAGAATATTGTGGACGCGATGAATGTCGACTTTGTAGCAGTTGGGGGTACTGCTGCTACAGTGGCTGGTTCCATGATTTTTGCGTACGGCTTGACTAGGATTGGAGCAACCCTTTTTCAAGAGGTTCGGAATGCTGTGTTTGCCAGTGTTGCCCAAAAGGCCATCCGCCGGGTTGCTTGTAATGTCTTTGATCATTTACTGAGACTGGATCTCAACTTTCATCTCACGAAACAGACTGGTGGTTTGACCAGAGCTATTGACCGAGGTACCAAGGGTATCAGTTTTCTCCTCACATCTATGGTCTTTCACATTTTACCTACGGCGCTGGAGATTTCTATGGTATGTGGGATATTGACATATCAGTATGGCGCCAAGTTTGCGGCCGTCACAGCATTGACTATGGTCGGCTATACTGCTTTCACGATCTGGACGACTGCTTGGAGGACGAAGTTCCGGAGAGCTGCGAACGCGGCAGACAACAAAGGATCTACTGTAGCAGTCGACTCATTGATCAACTATGAAGCTGTCAAATACTTCAACAACGAAAAATTTGAGGTTGGCAGATACGACCAGGCTCTGAAGGAGTATGAGAAGTCATCTATCAAAGTTGCAACATCGTTGGCGTTCCTCAACTCGGGACAGAATCTCATCTTCTCAAGTGCCTTGACCGCTATGATGTACTTTGCTGCAGATGGGGTTGCGACTGGAAATCTGACTGTTGGTGACCTTGTTATGGTCAACCAACTGGTGTTCCAACTTTCGGTACCCCTGAACTTCCTCGGATCCGTTTACCGAGAACTTCGTCAATCCCTCTTGGACATGGAAACTCTTTTCAACCTTCAAAAAGTGAATGTTGCGATTAAGGAGCCTCTGAATGCAAAGCCTTTGCAACTAAGCAGAGGAGGCGAGATCACTTTCGAAAATGTAACTTTCGGATACCACCCTGATCGACCCATCCTAAAAAACTTGAGCTTGACAATCCCGGCGGGAAAGAAGATTGCTATTGTGGGGCCCAGTGGCTGTGGAAAATCGACGATTCTGCGCCTGCTGTTCCGTTTCTACGACGTTCAGGAGGGGCGGATTCTTATCGATGGTCAGGATATTAGGGAAGTTAACTTGGACTCCTTGAGAAAGGCGATTGGTGTTGTTCCCCAGGATACACCGCTCTTCAACGACACTATTGAGCACAACATTAAGTATGGTGATCTGAGTGCTTCTCCCGAGAAGGTCCTCGCTGCCGCCCAAAGAGCAAAGATCCATGACATCGTTTCCGCATTTCCGCATGGATACAAGACCATGGTAGGAGAGCGAGGCATGATGATCTCGGGAGGAGAGAAACAGCGCCTCGCCGTCTCAAGATTGATCTTGAAGGACCCACCGTTGCTCTTCTTCGACGAGGCTACTTCGGCTCTGGACACGCATACCGAGCAAGCGCTGATGCAAAACATCAATAGCGTCTTGAAGGACAAGGCGAGGACTAGTGTATTCGTTGCTCATCGTTTGAGAACCATTTACGACAGTGATAAGATTATCGTTCTTAAGGAGGGACAAGTGGCAGAAAGTGGAACTCACCGTGAGCTAATTGACACTGGTGGTGTCTACTCGGAGCTTTGGAGTGGTATGTTGACCCACGACTTTTCATTTCTACCGACGTTTCTAATTTGCTCTATAGCTCAAGAGACATTGTTTGATGACGAAGGTGGACAAAGAGAAGTTGAAATCAAGGATGTCGATATCAGCGAGACGGCCGAAGACCGGCCGAAGCCTTGAGCGAGAACAAACGATGGAGCCGGAGAGATCTGATGATGCTCCTGTTATTGAAAAATCCCCTTTCTAGCTCGGAAGATGAGCGCAAACGCACTCTATGAGAGGAGCTTCTTATATTTGTCGCAATGTAGTCGTATCACTTAGAACGTCTTTTTGGGACTCATGAGTGGTAGTGTATGGGATTGGAATACGAAGTACTGTAACGTGGTTTACCAGGACCTCGTGATTATCAGGACCTCGTGAATTTTTCCCTTACCCCACCACTTTAAAATATAATAAAACTACTACAACATATCA
>QYAL01000076.1:0-107070 GCA_003988805.1 Ploettnerulaceae sp. D365
CAGCGCGCGCGCATTATGAGTTCATTGGTGGTACCCCCCCTGCTAGCGTAGAACCTGCGAGAAAGCTTGGCGGGACTGATACGCCGAATACCAAAGTATGTGTGGCTTGAGAGACTGAGAGAGGAGGAGAGAGCTTGGCTCGTTTAGATGATCGACAGCTTGGATTATGTATGTATTTGGAAAGATGTGGTGGTGGGCTCCACAGATCTTCTCCGTTCCCTCGTCCGTCCTTACTACTACTCTACTCTGCAGGCAAATAATACAGATATCCATGGATTGATCATCGAGGGGTCAGAGGGCAGAGGATGGGAAGGGAAGGGAAGGGAAGAATTGAGCTGTTGACAAAGTGATTATTTGCGCAACAGGCGTTTATACTTCCCTCGGGAATCCCGGATTACTGCACAGTGCGAAGCATTCTGTGCATTGGATCAACAGCGGTCGATCCCTTGACCGGTCGGTGCCACCGTGTTACGAACGGGCTTGCGTTGTACCATGCAAGGACCCCTTCCCCTCTCCATTCGTCTCTCTATCTATCTCTCTCCATCTCTCTTTCTCTCGCCGACCATTATTATTATTCCGTCTACAAGTCGAGTCTGTACATCGGGGTCCATTATTTATTACTGGCCACGGCAGGCTGGCTGGCGGGCACGCAGGCGGGAGATAAAGTTACGATCGCCTGCACGGGAAATCTCGGTCGTTTCACTCTCGCCTTACGAAGAGTGTTCAAGACACGTCCACCCGGCCCGTTATCAAGACTGTCTGAGAAACAATCGTATCAAGCCACGATGCTACAAGAGGCTTGAACACCTCTTACATCCGAATCTTCTCCTCATTACTCCGAAGGCTGTTGTTATTATTGTTGTTGTCGTTGGATATACTGATGCGTGCTGGCAACTCTACAGCCAGCTCGGCCTCGTATCTTAAAGTGCATTCCTCTCTCCTCTCATCAACGTCATCTAAACAAATTTCCACATCACCTGCCGATTCTCTTCAGCAAGAAGGCTACCTGCAGCAACTGATACAACGGGAAGCTGTCTTTCATTATTCGGCACACTCCGGATTTTCTCTTCGTTGCTTCTGTTTTAGAGTTTGAATAACCCACGGATCCACATTCTCTGGGCTTTAGCCTCGATGTTGTCAGCCTTTCAATTGATATGACGCTTGCCAAATGTAGCGGAGACACTTCTTCTACTGTTTTTTTAGTTCCATAGAGCAAATGCTCTTGGAAGTCCTCCTTGAAGCGAGGGCGAGGAGTACTTCGTAGTTACCTCCCCCTTCACACTATCCGTATCCCTTGATCTGCATGTCTCCGGCCCAGTACCTCAGCATTGGGCCACGCCTCACCGTCTCTCCTCACTTCCTGCACGACATGCCAAACACCTCATTATTCCGGCGAAACAGCTGTCTTCGCGAGAGATATCCCCTGCGCCGGCAGTGGCAGAAACACCCAGTCAGCCATCCAGGTACGAACCGATCGTCTGGCTTCAAGCCAGGAACAGATGGCCTGTGCCAATGCTTTCACATGCAGACCTACATCTCATACCTCTAGGGAAATACCATCTTCTCAGATTCTCCACCATTTGTCATGCCCACGCCACATGGTATGATGCTCTCACAGCCTCACTTTCACAGATCGTAAACCACGGTCTCAGCACCAAACGCTTTTCACGGATCCACCGAGAACTGAAGACCGGAAAACTTCCCAAAATGACCTCGCTTCGGAGGAAACCACGTTCCCCATTACCAAGGGCGTCCCAATATGGTTCGACAACACCCTCCTCACAGCAAGGATATTACGATAGCGTTCATATGTACACAAATATCGAACGTTCTTTTGCGCCCATGGAACACTAATTCAAGCCTCTCTCCTTTCGACTCAATATCTATCAGAATCTCCTCCGCCGTATCTATTTAATTCTATCATCTCTCACAAACGATCACCCCCCCGCCACCGATGATCCCGATCCAGGGCCAGACCCTCACGCCATTCCACCTCTTTTTCCAATACAAACCAGCATCCCCTTACCCTTCCATATCAATAGCCTCATTATTATTCCCAATAATTGCAGCCCTTCGTTCCTCAATACGAGACCGAATAAGTTTGTTGATGTTCAAGCATGTCGTCGATCATGGGCACTCTCGGCTGAGGCTTCCCCGCGCTGAGGACACATCCCTGTTCCCCAATGCCGGGGCTATTGGTCCCAATAAAATTTTGTGATCGCTCGTCTCCAGATTTCGCTTACCACTGTTTTCGTCCTCTGGAAGCTTCATTTAGCGATATGCATGCGAGTTCAGATGGGAGCACATTTTTGCACTGCACTGCGCTTTTGTTTGTCGCTGTCCTGGCTGTCCTCGCTGGTCGGCATGTGCTTTTACATCAGCTCGCATCAGGGGTTGGTTGTCTGGCATCTTCCAAGTTGTTATTTTCCGTCTTCAAGTCTAGCGGGTATGTCCAAGTGGACAGTTAGCTGCTAAGTTTTGAAGTAATTGCCGTTAGGAATGTCTCTGTAATTTGTCAATTTCCACGTGCGGTACATGTCGTATTTGATCCCGCTTTCATTTCTCTTCCTACCAACGAAATCGTCCCAACATTTATATCCACATACCTGATCGTCAAATTTGCAATCTGTACTTTACGAAGGGTACTAGCAAGCATCGTCAAACTTGTTTCGCAACTTTACCTGAGTGTACTGTCTGTCGAACACGAAAAGTTTCGGAATTACCCCTGGAGCACGTGATCACCACGCGATGACCCAATTTTCCTTCTCTTCATCAGAATCAGCACAGCATATGCGAGCAAGAAAGCGATATGATGATTAGACTTTGATCTCTTAGAATATGCTTGTTTGTAGTGCTTCAAGACATTTCGTCGATACTAGCAGCGTTTCTCTCACGTTCAGTTCAGCCTTACCCGAGTGCTATCCGCCAGTACCTCCCCCGAGACCTCTAACTGCGACATGAAAATGTCGCAGAGAGCTTGTCAAATGTGTGGATTTAATTCTCTATCCTCCTGCTGTCTGCCCCCATCATCCCAATGCCCCCTTCAGGCTGTTTCTCTGAGCCAAGAACTCTCTCGTCCTACTTGACAAAACTGACAACTCTCCACCCATCCAACGGTCAAACAGCGCTTCGATCCCTCCACAGACAAGCATTAGGCGCAGCAACTCGCAAGATTCCGATTTGTGCCCCTTTATTTTCCTCCCCTTTCACCTCGCTGCCATGGTACCGTGTCAAGACCAGGGCCGATCCTTGCTTTTTTTTTTTCCTTCTCCGCCCAAAAATTATTCTCCGATTTCTTCATTGAAACGTCTGAGAGTCGAACGCAAAGCAAAGCAAGGAGAAAGATCAATCCTTGCTCTCTGCTGCCTATTGTTCGTGCGTCTCTAGCACTGCACTGCCTCACGCGACAACACTATTGTTATTGAGAGGATTCGCCGAGTTTGGCAGCTGGTCGGTCCATTATTTCTTCTCAGATAGGGACATGGGAGTTTTGAGTTGCCTTCCAGCCGCCTGTACGAAGTAGTAGCGGGTGCTTTGTCCTCGAGCTGCACATACAACAACCCACTACGATCTATCTCATTCTGGCAGGTCACATCAACCTCCGCTTTTACTACTCGTTCACGTCCCGGTTTTGGTTGCAAAGCATGCATGGCATCTCGCGTGGCATCGCGTTGAACTAGGATCTCCCCAACAAACAATAAGGCAGATTGCGTGCATGGAAGATTCGATAGTTCCTTCTGGGGTCGAGATGGAAGTAGTGGGCACCAACGCCCGCATACATCTCTACGAAGCACGAAGCACGAAGCTATGATCCCTATCCCTGAGGAGCAGGCGAGCAGCTTAAGTTAGGAAGAATCGTGCCGGATTATTGAAAAAGGACAATAGAACAAGGGAAAAGAGAGGAGAAGGAGAACGGGAGGGAAAAGGCTGTGTAAGATTATACATGCTCCACTTTGACCGCGACATAGTTCGGAAATTTGTTCGTTACTACTGCATGTACGAACTTACGAAGTCCCGCAAGACGGATGGACGTCCCGATCTTGCTGATCAAGGAGTTGCGAGGTTGAAACTTTCGGTGTGAGATGAGCCTGGTCCGGTACGTACCGAGCTTTTACAAGTAAGTGGTCTGTCTGGCTCCAAGTAGTGAGTGGATTCGAGGGAGACAAAGACAGCAGTACAGTAAGTGATCTCGATATCTTTCAAGTTGCATGTGTACTGTATGTTTTTGCAAAAAGATATCGCAGGCAGATCCTTCTCCACATGCTCCTCTTTTCTCCTTTCCTCCTCTATTTCCCCCTCACTACAGTAGCAATCGCTCGATCTACAGTAATACACCTATACCCCTCCCTCTCTGCTATGATCTTCCTTCCTCTCCCCCACCCATCCATCTACTCATCCACTCATCCAGCCACCCGCCCCCAGGTAAAAACCCAGAGGATCCTGGATTCAATAGTAAAGCTACTAGTTAGTCCCAATTGCCATTGCCCATTCCTTCTTTGTTTTTGTTCTTGTTTTTCGATCGATACGAAGGTACTGCACAGTACAGTTAGTGTCAGCTCGGCTAAGCTAAACTAAGCTAAGTACAGGCCGCTTAGACCTCTTATCTGTGTCTCGAGAGAGGAGAGAGGAGAGAGGGGGGAAAGGGGGAGGGGAGGGGGAGGGGAGGGGGAAGAGAGAGAGAGAGAGAAAGAGGGTTCCGGTATGAGCGGATGTTGGATTCCTGGGACCTGGGTTTGGAGAAATGGAGATAGGGGTGGGGAGGGAGGGGAGGGAGAGAGCGAGGGTAGGATTAAGCTCGTTCCTCTTGTTCGTTTTGTTTTTGTTTCTTTGGTTGGGGTTGTTTGTTTATTGAGTCCTGACCAATGGAATAGAGCCGAAGGGCGAAGGGGGATATTCTTTGATGGGAGGGAAAGAGGGGAAGAGGGGAAGGGACCGGGAGAAGTTACTGCCACGGGGGGGAAGGACCGGGAGGATGTTTGTGTACGTATGGGCCGGGTGGATGTGGATGGATGGATGGATGGATGTGGTAAGTACAGACTGTACAGTAGGGCCGGGATGGATGGGATATGGTAAGTAGGTATGGATGGGATGAGAAGTATATTGTTTAGGAGAACTTGGAAGTTCGAAGCGAGATAAAGAGGGAGAAGGGATGGGATGGGATGGGATAGGATGGAATGTGTTGTAGTATAGGGGTTCCGATATAGGGTTTGATTTGTGGTTGATACTTGTTAAGTTGGTACTTTTGGCTAGATCATGATAACATGGGGGGATGGGATGGGATGAGAAAGGAAAGGATAGAACAAGATAGGATAGTAACGTGAGAATAGATCATTATCAGCTTGCCTTAACTCGCAAAGTATATTTTAAACCTCTCTTACTTCTTATATATAAATATATGATATATCCGAGATCTTATCTAAACGTATATAGTAAGATGATACTAATAATATCAACAGAACTAACTTCTCGTATATAAACCCATCCATTAACCAATCAATCAATCGATCATAGACCTTGGCCTGGCCTAGCTAGTAAAGCAGATATTCCACTACTTCCCCTCTCCTCTCTCCTCTTCTCTCTCTTCTCTCTCTTCTCTTTTCCATGGAAAAGAAATGATAATAATAATAATACTAAAAATGAAATTTTCCAAGGCGAGATAGTTTTTGATATTAAAAGAGAGAGAGAGATGTATGTGTATGTTTGTATGTATGTGTGTGTATAGCAGGGTAGTTAGTTAGTTAGTTAGGTAGGTAGGTTTGTTTAGTTTGTTATTGTATCGAAGATTCGAAGATGTAAATAGGAGATATGAGGATAATGAGATATGTTTGGAAGTTAATGTGTGGATGTGGGGATTTGGATATGGATGTGGAGATTTCGAGAGGAGGGGGAGAGGGGGAGAGGAGGGAGAGAAAGAGGAAGAGGAATATGACTTCCTTCAGGAATCTCAAGTCTAACGGCTCCCAGGCAGTGACTTTCTCAACAATAATCAAATTCCGACTTATAACTTATAACTTATAACTCCTGGCTCCTGAAAGTATATATAAACATCAGTATACAACTCGATGCTTATATATATATATATGTATACATGTATATGTGTATATGTGTATATATGTATGTAATTCCCTTGATGATATAGATAAGTCATAAGTGTCTTTCTTTAATAGGCAGTTATAGTAGTTAGTAGTTACGTACGTACGGTACGTTATTGGTCGTTAGCTGAAGAGGGCTAGGAGGGCTGACTAGAGGGCTAGGGGGGGAGGATGGTGGGTTGAGAAGAGGGGGGGGGGTTGAATATATGGTGATCGGTAATGATGATGGTGAGGGTGATTTTTTGACTTGATTTGTTGGGGAATGGGGAGTGAGGAGTGAGGAGTGAGGAGTGGGATGGGGAGTGTTTGTGTTGGGATAGATAGGTGGGTAGGTAGGTGGGTGGGTAGGTAGGTGGGATATATTCTTGTTGTTTTTAGGATGGGATATGATAAGATAAGGGGCAGGATTAATCTAAAATGAATTATACAGTCGCAGTAGTTATATATATATCGAGACGGGGCAGAGGGGGAGACAGGTTATTAGGGAGGGGAGTGAGGTGTGGTTTAGTGTAATAGAGGGAGTTGTAGGGTTACTAGGATATATGTATATACGGGGGCAATGAGAGAAGTGAAAAAGGAATGAGAGAGAGATATAAAAATAAAGTCGAGGGAGTATTAGTGCGGAGTTGAGAAGCATTTGATCTCCTGCAAAGGAATTAAGTAATTAAAGCTCCTCTGATAGTGATATCTTTCCCTCATATAATCTAGCCAGAAGACATGTCACACTATGACTTGAACTATTTTTATAATTCCGTGTAAATCTCCATGCCACCATCACATGCACCTATATATATCTATGAACACGGCTTAGTATTGCAAAGATTGTATTTCATAGCATGGTATGTATCTGCGAGTACATAAAGAAAGCTAGCTAGCAGGTGCTGATTGGAAGCTGGTGGCTCTATTTTGTAGGCTTGATTGGCAGTAGATGGCTGCGAGGGTTATCGGAGGGGTTTTGTATCAGCTGCTGTAGTCTGTAGGTGCGTCGGCAGATGTTTTGGAGTTTTGAGTTTTGATGATTCTTCTTGGTAGGAATGAGATTAGAATTGTGATTAATAGGTATATATCACTTTACTTAAAGGGAATATCTTCTATCTTGCTTTTCTTTTTCATATATCTGCATGCCTGGAAGTGTAAATTGTATTACGTATATCCCAGTGGCCATTGTATGAGGCATAACTTTGATGTCGATATGTAAATGAAGCTTGTGGCTGGCTTATTGGGAAGATATCATCGGGAAGAGCTCGAGGCATTTTGACAGTAATCTAGCGTCTTGCAATTATCCGAGGATACCCTTCTTGTACGAAGAATTCAGTAATCAGCGATCAACAGGATATTTCTCGTATATTATAAGCGAATGTACGATGCTCAGTTGTTTGTCGCTTTCGAATTCGTTTAATCTTCGCATCCTCAGCACCGCTCCCTTGATGAGCTTCTCACATATAATTTAACTTCTTCCCGCGGCGCAAAATACGTCAACTGTCAGCGATTATGACACCGCTACAGACGTAGACACTCTGCATATTCCTACTTCTGAGAAGATTAGCGACGGCTTCGAGTTGCTAGAGTTTTCCCGTGCTCGCCGTTGTTGATATTAGCGATCGAGCTAAGCGAATTGGTCAAAGGGGCGAAGAAATCGAAATCCTGGATTTCGCTCTTATCTTTCTTGGGGGGTGTTGGTTTATTCTGCCCGTTCACTTTCTGAAGGTAATATTGTTTCTTGGTATAGGCAAATCATTTGGAATTGGTCGCTGTGACTGCACAGCATGCTGACCCAGTTTGGCATGAATATAGAGCTACTGATTGGAACATATTGCAGAATCGTAACTACGTGCCTTCTATATCAAGAAAGTAAATCAGCGCCCTGTCAGGCGAGGTCTTAGTCGAGATAAATGCCCTCAATCTCAACATGCAAATTGTAGGTGTGGTATAAGTTCTCAAAGCGTACTACCCCTCGCTTAGCAATTTAGGATGTTTCAGGACGTAGTGTTGCTACATTCATCGTTGGGCAAAACTAATTACAGATCAGCAGTAGGTTAGTGATATAACGTATGAATTCAATGTAGGAGACATTGAAGTCTTAAACGGAGAATAACAAATCCGAGGTTGTACTCAATCAGTTTTTTTGCAAGGATGAATTCAACAAGGAAAATGCAACTCTACAGCCATTAAAAGCTTGAAGGATCACTACACTCATCATTGACAAGGGCGACAAGGATTATATCATTTCCCCATGGGCTACCGATGGGATCTTCAGGGGTTCTGAGAAGCCTCTTCTTCTGAGGCTTCTCGAAGGTTTTTTTTTGGCAGTCTTTACAACAAATATGTGGCCTCTTCACAGCTGATTACAGGTTCCTTGAGCTATTCAATCGTCGCCGTGGAGCCATCAAACCTGGATTTATTCTCTGCATTAATAATTCAGGGCGGCAAAGGAAATATTCTCAGAATTATTGATTTCGCTGTGTTGAAAGTTCTGAGTCCATCAGACGCTCCTACCCGGCCACCTACCGAAAGGGGAAGGAGATGATTAGTGTCTTTTTGATAACGCGGAACCAAGGCCGGGAGGTTATATCTGAGAAGATGGGGATGGACAGGATTGACCCGCTTCCGAGGCCCCGCAAATATGGGATATGGTCACTTGACTGCATCCTTTGGAGTTCATACTCTTGCTCCTTGTAAACAAAACAGTCATTATTAGCAGATCTCCCAAACTGGCCTAGAACTGCACAAACGGGTTTCCTGGTCGATAGGGGAACTCGAGCATGTCGATCCGTGGTATGAGGGGAAGAACACATTGGCTGCCCTGCTCAGTACCGCCTTGAACAAAATGACAGAAGGCTACCGAGATGATGAAGCAGAATGCGGAGACGCACGCCCCATACCCCATCACTCCCTGCGATGGGGAAATTGTTCCTCCTCTTCAACTTAAGGAGTTCCACTTGGACGCGAATTACTAGGCTGGGCGTCAAAGGATTCCTTTTCGACACCAGTGAGAAATAAATCGGCTTTGCAAGCGGGTTCTAGGGAGACACTGTGTAATTATGATACACAAAATGCCCTTTCTGTACTTGAGCTCTAACAATTTTCTATCAGGACCACGGGGTTTGTATACAGTATACTGCCAAATGCCCTCTATGAGCATTTTGCTACCTTTTCTAATTCGGCCTCTAGTTCAGCTTCGAGATCAAATAACTCTCTGAGCACCAATACGAGCTTCTCGCCTTCAGACTCTGTCAAGGGGAGCAGTGGTCTTCTCGGAGCTGCCCCGTATCCTTTCAGCTTGTGCAAAGCATATTCTAAATCAGTTAGAACGATTTCGATTAGAACAAAACATAACAAAAACTCACTCATGCCACGAATTCCTGCCGGCACAGCAGCGATATCCGCTCTGGCAAGTATGGCCTCTACCCTCTTTGCTTCTTTCTTCTCTACCTCCGTGGGCGATGGATTATTGCAAAATTTCCAGAACTTCATCGTCGCCAGTGGGGCAAAATTGGGGATCCCACTAACAGTTCCATGGCCTCCGCAAGAGACCCAGGGTATCAAATCGGCAATCAAGCCATCTAGGAATAGGAAAGGAAATTTTCTATCAGTGTTTAGGCAAGGTGTCTCTGATATCACGGCAGTGAGACGAATCAGTTTGCCGACGCTGCCTCCACAACTGCAAAATTACAAGTTAGTAATTGAGCTCTCAAGTCTTTCTGACAAAACTAACGTGAGTTTCACACCACATAGATTCGGTGCTCTTCGCATGATTTCCTCAATGACTGCAGAAGACATGTCTTGCCCAGCAGCATTGGTCGGGAAATTATACAGTAGCAGCGGTATCTACCGAAAATTTCATAATTAGTCTTCTTCAATTACACAAGTATGGAAACTCGGTACAACATACTGGAGAGGCCTCGCAAATATCAATAAAGTACTGGATGACCTGCTCCTGATCCGAATCGAGAGCAGCAGCGTAGTAAGCTGGAAGAATAACCATGCCGGCATCACTGTGATGCGAGTTAACGAAGCCATCGGTCATAGGAAGAGACTCTGCACTTACGCCCCGGCATTTGCGGCAGCTTTGGCTAGGGAGATGGTTTCCCGAGTACTTAGACCTCCAACTCCTGCCACAATTGGCATCGAAGTTAGCCCCTCCTGGTCCAAAGTCTCTCGAATGAAGCGAATAATGGTAACTCGATCATCGTAACTCTACAATATATTAGCATTGTATCAACCAAGGAGCAATATTTAAATACCAGATGAACTGCTTCACCGAGTGAGCCTGCACAAACCGGCACTGGGATTCTCTTTAGCGAAGCGACATGGTGAATAATCAGCATTGTCTTCGCTTACCTATGCCTTTGGATGCTAGATCTGTTGACAAACATTAACACGTTGTTTCTTGGTATTACCAAAAAGCTTGACTCACTCAAAAGATGTTTCTTGTAGCTGACAAGATCTAGGTCTTGATTGTCATCAAAAAATGTAGGGAGTGGGCCATATACCCCTGGTCTGAGTGCACGAGGTAGGCTGGAAGAAGACATTATTGTCCCAAGTATGTTCTGGATAGCCTTTCAATCAAATCATAAGTGATAGCTTGAGCAAACACAATTGGCACGATAATGACATTGAGTAGGCTTCAATGAATTGTACCCAATTGAACGGATCTATCGGGCCCCAGCCGGGGTTGAAGGGAGATTAGACTTCTGGGAAATATGCTGAGCGGTGTATAAACCGATGACCCGCTGGCCAATCAATAACAAATCCCTTAATACACAAAGGTCTATCTATTATGGAGCCCAGTCTAAGATTTGATGGTGGAGTCTCGCGTCAATGTTTACCCCACTATTCAGTACAAGCGCCACAGACCGCCACGACGACTTCGCGCCACCTAAATTACTGACAAGCCTTCTATGCCAATTTTGGTCTTCTTAGCTCAAATGCTTATCTCTACACTAAATTCGCGGTTTTGAAGCCGCCATGCCGATGCTAACCACGCGGCGAATAATTCCGTACTTTGTAGTTATTTCACGACGCGTCCGCTGACTTTTTTCTGTTTCATTGATTTGCTCAGACTCATCTTTCCATTACCAACAAAATCCACCGAGAATCCGAAGTCGGCGCAGCAATGTCGTCTCTAGAGGTACGAAGCCAAAAAAAAAACTCATTTCTCAGCCATTTTGCCTCTGGCTAACTTGAGTCTCGTGACTAGAAGGAGAAGTCTGGAATGCAGAACTCCCATGATGGAGCTGTTGTCAACGAGAGGGCCGCTAGCTTGAACCCGGCCGTTCTAGACGACAATGGAGAGCTTCAGCGTCCGCTCAAGGTCAGTTATATCCTTCAGAAGTGATTCTTTACGTAACTAACTTGAATTTGATGTAGCCTCGACACATGTAACTTAGTCTAACTTTGGCTATAAAAAAACAATGGACTAATTCTTTATTTAGGCAAATGATTGCTATTGGCGGAGTCATTGTAAGTATTGTACTCCAATCAACCATATTTGAGGAATCTAACAAGTATATCAGGGTACTGGTCTTTTCCTTGGTACTGCCGGTGACCTCGAGAATGGTGGTCCAGGTGGACTCTTGATTGGTTATGTTATCATGGCCTCGCTGTTGTACTCTGTCATGGTAGGTGGTGTAAATGTTACACCTGTGTGAAGAGGCTAATATTTGGATCCAGGTTGCTTTAGGAGAAATGGTCTCACAATTCCCTATTGCCGGTGGTCAATTTGCTCTTGCTGGTCGTTTCGTATCACCTGAATTGGGCTTCGCTATGGGTTGGTTATACTGGTACAAGTAAGTTTTGTCACTTAACCCCGCTGTTCATATCTGTGCTAACAAATTACCCTCTAGCTATATTGGTATGTCAATTTCTATGATTTACCAAGCGATATGCGTATTGACGAGTTTATTTTCATAGTTGTTCTCCCTGCAGAACTCTCAGCAGCTTCCGTTCTGATCTCGTACTGGACTCCTGCTGGAAAGGAGGGGTCTACCTGTACTGCCGGGATCTGTAACAACGCCATGTGGGTCGGACTTATGTTAATCGTGGTGGTAAGTACTCGTTCTAGAGTGATGGGAAAGTACGAGCTGATCATGTGATTAGCTCCTCATCAACTTTGCAGGCACCCGCGTGTTTGGCGAGATGGAGTTCTGGTTCTGCTCTATCAAGGTTATCACTATCGTTGGTTTGATCCTTGTAGGCATTATAATCACTGCCGGAGGTGGTCCCAACCATCAGTCAATTGGGTTCAGATTTTGGAAGGAGACCGGCGGTTTCGTTCAATATGGTGACATTCGTAAGAGCTGCCTATTATTTTAAACCTTTCAACCTTGAGGAACTGAAACTAATGGACTTACTCTGATAGCTGGTGCAAAGGGAAGATTCTTGGGATTCTTCAGTGGTACGTGCCTCGATCTCCCAGTCCAGAATTTCAATCTAATGTCATTATAGTCTTGATCAGCGCCGCCTTTGCTTTCATTGGAACAGAAATCACAGCTATTGCCGCAGCCGAGACAGCTAATGTATGTTCCAATCTCCAAATCACCTCAAAAAGCTTTGATATGGATCTAACTGTGCATGACAGCCTCGCAAAACTGTCCCAAAAGCAATCAAGAGCGTGTGGATTAGACTTGTACTTTGTAAGGCACCATCTATTATTGAATTCTGATATTAGCTAACGAAGTTAAAGTCTATCTTTGCAGTGCCTTCTTAGTCAGTCTAAATCAACGGATTTCTTTAATGGAAGTTAGCTTACATGATATTTCAGATCGGATTGCTGGTTTCCCCAACCGACCCCTCCCTAAACCTTGCCTCTACTGCCGCTAAAAGTCCTTTCGTCATCGCGATCCAGGTAAGCTAGCTTCAACGGTGCTTTTTGGCCATATATTTACATTGGATCAATAGAACGCAGGCATTCACACCCTCCCCTCGATCATCAACGCCGCCTTGTTGACCAGTGCCTGGTCTGCTGGTTGTGCCGATCTTTACGTCTCGTCCCGCACTCTTTATGGACTGTTTGCTCGAGGCCAAGCACCAAGTTTCCTGGGAAAGACCAGAAAAGATGGTCTCCCATGGGTCTGTGTGGCTGTCGGTGCAGCTTTCTCCCTGCTTTCCTTCATGGCTGCAGACAAACATGGCGAGGCTGGAACGGTCTTCGGTTACTGTAAGTTCCATTAAATGGCCCAGCTTAAATTAAGAATGACTGCTAATCAAGTTCCCTGCTTAGTCGCCAATATGACAGCAATCTGTGGAATGATCTCTTGGACTGGTATTCTCTGGACTAGCATCCGCTGGCAGAAGGGCTTGAAGGTTCATGGTATTGACCGAAATACTTTGGCCTACAAAGCACCATTCCAGCCTTATTTGAGCTACTGTAAGCGGATTGAGAAGCCTGGAGGAGCATCACTAACTGTTATCAGATGGAATGACTGTCTGCATTATGGTTATCATATTCGGAGGCTTCACTTCCTTCAGTAAGTCACATCATCGTCATCTGTAATCATCGTCAAAGGACTAACAAATTCCCCTCAACAGTCCACACTTTCGACGCGTCTTCGTTCATCACGACATACTTCCCGATTCCGTTCTTCCTTGTCCTCTTCTTCGGGTACAAGTTCTGGCACAAGTCCAAGACTGTCGCTTATGCCGACTTCGATTTCGTCACCGGATGTTCAATCGATATCCCTAGCGAGGTATGTTCCTTTGGTCCCCATGGATCGAACTTGTTTTACTGATATGTCATGCAGCCTGTTTCTTCAAGCATGTGGAAGAAGTTCAGCGATAATATTTGAGATCCTTCAGTGGATCTGTGCTGTTAGAACTGTAATTTAGTGACCCTGTGTACGAAGTACTTGTCACAAGATGTTTAGGGCTATGCAGGTGACTTGGGGAAGTAGTATGTGGTGTTGTAACAATGGAATCATTGCCCTCCTTGTATTGATCATTTATTTAGAATATAGATCGAGCCTATGGCTATGAGTTTATGACTCGCTTAATTAAGGGGCTGACGTTTGCAAATCCAATTCCAAGAAATTCTATTGGCCAGTCGATTGTGTGGCACCTGTCTCGAGTCGTGTCATTATTCTGCATTAGTCATTCTGCATTAGTACCAGTGGTGGTCACATGACCCTTTACGAAGTACATGAACCTTACTCAGTCCTCACTTCATTAGGTACCCTTTACAAACACAAACACAATCCCAACCTCAATCTCTACAGTATAAGAAGTAATATGAACGATGAATATTCAAATGCCCCGTGTCGAAGTAATCCCAGAAACCCCGACGGCTGCTCCAGATCCGCCAAAGTCTACGCCTCCTAGCATCCCAAAGCCAAGTTGTAATACCAGTTTAACCGTTCAGATAAGGTCCAATCACAAGCAAGGTCCTTATCGCAGTATCTTCTCCCACTTTTGACTAAGAGTATCTATCATGACTAGGGAAGCGAGCTCAACAAGGGGATCAAGCATGAAAACGAACCACTTATCCCTCACAATAATTAGACACTAATGTCTATACTTCTGGGGTCCGCCCATGTGATACAAAGTCGTAAATCAGAGGTGAAAGAATTGATGAGACTTTTTCCAAGGCTTCAAGATGGACAAACGGGCAACATCAATACAGTAAGCCAACTGGATGATTCTCAACAGGGGAAGAGTTTTCGCTGATTCCAGCCATAGTTCAGATGATGGTCATCAATCGAAGGCCCGCCGGACCTCACGTGCTTGCCTCCAGGTGAGATAGCCCCAACTCCGCTCGCCCCGGGGGACGAATAGTAACATTTTCAAAAGTGTCGAATGCGAAAACAAAGGTGCCTGCCATCAACATCCACCGGTACTGTACAAGAAGGTCTTCAGGCACCATGCAAGAGATGCCGGCATCACTCCATCACGTGTTCTTTCGAGACCAACCCAGTGCTGGGACCGGAGTCTCAGCCGAACCCATCACAGATGGCACAGCTCGTCGTAGATCTTCAAAGAAAGTAAGCACAGTAATCCTGGCCTGGAGGATGTTGTCACTGATCGTAGATTTGCAGACTCAACATGCACGAGACACGAATAGAAGATCTCGAAAGAAGGGCTGCAAATTCCAGATCAATCCAACAGATAGATGAATCCAATTTTGCAAGAGAGCCGGACTCTGAGTGAGTTAAAAATCGAGTTCCTGGTTGACAATCAAGTTGCTGACGATATTGCTCTGGCATCAAGTCAACAGTCGCAACCTATTTTCTCCCCCCAGAGCACTGCCCCTGATGAGGGACAATCAATACCGTACTCTGGTGACTATCCTACTGGCAGCGCTATCCAATCTCAGAACTTCAGCATGGATACAATCGACTTAGGAGCACCAATCGCAACACTACGCTCGCTAGGCGCATTGTCCAACGATGGAGGCTCGCCGGAATCTCGTCGAACGGCGACTAACGATGTGGAACGCTCTACTTCGTGTGATCCGGTCACAAGAGGCATACTCTCTGAAAATGATGCAAGAAGAGCGACCGACATGTCCGTACTTGATATCTTACAATGATCACTTGCTGACTGATTTTCCTTTAGATATTTTGAGCACTGCCATCCGATGGCTCCCTTTTTGAGTGAGAAGCTACGACGGTCTAATCAATATTTAAGATTTTCCAGTCCCATGCTTTTTCTCGCCATATGTTCCATCGGTGCACGCTTCTGGGACACAGATGATTCGAGGTGAGTTCTACTTCCAAACCAAGAAGACAATCACACATTCTGATTTTAATAGATCTAATTTCGGCCAAGCTCTGCACCCAAATTTCTTCGAGCTTACTGTACTCTTGGACCAATCTATTTCTCGCCTAATCCTCCAAGCAACCCCCTCTGATGTTACGCTTGATGCTATACGTGTACTCATGCTTTATATACAATGGATGCCATGTAGCTTTGAGGAGGGTGATAGAGATAATTCGACGCTACAACCTTCACGTCGTCTACCGAAATCCCGATACAACGACATCAGCGCTTGGTCGGTCCTTGGAGTAGCAATCAGATACGCTGTATTCTTAGGCCTCGATCAAGAAGCTATTACACCATTTCAAGGACCGCCAAACTCCATAACCGAAGAAGATCTCGATCGTCTGAGGGTGTGGCGTAACTTATTAACCTGTGATTGCAATCTCATGCTCTCATCAGGTCTTCCAGCATCCCTGAATCCGGTACCAGCAGCTGGTGTTGGAGGAATCATGATTTCCCACCACTCTGCACAGTTACCAGGAGATCTACGGATTACAGCTCTGGTTGAACTCGTGGTCATTGTAAATCGAGTCGCCCAAAGCTCGGGGGATCACTCCGGGCGTCATCTTGATGCATTTTGCTTGAAGAAGATTAACTTGGATATGGATGAATGGGAAAGGTCGGTTCATTCAATCAACTGTCGTGACTTAAGTAACTGACAGATTCGTAGATCTTGGAATGGCCGGCTCGGTAAAAGCTACCTACAATCTAACAGTCACAAAAGCTAAAGTCAATCTAGGTAACACAGACTCACAGCATATTCAACTGCCTTTTAGCTCTGTTAGAGTAAGTCAAAGGGTTCAATCAAATTAACAATGAAACAATAGCTGATTATTTTGCTAGTGGTACCGACTGGCACTGAACAGCGCCCCACTTGGGCCCCTCCTATCTTCGTCGAATCTATCGAAAGTGCCTCCCATGCAAATATGGCTTTTACAGTCACTTGAGATTTGCCTTACCGCTGCTTCTCAGATACTCTTCTCCCTCTGCGAAAGAGGCAGTAAGTTAGTTTGGAAGGTGGATTCACAAAACACCGCCTCATTTCCTGATGGACCTTTCTCGGCCGATGCTGCGGCAATCAGAAGGTTGCGCTACGCAGTCGATTCAACCTGGATTGCACACGCTTTCTCGGTGATGTTTATAGTTTTGTGTTATATACGAGGAACTATAGATGGTAAGACAAGATCTCACTAAGATACCGTCATCTCTTTCAACCTCTAACCCCACTATTTAGATGACCTTCGGATCTGCAGCATAACCCCTCAAAACCTGCTACAAACCTGCTCGCCTCTCCCACCTCGGCCTACTTCGGTCATCACTCGCTTGGTTCGTCTCACCTTGGACATATTTGACGGTGTCTGCTGTACACCTACATTCCACGCCGCTCGCGACTTCCGTGCTATCGTCAATAATGCCTCCTCGCTCGTCCTGAAACCAGAAATGGCAAATTCACAAGTTGGTCAGGTGATGGATGACTCCGCGATACAGTCCCTACTTGACTCAATAAATGATTCAGGGCTCGATTGGCCTATGAATCTGTTTGATCCTAGCACGGATTATGGGATGGGTTGGGATGTGTGAAAGTGCGTAGAGACTGCTGACTGAGTAGGTAGGTTGTAGGATGGATATGTCATGGAACGAAACGATGAAATGAACTCAATGAGGCACCACACCAAGTGTCAACTAATCTGAAATATCTTTCTTCTAGCTTAATAGATCATGTAGAAATAGACTTTATGTAGCCCAATATTGTATTCTTACACACCACATTCAAAATCCCGCCCACATACCCTGGTCACAGTTTCGCACGGCGTGATTGCCTAAATTGGCGAATCCTGTTGTTATGATCAGCTTTTAGAGTTCCAAATATTTCACAGGAGCAAAAATACTTTTCCTCATCTGCTATCTCAAACATTACATCTTGCGCACCCTTCCACAAAACCAATTCGCCCAGGGGCCTCAGGTTCTCATTGCCCTCTGTAATCGTCAAGAAATGGTTGGCAGCCAGCATTCCCATTTTACTCGCGAAAGCCACTCCGCCATAGCAGAAGAGGAATTCCGTCTCGGAGATGCCTCCTGGGTACAGGAGGATCTGTCCTGCTGCTGGATGTGCCGTATGGTTCTCAAAACCAACCCCGAATTTCGTCTCGCCTAAGGGGATCCACAAGCCTTCACCGCTCCAGCGAACGTGAATGAGTTTTTGACGATACGGAAGAAGAGATCGAAACAAGGCCACGGTCTCCGGAGCTGCGTCTTCAAACGTTGCTAGGAACTGATATGGCCCGGCGGTGATGAGGACATCGCTGGATCGAGACATCGTGAGATATTAACGGAATTTTGATAGGTTGAGGTTGTTTCGCTGCCAATGAAAAGATAAGAAGGAGGCTCAAAACACCTTAATCTCTACTTCGTATCGAATTATCAGCGGCAAAATGCCGATCGGAAGTCCGAGAATATGGGCTGAGATCTATCGGGATATCGGTGTCGGCCCGGTCGGAATTGATCCCGACTATCGTACGGGCGAGGTCATTCTCTTATCGCAGCAGCTTATACATATTACGCCAGATAACCAACACAACCACTTGTGATACTTTGAAGATAACAAAACAAAAAACATAATTTCATACCATCCAATCCAAATCGCAAACATGTCTAGAGTCTTTACAACAAAGTACGAGAACACGTGCCCAGCTCCGGCTGGCGCTGGGGTGCTCCAGCTCCGAGGTGCGCCCGCCTCGATTCAGGAGGGCTCGCTTACCATCACACCCGTGATGGTTACCGGCAGCTCCTATTTTGGAGCTGAGGTATCTGGCATCGATTGGAGCTCTCCTATTCCTGCTGAGATTGTCCAACAAGTTAGCAGAACCCCTTTTTTTTCCCATCCGTGAAGAATTGCAATAAATGACTGATACTTGCGCATCTAGCTTGTTGCACTGTCTCACAAATATGCAGTCTTGATCTTCCGCAAGACAGGTCTTGATAATGCGAGACACATTGCCTTCTCCCAGCAATTGGGTGATAAGCTTGAGACCAACCCGTTCTACTACGGACGAGAGAACGATCGTGTAGGAGAGCCGTTTTTGTGGGACGTTGGAAAGTTAGTGGTCACACATCCCAAAGATCGAATATAGTAATTCGGGGCATGCTGACATGCTGAAAATTATAGCATCGAGCTTGATGGCTCACTTGTGAAAGAAAACAGCCGGAGATGGCACCACAGCCTAGGCAACGCGCTTTGGCATACCGTTCGTCTCCCTCGCCACATGTACAAATGTGTATGAGAAAAAAAGAGCACTAAACTTACCTCATTTCATAGGACTCTTCCTACCACCAACAGCGCTCCAAGTATTCCATCCTCCTCGCACACGGCAACCCAAGCCACGGCGGCTCCTGGACGCACTTTGCCGATACCCGCCAAGCCTACGAAGATCTCCCACAGGAAAAGAAGGACGAGCTGGAGAACCTGGTCGTCGAGCATGATCTCTGGCATTCGCGCAAGCTGGGCTCGCCAGAAGTCTATAGCAATCCTCTGCCGTCCGAGCGCGCTGCTAAGCCACCGGCGTATCACCGTCTCGTACAAGTCGGTCCTGGGGGCCGAAAGACTCTCTACCTTGCTGCCCACGCAAAGCTTATTCTAGGACGATCGCTTGAGGAAAGTCAGAAGCTCATCTGGGAGCTGATCGATCACTGCACACAACCAAAGGTAAGCGACCCCCCCCCCTGCTTTGTGTATACATTTTATTTCATGAAGCTCACAAGCTCCCAGTATGTTTTCAGCTTCGAATGGCTATCCAGCGGCGACATGGTATGGTGGGATAACAGGTTCGTTAAAAAAAAATCCCATCTAGATTTTATACATCCATCTAACCTTGTTTTTTTTTTCTCCAAACAGACAATCTATGCATCGTGCAAATCTCTACACCACTGAGATGACGGCGAGAGATGTGCGTCGATCAACGATTATCGATGATGGACCTTTGGCGTTTGGTGCAAGCTTAGAAGAGAAGCTCGCTGCTGGGTGGAAGGAGCCGGAAAGCGAGTGATGAGATCGGAATCCGGATTGAGCTTTGGGGTTGGGATTAGTTGCGATTGGAAACACTTTGGAGCCTTTATGTATTTTATAGTAATTAGTAAATCTGTCACCAATGAATGAATAGCTGGGACTGAATGAGGTATACAGACTACAGTCCATGTGCCAATTATAGTTGAGAATCTTTTTTTTCCCCTGCTGCTATCAAGGTACTTTTATCTAGCAAATAGTCCTTTGCGAGTACAGTAGAGAGATCGGAGATCAAATTTTATGGGTCCTTTAACTCGTTTGGTATTATGTACTACTGTAAGTATCACTCGCTACCACCGAATCCCGGGATGTGGGGAAACGGGGAGGTAATGTTCCCCATACATAGCCTGAAAACTAGCGATATAAATTCTCATCCGAGACCGCTGTGTCTTTATTTCATCGGAATTTCAAGAATAGAGGGGCCAAAATAAGGTTTATTGCCCCTCAAAATCGTTCCTACAGTAGTCCTGAACAGTGTAATTTCTCGGCTCTAAGTCGCAACTAAAGATCTTGTGGATGTGAGTCATGTGATAGTATACTGCACCCAAAAGACACCCTTGTCGGCAGCCATGTTTTCTTAAAGAGATTACCTTGAAGAGATTACGGTGAAGAATGGAATTATTTCAGATACATGCTATATGAATAAGCTTCGTGAACAAGCTTTATTAGAGGGAAATCTAGCCACTGCATTAAGACTCCCTCTCCGCTCCTATCTTTGTCGGTTCCTGCGATGCGGAACTGATATTCAGGCATCCTAATACTTACCTATGGTTCGCAGAGAAAGAGGCTCTATAAATGAAAACAACTGTTTTGACAGGATAATTGATAGAGTACCGGTTTCAACCTTCTTGGCAAAGCGATCAGTTCTTCAGATTCTGCCTCATTCGTAATTAACCGAACAGCCTCAATTTCTGACCGGACTCCAGCACTCGACCAAGAGAATATTCAAGTAATTTAGTAAAGAAAGAGTGCCGGCTTGGAAACTAGCGACTATGATTTCCTCATCTCTGCACTGGGATGTAGTAAATGACAAGGTAAATAATTCTTGGCAAGGCAGATATTAAATTCCCAGTGAACTCTGAAGAGAGAGAAAATAGAGTGAAGAGTAAAACAAAGAAAGGTTACTAATATGGCGGTCAATGGCTGAGAAATACTGATCGCGAAGTGGGACGTTACACATCACAGTGCAGCAAACCATCGTCCCTGTCACACGTGGCGAGTCTCCACAATAATGGAATAGCGAAAAAGACTGAAGAAGGACTGAGAAATGGCCAAGTTCTATCTAATATCAAAAGTTTTGGTTTTGGCACTGCCACAGTTTCGAGGAAAGCCAGCCAAAGTCAGAAAATGGTGGAACTTACCATTTATACCTCGACGCTTTTCGACCCCAAGAAGAAGGCATTCCTGTCTAATATCTCACTGACTGTTGACACGTCCACTGGTTTGATACTAGGTCTCTTCCAACACGATGATGCTTCGCTCCTAGATCCGTTGCCAGAAAATTCGATCGATTTGAGAGGAAAGTTTGTCATGCCGGGCTTTGTGGATGCACACACACACGTCTTTTTGCATTCGTATGAGTAAGTTAAGTCCTCGCTGCTTTATAATTTGTCGGAATTAGTATTGAGCAAGATTGTTGTCAGTGAAGCATCAGCTAGTGATCAGAAACGTAATGAGAGCGTGCCGGAGCGCACCATACGCGCCGTAAATCAGTGAGTCCTAGCCAATATAACCCTCATTTAAACCACAGTCCTTGTACTTCACAAATGTCCCATGGCAAACTCGTGCTTGGATTTTATTAGCTACTATTGGTACTAGTGGGGTGACTGACTGCTGTGAAGCTGTCGCGCTGCCCTCCTCGCAGGCTATACCACGTACCGAGATCTGGGATCCAAGGGAATGGGAGATGCGGATGCCAACATCCGCGACTTGATCGCCCGTGGCCTCATACCAGGTCCTAGGCTTTTCGTCGCGACTCGTGCGATAGCGAGCACTGATGCATTAGAAAATAATACTGAGAATGGACATCGTTTGCCAGCAGCAACAGAGACGGTGGATGACGTGGAACACGTCAGAAAAGCTGTTAGAAGGAGAATTGCTGCTGGTGCTGATGTGATCAAAGTCTTTGCCGACCATAGGAGACGAACAATCAAAGTGCCGCTAGATTCGAAAGAGCAACACCCTTATACAGCCGGTTTATTGTGTTTGCTCAAGGGATTGAATCCGGACTATGTCCTTTCTTCTCAGGAGGAGTTAGACCTCATTGTTTCTGAAGCCAGGCTGGCGCGACGCCCGGTCGCGGCCCATTGCTGTTCTCTCGAAGGGGCCATGGCAGCTATCAAGGCAGGTGTGAGAACCATTGAGCATGGTTATGGTATCAGCAAAGACGGCATTATGCGAGCCATGGCTGAGAAACGAGTGATTATGGTACCGACATTGGCCAGTGCAGAAAAGTGGCATAAACACAAGTTTCCATCTTTGTTGGCTCAGACGAAGAGAGCATATGATCTTGGGGTACGACTCGCATGTGGGGGTGATGCTGGAACATTCAGCCATGGGAATAACGCTCGAGAAATGGAGTTGATGGTTGAATGTGGGATGCGAATCGAAGATGTCTTGGAGAGCTGCATGGTTGGAGGTTGGGAGGCTTGTGGTGGTGATCTTTGCGGCCGAAGGTTCGGCTGGTTCGAGGAAGGGGCGCAGGCGGATATTATTGCACTTGAGACGGATCCAAGAGTTGACAAGGAAGCACTGAGAAAAGTCGATTTTGTCATGAAAGATGCAAAGGTTTGGAAGTTGAACGGGACTGCCGTTGGGATGACATAGGTGCAATGTCAAAAACTCTAGTCCTCAAATATGAGTCCTGACAACAAAGATAAGAACGCGCATCTGAACTCATACTGTACTGTATCTTAATGCGAGAATTTACTCAACGGAAATGAAAATGGTAGCAAGGTTATAAATATATCAAAAGTTCATCACTGATGACTGCGGATACTGAGAATCTTGGGCTTGGGTCTGTAGCTGGGGATTCGAAAGGCTCAGCCTGAAGCTAGAGGATGAACAGCTTCAATGAATATGAATCTGAGGCCTTGTTGACACGATTGTCTCAATCTCGAGGATTGATATCAGACAGTCTCTCTCTCTCTCTTTCTCTAGCAGAGCGTCATTGATTCATCCCCCTTCCCACCTAGATGCTTTCTCATCAATTCCTTGAATTGTGTAAATGCAAGAAGATAGATTGGTAGAGCACCTGAGTATCCACCTAGATAAGGTACATGTATCAATATCCCAACTGTAGACAGAATAAAGCCACACATGCATACGTGTGCATCGGAAAGGAAGATGCCGGTTCCCCTGTTCACATGGGATGCAGTGCATGATCATGCGATGCGTATTATAGATAAGAGGAGCAGTGTATGTGTGGCTGAAGAAGAGGAAGGTTTTGAGAGATAATTGCCTTCCTGACCTAGCCTTGCGATACAGTAGTATTAATACGGAATACAGGGGGAGTTGAGTTCATACCAAGTTTGAGTTCCCCAGATATATAATCTTGCACTGCAATTCCGTATAACGCCCATACAGTACTGTATTATGACAAAGTTGCGGGATATTGTAACAAAGTTTGGAAGACTATTCTCGTTGACTTTAAGATCAGACGTTATCATGAAATCTTGAATCTGGGGCTTATTAATTAACGACGGGCGGAAATCTGGCGAATAATGGGGCCAAACGAGCTCTCCGCACTGTATGTTCGTACATCTGAGCCTGAGGCGAACAACTTAGGAACATAAACACCTTCACCTTCACCTTCAACTGCCATCAACTGCAGCGACAAGGCCCATGCCAATCCACCAACTAAGGGTCAAACCCAAATCAAAATCTCGACAACTAGTTGCCCTTCAGTCTCTCTCTCCGATCTGGACGTTCCATGCATTCCATTTCGTCAATTACAACCACCTCTTAGATAGGAAGTGTTGTCTAATAGTATTCACAGCGACGTCGATATCAACAGCCACCTGCTTACCACCTCTCCTTTCGTCCTT
Source organism: Ploettnerulaceae sp. D365 (assembly GCA_003988805.1). NCBI lineage: Eukaryota > Fungi > Ascomycota > Leotiomycetes > Helotiales > Ploettnerulaceae > Ploettnerulaceae sp. D365. Next base: position 23,952 of record QYAL01000076.1, read on the forward strand.
CCGGTTCCTCCCACAAGTCCTTGTTTATTGATTGCTTGTCTTGCCTGCATCCAGCAATCTGCAGCACTGTCGCGCTAGCCCATTACCCCCGCCATACCCTCCCGATAAACCTGCCCAGTAGGTTCAGTGTTCTCGCATCCACTCGTGAGAAAGCACCGGCCAATAGCAAGATGGATACATCGGTCGCAGGCCATGCCCATGCCTCACAACCTCTCTCGTTGACCACCGCACAACAACCATCCCACATTCCCGTCGAGATGACCGATCTTGATGCCACCAAGAGGCCAGCCACGGGAACGACAGATACAGGAGCAGGCGCAGGTTCGCAAGGCCCCCTCAATGACTCCTCGACACTCAGCAGCTCCCCCATAGACACATCTTTCCTCACGTCGGCCATGGGTCAATCTTCGATATCGGATGAGAATTTGAGTCCAGAACCAACCTCGAGTATGGCCGCGGAAGCCTCAACCCCATCTGCGAAGCCTTTATCCACTTCGGCCAATGATGAGACGAAAGCAGTGACTACTACGGCTCCTGAGACGAGTTCAACCTCTACCCCAGATGAATCTACTGCTATCACGCAAGTGGCAGAGAGCACTCCTTCTGCTGCGATAGTACAGGCAGGGCCGGTGTTAGTCATCACGCTGCTACTTGGATCTGGAGCTCGACACCCCTATAAGATCGATGAGAAGTATTTGGCGAAGCGGAACGTGGAAGTACCGGGCGTGACCGAGACTGGGAGAAAGGACCCATTCAGCATCAGTGTGTATACGTTGAAAGAATTAATATTACGGGAGTGGAGAGAGGAGTGGGAACCCCAGCCAAGCAGCCCCAGCAGTATACGACTCATTTACTTTGGCCGGTTGTTGGATGATAAAACTCCGCTAAGAGGTATGCTACTCCATGAACCGCTTCTTTTGACATGTGAACCCTTCTGCACTTTCTACATTTTTGATGGATATTCGCTAAGAAATTTACAGAATGTAGATTTAATGCCGAATCAGCAAATGTGGTACACATGACAGTCCGTCCCCAAGACATGGTAGACGAGGAAGATGCATCAAAGAGCAAATCACTAGCTAGGGATAGAGATGGCGGGGAGACCACCGCAAGCTGTCGATGCGTGATACAGTAGTGGAAAGCATGAACAGTCCATATACCAGCATTCTCACGTCCTATCTGATTGCAGCTCGATGGGTATCGGATTAGATGATATCTCCTAATCATCCCCATATGAGTGGGACTGGAGATGCGTACATAAAGCATTGTCTGGGGTTTCGGAATTGGGCAGTCATTCATTGGACCAGGCTTTGGACGAGGGCGTTACGGACGACGATTTGCAATACTCCTGTTTTCTTTGGTTCGGGATTAGCCTTCTCAGCAGCCAGCTGGTATCTTGAGTGTAATAACCAGACCTGCAAGGCTTGGGAAGAAGGGCGTAGGTAGTGTACAGTTACCATGAGACGCTGAACGTTATATGCTAAAAATGGATATAACGGTGTTAGTTTGGGACCGACAGACTCTGGATAGAATGCAGTCACTGTTTACTCCATCATTACCGCGAACTAGAATGATTGGCGCAACGGACAAGTTCGAGTGCAAGAATACATGTCTCGCTTTCTATGGCTAATCCTCAACGCCATCTCAAAGCCCAGTGATGTTACAAGCCATCAAATCCTATATCAAGCGTTCCATTCATGCATCCATGACTGCTTGTCTACCAGGGGAAACTCTCCTCAGCTCAGCACCGTCTACTGCATCCGTACCTTCCTCTCAACCTCGTCATGGAAACCCGGCAAAGCCCTCAGCTCATCCCCCTTGAACACATCCTCCCAGCTAATATCAGTATCCATCCCTCTCAAAATATCCTCATGAACACCTTTCTCCAGCCCACCCCCAAGCACAGCAGGTCTCCACTCTCCCTCGCGCGTAATCTTCAACTCCATCCCCCGTCTAATCGGCTCCGCCACTCCAAAGGTTCGGCGCAACCCCTCCATCTTGAGCGCCTCTTGCGTCTCTTCCCATTTCTTAAGGCGGGTCTCGAGAGGGTGTGCGGAGTCGGGGGCTGTTGAGGGAGAGGCGGTGGTCTTTTGTGAGACGGAGGGACCGACGCCTGCGCGGAGCGTATCGTGGATTCCAGGTGCAGACGGAGCACCAATGTTCTTGGCGGAAAGATGGCTATGGGTTGTGGAGTGGCCTGCGGCCGGTGCGATTCTCATTGACTATAGGGAAACGAGTTTGTTAGATTTGTTTGCTTCGAGGAGGCTGTAGATTGAGGCTTCCCGGGGAAGTATGTGGTCACAGCATCTACGTTGTGTAGCAGAGCAGGGAGTTGAGCTTACCATGGTGATTTCTAGTTTGGTAGTATGATCTGAGGTTGTGTGAGGATATTGATGGAGACGGTTGTGGTTTGGAGATGTGCTGTTGAGTGACTGATCAAGCTCAAGCTCCAGGCACGAGGTGGACGTGTAAAGCTCCGCTAAGGTTAGCGCGGGCTTTAGTGATTCCGGGGTACAGCCTCGTCGGAGTCAACAGTTCCCCTCCAAAATCCAAAACCAATACTTTTGCGATGAGAAGACCACCAGCAAGAATAAATACCAGGTTAATATGCCGGCGCCAATATGGCATACCAATAACTCGACCACCAATAATCAGCATTGCCAATGGCACATTCTATCGGCACCACCCAAACTCCCATTATGGAGCCACTCACCCAAATCCCTCCCTCTTCCCGAACCTGACCTTCTCACTTCCCTCCTTCGCCTCCAAGCCCGAATACTGGTCTATCCTCGGGCCATCATCATCTGGAAAAACTACTTTTCTACAGATACTAAGAGGAAAGCACCTGTGCATCCCACCCGCAGTACGATCATACCCATACCTCGAATCCGATGAAGTCGAAGCTAAGAACCACAGATTACGGAATCCAACCACGGCTATAAAACAAGTGGGCTTTGATGGCGAACAAGGTCTTGGACAGCAGGCGCCACAGAGTGCGTATCTCAGTGCTAGATATGAATCACGGCGAGAAAACACCGATTTCAGCGTTCTGGATTACTTGCAGGGGAATACGGAATTGAACCCATTCTCTGCAGAGGTCAAGAAGGTTGATGCGGATCGTTTGAAAATGGTGATCCGAGATTTGAGATTGGATGAATTGATCGATATGCCGGTGTCGAATCTTAGCAACGGACAAACAAGACGAGCCAGGATTGCAAGTGCACTATTAGAGGACCCGGAGATTTTACTATTGGATGAGCCGTTTATGGGACTGGATCCGCCGACACTGTTGAGTTTGAGCCCGATGTTGCATCGGCTAGCTGAGGCCAACGCGCCGAGATTGGTATTATCTCTGAGGCCGCAGGATCCAATTCCGGACTGGATTACGCATCTGCTTTATTTGAAGGGGAATTGTGAAGTTGCTTTTCAGGGGCCGAAGGGTGATGTGCTTGGAGAACTGAGGGAGCATGCGGAGAAGATTCGGCGCGGAGAGGTAAAGTTCGATCCTAGCATACCATCGCACTCGATGCATGAAGTTGGAAGAAATCTCACACAATCTGGGATCGTTGATGTATTGCCTTCGGGGAGAGCCAAGGATAGCGTCGCCATAAGTTCGAAAGAAATTTCCGCAGATACTACGATTAGTCGTGACGGTTTCCCACTGCATGATTTGGAGAAGTCAGTCCCTGGCGAGCCTTTGGTTGAAATGGACGGTGTCCGAGTTCAGTATGGGACCAAGGCCGTCCTGGGTAACTGGAAGCAAAAGCTTTGTGGCGAAACTGAGCAGCGCGATGGCCTTTGGTGGGATATCAAAAGGGGTGAGAGATGGGGTATCTTCGGCCCAAATGGGTCAGGAAAGACTACCCTTCTCTCACTCATCTGTTCAGACCATCCACAGACTTATGGTCTACCTATCAATCTTTTTGGTCGATCAAGAATTCCAGAACCCGGACAACGCGGAATATCAATATTTGATTTGCAGGCTCGAATTGGTCATTCGAGTCCTGAAATCCATAATCATATTCCGAAATCGCTGACTCTTCGCCAGGTTGTGGAGAATGCGTGGGCTGATACTTTTAGAGGTATTCCAAGGCTTGATCAGGTTGCAAAAGCAAGAGTTGATGCATGTCTAAGTTGGTTCGAGCATGACCTTCGGACGGGGAGGAGTGTTCGTGAAGCGAGTACAACCGGGTGGGCAGACGACGTTCTATTTGGTGGTATGCCTTTTTCATCACAAAGAGTTGCATTGTTCATCCGTGCCATCATCAAGAATCCTGACCTGGTCATCCTTGACGAAGCATTCAGTGGTATGGATGATGGCGTGCGAGATCGCTGCCTGTTATTCCTAGCCCATGGGGAAACGAAGCAATTCGCTTCATCGGCAAATAACCCGAAAGGCACTCAGCATCCCCGGATTGTAGACTCGGACGTCTCAAAACGTCAACAGGTCAAGGTACCTGGGCTAAGCAAGGATCAAGCCCTTCTTTGCATCAGCCATGTGCGAGAAGAAATACCCGGCAGCATCCGGGAGTGGATTTGTCTTCCGGAGGCCAATACGGGAAAGCCGGCTCGCTTTGGGAGGTTAGATGGGCCGATTGAGGGGGATTATCGGAGGTGGAATGAGATTTGGGGAATGTAGATATAGTGGAATGCCTTGAATGATGTCTAACTGACTATTACGAATCTTGACTGGTCTTGTAGTATATCTCTATGGCCAAGACCATTTGTATCACATAAGTATGGGCGGCCATCTAACATGCACAAGAAACACCCCGTTTTGTGATAGGAATTGACCAGTAGTCTAACGATCTTTTTCTTTTTATCAAAAATTGGACCCACGTTTATCATAATGTAGAAAGAGGACAATCTGTTAATTTTGGTTAAATAAGGCGAGTTAAAGCATGTACTCGAACGGCTTCTTATGCTTTCCCCTCACTTTCCCAACCAGCTCCTCTACATCTCCAATCAAGCCATACTCCATAGCTGCCTTACTATTATTCAACCTATTTAGATAGAACCGCAATATCCCACTCAGAAGCGCAACGACAACCATGGCACACGCACAAACCGTCATACCTTTCACATAAAACGGTGCATCTTCCTCAGGGTACAATCTCGTTCCAACCAAGGGTCCGCACTGGCCAATGAGCTGCAGCATGGCAAAACCGGTTCCTTGTTTGGACTCGGAGTCTTGGTTATTGATGGCCCATGTTATGATGATGGTTATGACGCTGAAGAAGCCGATGGCCGCGGGGTAGATGGCTGCGTATCGCCACCACGTTCCGAGACCGTAGTGGCTGGCGATGGCCATGAAGGCATAGCCAGAGGCAGAGAGGAGCGCATGGAAGATGACAAAGTAGCTCCTGTTGCGGAGCTTGTCGGAGAGGTAAGCTGTGAGGATCACAATGAAGAAGGATAGGAGATACGGAGGAGCAGAGAGCGCTTGCGAGATCAGGACTGTATGGCCCATCTCATGAATGATGGTTGGGAGGAAGACAGGCATGGAGCTGAAAGCCATATTGGTGAAGAAGAACATGAAAGCGGTGATGTATGATTTGAGATCGAGAATGGTGGAGAGCATTTCGTTAATATTGAGTCCTCGAATGCCTGGGGTCTCATTCGGATCCTTGTCTTTCCGCAGACGAAGCCGGGCGACTTTCCTCTCCCGAGGCGTGAGGTAAGATGCACTGCCTGGGCCATCGGGGATGTTATGCCACGCGATAATGGCAACCAGGACACTTGGGAAGCCTTCGAGCAGAAACAGTAGCCGCCAGGGAGCGATTGGTCCGTGGTTCCCCAGTTTGACAATAGCCCATGCCAATGTGCTCGCAAAAGTGGTTGCCAGAGGTGCTGCAGAGATGAAGAACCCAGTACGAAGTGCCAGCTCTTCACGCTTGAAGAAGAATGACAAGTAGAACGGTATGCCCGTGAAGCCCGCCTCTCCTATTCCAAGCAATACCCTCAACACCAGCAGTCCAGAAAATGAGGTGGCTACCGATTGCAATGAAGCAACGATTCCCCAGCTCAGAACAATGGCTGTGATATAAATATGCGCCGGGATAATTTTCCACAGCACACTCATCCACTCAAAGCAAATATACGCAATATAAAACGCCGCGATAATCCACTCATATCTATTCGAATCAAGCTCGAGGTCGAGATCCATTCCAGCGATTTTGGCATTCCCAATATCTGCAATCATATTAGTAACGTTTGAGCGATGGTACGACAATTGTAACTAACTCGATCGGTCCAAGAAACTCAACAAGTACAGCAGCGTGACGAATAACACCAATTTCCGATCAAACTTCCTCACCACAGCCCGTTCTTCATCTGGGGTATATAGTTGATAAGACTGCGTCGTTGAAATGCTGCTTCTACGCCTGTCTGGTGGAGGGTAATCATCATCTTCTTCTTCTTCTTCTTCTTCTTCACCTCCCTCCTCATCTGCAACCCCGCCTTTCTCTGCATCGTGCCCCCGTCGCTGTAACTTGAAGCTCTCGCCCTCTCCACCCATATCAAGATCTGAATCTTCCGAGTCCGAGTCTGGCGTGAGTTGCGTCATTGCGCTGGAATTGGGGGAGAGCTCGGTGCTGTGGCCGTCGTTCGATGATGGACGAATGGTAAGAGACCGCGCTTCCATCTTGAGGGCGCGTCAATTATGGCGTCGCAGGTTCGTGGAAGGTGGTCATTGGTAGTACCCGGGTGTTGTGTACATCACGAGAGGCTGCTGGACTGAGTTCAGTTGGAGCTGTTGGACAAGCTGTACAGAAGTGACGTTATCCATACGAGCTCGGGTAGAGTATCCGGCCCCAGCTTCGCTTATGTATAAAGGGGATACAGTAGGCCGGCACTCCCGTCTCGGCAACGTTGTCTACTTATCATCACCCCCCAAGACGATTGTTAAATTTCATGGGTACTGGTGTTCTCTTGATCTTATATCAACTCGGATATTTGGGGCAATTATTGCAATTTAGTAATAATAATTAACCTCCGTCTCTCGCATCAAAAAGGGTTTAATTGTGAAGGTAAGTCTCCCATCCCCTCAATACCTCTAAAAGCATCAATCACCCTCCCGCGCCCCTCCAACAACTCATTCTTGATATTCAACAGCGGAAATATGCGAACTCTATCAAGCCCAGCAGCAGAAACGAAACTAGCACTCCTCTTTCCGCTCATATTTATCAAAAGTTTCATGGTACGATCATCTCCCATTACTCCAGAGAGCGCATACATCCCTATATCTCACATGGTTAGCATAGTCGTCAAGTGTTTCCAGTTTAAGAAACCAGAAATCTCCAGAAAGGGCTTTCCCAAATACCACCAGATCCAGCCCTACACTTTCCCTAAGATGGAATGGATGATAGATCTGATCCTACTCTTCCCAAACCACATTGGATTTCATCACAGACCAATAGAACGTTATGTTGCTTGCAAAGTTATCTAATTTGATGTGTACAGTGTACTGCACAAGACGTAGCATAATCTAGTTTATTATAACGTCTAAAATTGCACTATGTCGGCGTATGATTCATTTAGTACTCATAACCTCTCTTGCTGAATAGCTAACTAAGCTATTGCTATTTCCTATCCAGGAATGACTCAATTGAGTTACCTGTAAGTCAGACAAACGAACCGAAATCAACTTATCAACTTCTTAGGCTGCACCAACCCTCCACAAAGTCCTAGCGTGGAACTATAGTCGTCTTGTGCGAAAGATCTAGGTTGAAGCAAAGTATAGTGCGCTATCTCAGCTTCCGATGCAATTCCCTAGCAGGAACATCTGCCTGGACTCGATAAACTCAAACTCAAACACAGACTTTAATAATTGTCGATGATCAGCGGCGTACAGAGAGGCGTGTAATAATCACCGCTCGTACCCTGGGCGTCAAGGTCGCGCATATGTTGAATTGAGGATGGCAGTACCTCTTGCGCGCCTTATCAATGGTGCTGGAACTTAGCTCGCGATTTTCCCGCCTTGTGAAGGCATTGCTTTGAAAATAAAACAGGTCCTTAATTAAGCGAGGCAGATAAAATACTAAGATATGTAGTAGGATTGAATCTTTTGATTTTCTCTTTTCTTAAATGCGTTCCCATATTGCTGAGCTTTACTCAGACTTGGTGATGTAGCGGGTACTTCGTGGTTGTACTGTAGGGCAAACAATTGTACGTGGCCAATATAGAACAAAATAAAAAGTTATTATTAAAAACTCAAGCGAGATACAATCAATAGTGGAACAAAACAATAATGCAAAAATATCCAAGCCGATTTACTTTCGGCCCGGTCCAAGGGATGGAAATGCGACAATACTGTATCCCGAGGTCGCTTCCCGATTGCGGAGGAGTCGCATGTTTTCCACACAAAAAAAGATTAAAAACACCTACCAGGCTTCGTCGATTTTCATCATCGTCTCCTGATTTCAAGTGTCTGTTGAGTCTCGATGCCGTTTTTCTTTATCAATATGTGGAGATCAAGATGCTTGGGGGAATGTCACTGACAGTGATGCTGCCCAGTCCCCTGATTAGAAGAATTGGGTGCGATATGGGTCGCATCCAATGTTCTTGTGCACTGAGTTGCTGTACAGTAAGAGAATTAAGTATTGTTGTTACGCGACGGGGATAACAAAAAATCACAATAGTCCATGTAAGGATGGGGTTGGATTGATCAGGTCCAATCTCCTCAAGCGTTCGGAATATCTTAGGTACCAGCGCCGTCCTGGCCTGCTCGTAATTTCTATCATACTCTATCAATGCTAATAATTATATGCACTTCTTGGCTGTTCTAGTCCAGTTTTCAAGATCTGTATGGCCGAGAATCTGCACCGCGAAAGTTCCTGCAATGTTTGAATCATTTTCAGTCCTACATGCGCAGAAGTAAATAAGGCGTACTGTACTTTACCTCCGTAAAGCGCACCCGAGTGATAGGCTGGAAAAAAAAGGTATGCAAGCCTCAAGCCACAACATTGGCTAAAATGCTTATTTCTCATTGTGGAGACCTCTAAATCTACTGTGGGTTCAGGGCAAGACAACACCACACCACAGCTACTTCGTAAGAAGAAGTCAAGATCGTCAGATGACTAGCTGTTTTGAAGCAGAATACCCGTGTCAGTGGCACCACCCATCACCCGTCACCCGTTACCATGTGGATCGGAGGACTGAATATTCCCCGGGACAAGGCGTTTGTGCATCCTTTCCTCGTCGTACGATGATGAGGTCTTCGAGTGACGGGCGTGGGCGTGGGCGTGGGCGAGGTGCAGTAAGAGATAAGTAGTGAACATCTCCCCATCTATTCAAATATTCCTCATTGATGATTGCATGAGTTCACAAGAGAAGTATCCCACCATACTGTTGCAAATCCAAGAAAATTAATATATAATTGGAAATAAACAAGTAAGCGAACCGCCGCCGGCCTTGGTCGCATTTGTATACATTCAAAAATGTCATTTGCTTCATGAAAAACATGCTAATGATTCATCAGTTAGCCCCGTCTCATATTGAGGCTTTGGTTTCAATATGGCAGACCAAATCAACGACGAAAAGCCCATTGACCCGACTCACACCGCAAAGGATGTCCATGAATCCCATGCACCCCACGAGATGACTGTCAAGGAATATATAACAACTCGATGGAGTACCCTCAAACCTCCAATGAACAAAGCGCCCAATCCATTCAAACTTCTTACCATGCTCAACACCAGGCAATGGCTCTTCTTCCTCGTCGCATTCTTCGCTTGGGTAGGTTTTACCCTCAAATACACTCAAAATATATTACTGACGAGTGGTAGACTTGGGATGCCTTCGATTTCTTCACAGTCAGCTTGACAGTCCATGAACTCGGCGAGACATTCGGCAAAACCAATACACAAATAACATGGGGTATCACCTTAGTCCTGATGTTCCGGTCTATCGGCTCAATTACCTTTGGTCTCGCAGCTGATCGTTACGGACGAAAATGGCCGTTCATCTTCAACAACTTCCTCTTCATTGTTCTCGAAATGGCAACTGGTTTCTGTCAAACATACAATCAATTTCTTGCCTGCAGGGCCCTGTTCGGCGTTGCGATGGGAGGTCTCTACGGAAACGCTGCTGCCACGGCTCTAGAAGATTGTCCTGAAGAAGCTCGAGGATTGGTCTCCGGTATGCTGCAGCAAGGCTACGCATTTGGCTATCTCCTTGCGACGGCTTTCGCTCGGGCTTTGGTTAATACCACTTCTTCTGGCTGGCGCCCACTATTTTGGTTCGGTGCTTGCCCACCAGTTCTGATCATCATCTTCAGACTCTGTCTCCCTGAGACCGATGCCTACAAGGAACGCATGATGGTCCGTAATGAGCGAGGTAACATCGGCAAAACCTTTATCGCTGAAGGCAAAGTGGCTTTGAAATGCCATTGGATGCTACTCATCTACCTCGTCCTTCTCATGGCCGGATTCAACTTCATGGTACGCTTCCTGCGTGAACATCCCTAGAGAACACTACTAATCATCCCTCAGTCCCACGGAACTCAGGATCTCTACCCGACCATGCTGCAAAATCAATTCGACTTCGGTGCCAACGCAGTAACGGTCACGCAGGTAGTTGCCAACCTCGGGGCCATGGCCGGAGGAACCGTGATCGGTTACTGCTCTCAAATTTTTGGTCGTCGCTTCTCTATCATCTTCATTAGCATCATCGGCCTTGCCCTCCTCTACCCCTACACATACACAACAAGCAAGGCGGTCATCGCAGCCGCATTCTTCGAGCAATTTTGCGTCCAGGGCGCATGGGGCGTCATCCCAATCCATTTGATGGAACTGTCTCCAGGCTCCTTCCGCACGTTCGTCGTCGGCACCGCATACCAGCTCGGAAACCTCGTCTCCTCCGCATCCTCCACGATCGAGGCCTCGATAGGCGCGCAGTTCCCTCTGCCGCCCACGGCAAATGGCACGAAGAGATACGAGTATGGCAAAGTGATGTGCATTTTCATGGGATGCGTGTACGTGTATGTGATTGTTTTGGCGTTCGTCGGTCCGGAGTATTTGAAGAGGAGCTTTGAAGTCAAAGAGGATAGTGATGTCGCGGAGGCAGCGGGACATGCAACGATCGAGGCGGCGATGAGGAAGATCCATAAAGAGGAGGGCACGGGCATAGATGCTAGCGATAGAGAAGATATCGAGACGATGAGGAAGGGAACGTGAAAAGTAAAAGAGATTGTCTGGGTTGGGTCCTGGATGGAGTTGGCTCAAAATCATAGCGCGGTTGGAGATCCATTGGCTTCAATGAGATACTCGTTATAAATTATAATCAATAGGTCTAAATACAATACAAAATTAATCTTCACCATACTTACAATTATCGAGGGCTGATAGATAGACGAGACTTACATTCAGGGGTTGAAACTATCTCAATTGTCCTACAGTGCATCTCGCTAAAACAGACACAGAAGATTATTAAAAAAGAAAACGGAAGTAATTCTAGTCACTCATTCCTGAGCGAACTCTAGACCAATACTGAAGAACAAAAAGTTTCAGAGACAGGAATTCCTCAGGTAAGAGAGTAGGCAGACCACGTGCACGATGCATCCGATTCCCATCAACCCGCAGGAAAGTGTCCCCTTTAATGCCAGAGTTACCTCACTGTGCTACATCATAAATGAAAAAAACCTCTATTCCCTCTCAAAATTCCTTCCAAAAAAAAAGAGACAGCTAGAGTTCTACAAATATATATCTCCCTCCAATAATACCTAATTTTCCTCCTCCTCGAGTCCTCGAAGCGTACGTTCCACTCTACCAACCAATCAGCATCCAATAACCCCCCCCAATTTTCACACCCCCCATGTTCAAGCCCTAACGGCCTCGCCTAGACCACGAACAGCACCCACTACCCACCCCGATCTCCCACCTTACCCCCGAACGAAAACTTTCAGCATATTCATCTACCGAAATAGGAAAAATCCATCCATCAAAAACAGCATCTTGGGGATGTGGTTTAGTGGTATAATACTCCCTTAGCATGGGAGTGGTCCAGGGTTCGATTCCCTGCATCTCCAATACCATTCATTGGTTGAAAGCTGTTTCCTATTTTTTTTCTTCTTTCTTTTTCTTTTTGGTAGGATTCTTTTTTTTGGGGGACTGGGCAGGTGTTGTTTGTTGTTGTGTTGTGTTGGTTAGGAGATTCAATTGAATAATAAATACACAGGTATATTTTTTCGGGGAGGATAAGCCGGGAAATTGCCGGGTATATTCGAAGGGGGGATTTTTGTTTGTTTGTTTGCCATTTGTGCATGTTACTCTGGTTATGAAATAAATCCTCGTCGGATGCATTTTTTTGGAGAGGGGTTTGGTTTGGTATCATGTTTACCTTCCTCTTCGAGATGTGAGACCAGACCTCGAGTGCCCCCTAACTTCTGCTTTTCTTAGCTCTTTGAGAACATACATACATAGGAAATATGAAGTGTCTACAGAGTCCATCAACCAACAGTAGATCACAAGAACAAGGACATATGAATTGGTCACGTGAATTATGATAGTCTGCAAATCGTTATTTGCTGTTTCGCTACATATTTCGTTTCGAGGACTTCTGTGGCAGCTAATCTACCAGTGATGGTTCGTCGCTTACTGTAGTAGTATGGTGATGAACCTTTCTTTTAGAGAGAGAAAAACAAGAATTGCGAATTGTCTTTCAGATCCTCCAGATCTCATGACACTGTACTGTACTGTACTGCTTGAAACAGAGAAGTTGATATCTAGATCTACCATAGTGATATGATGCGATGTCTCGGAGTCTTCATCCATCTACAGGCCCTTGAGAAATAAATAATATTACTGTATCTTCTCATAAGATTCCTCGACCAAGGTCATACAATAGTCGGTCAATAACTGTTATAGTATTCTGTGCGTTCTTTGTTATTTTCCTTACTGCCACTTTAGCTTTCTTTTAAATGAGCTAGCTCACTGTACCCTGCCAATAATAGATCACTCCACGGCGCCGTGTGAAGGCAGAAATATCCTGAGTAGTACTGTATCAGTCGATACTTAGCAGGGGCCTCGATCTCGATGCAGGCTGCACGCATTGCTCCGAAAGAGGCATACCTTGCAGGTTTGGGCGACAGCGACGGTACAGTAATTTCAATGAATTTAATTCGGAGATAGATTTCATCGTCCAGTACTGTATACAGTACCCGAATTAGCTAAGAATATAAACATGGAACCTACTTCTCGAGACATAATAATTAAGGGAACGTCTGAATATTACTACAGTACGAAGTAAACTGTTCAAGAAAGACTACGTAAATGCTTACTAAGCTACAAGGATAAAACATCCTTGCAACATTTCGGCAAAAACAAGTAAGGAATAAGTAACGAGACAGGTGGGAGTGTAACCAATCAACACGATCAAAAAGCGTTTGTGGTTTAGTGGTAAAATCCATCGTTGCCATCAGATTTCCATTCAGGAAACTTGATTCGATGGGCCCCGGGTTCGATTCCCGGCGAACGCATACAGATTTAAAACTTTCTTTTTGTTCTTTCGCTTTTTGACCAGGCTAGGTAGATACATACTATCTTCCCCTCCCCGGTTTGTATGTTAAATATTTGGCGCGGAACCTTCCTGGCTTTTTAACATACAAAAACCAAAGGAGGGAATAGTAGAGTAATTAGTAGTATGCGTTGCTCTTGGGAATAGTCTTTAGGGAGCCACCGACTGTTATTATCGACTGTTATTATCCCTAGGGATTTTGCTCGCAATTCTATTTTCCTTCTTGTTTTGCGGCGAGGGAGGCCGACTTTCAAGCGGTGGGGGAGATAAATAGTGGAGGCCCTGGACATGAGGATTGAGGGTGGGTGAGTTGACTTTGTAAACGAGTTCAGGGCAAGTCAATAATATTATGTCTCGAGACCAATCAGTACTGGAAAAATATAAAAGCCAGGCTGCTGAGATAGCCAAATAACTAGCAAAGAAAAACAATGACTTTCTGTGTTTCGTGTAAGCATCATCAGGCGAGCTCAAGATCCGGTCATATAGGTTCCCGATCGACGAGGATGGTAGTGGCCATATAAGGTACACATTGTAAGGACTGGAACTTATTTTGCTCTTTCAATGCATTGGGACATGCTGAGAATATGGTTAACTGCATGAAAATACGTAAAATTAAACGTAGGTCGTCATATACATATATATTAGATACGCATCCAGATGCTCCTCCCTCACACCTCCAAGGCGCAAGCAGCACTCTACCTCTTCGCCAACCTATCCAGCGCAAACTGCACGGCAGGAACCTCCTCATCTTCTTTCAAGATCGGGGGCTCGGGTCCAAGTGGCGTAATGCTAAAGGGATTGATCTATTTCCTGTTAGCTCTTGCCAACCCTTAAGACTACCCCGTGTGCTGGAAGCAAACGTACCTGGGTATGACTCTTCGTATAATGATTCTTTATATGAGTAAACTCAGTGGTATCCTTGAAAGCTGGTACCGTCCAATACAAATGTCTCAGCCACCTGTGAATATATGGATAGTCCGCTCTGATCGTCCTAATATTCGTCTTGAAATGCTGCACATACACAACATCAAACCGCACAATCGTTGTATACAGCCTGACGTCCGCCTCTGTGATCGTCTCCCCAAAATAGAAAGGACCAGTCGTGATTGTGGATAGGTGTTTCTCGACTCTGTCGAGGGATGAAAAGAGTGTGGTCACAGCAGCCTCGTAGGCGGATTGCGTGGTGGCGAATCCGGATTTGTAAACGCCGTTATTGATGTCGTTGTAGGTCCATTCGTTTGTGGATTCAATTTGGGATTGAAGGGAAGGGGGAAAGAGGGAAATGTTGCGGAATTCGGGAGCGAGGAGATCGTCAAACTGTTTGCAAATGCTCTTTTAGCTCCAAATCTTCCATGCCGTAACTCATGAGCTTGTTGTAAAGGAGGAAAGAAACGAACCTCCGTATAGAACACCCGAATAATTTCGCTACTCTCATTACTAACAATCTTTCCCTGCTTCACATCGTACAGCGTTGGCACTGTGAACCTCCCCTTGTACTCCGGATCTACCTGGAAATACACATCCCGGATATGCTTGAACTCCTCATGGCCCTTCACCGGATCCGGGTGCACATTCTCGCCAGGCGCGTCGGTATCAGATGAGGAAGCGAAGTGCCAGCCGAGTTCTTGCATATGCCAATGTACGGAAGTGAAAGGGATAATGTCTTGTAGGCCTTTGAGCTGGCGGACGATCAATGCGCGGTGTGCCCAGGGACAGGCGTAAGAGACCTGCAGAGTTCTGTCAGAAATTTTCATGGGAGAGTGGAGCAGACAAGGCGGTGGTCATACATAGAGATGGTATCGTCCAGCTTCAGGCGGAAACTCCCCTCCCTTCTTGATGAAATTCCTAAACTGCGATTGTCCTCTCTTGAACTCGCCCGTCTTGTCGTTTGGCGCAACCCAGTTGGTAATTTTATCTGCAGCCTAATCATACCGTACCACTCATTAGTCTTGGATCAATCCCATTCGATATAAAAAAGAAACACAAGCTAAAGATGGTGGGTGGGATGAGGAAGGGGCCAGCTAGATAACCTACCATTTTTGCTGTGCTTGTGCAAGACAATTGTCGTGTCCTTGCAGATATAGAGAGGATTCTAATGTTTCCAGCAAATTCACGGGCATGAGAGATCATTAAGTAGAAATTAGAAGGAGTGTTGATCGTACTCAAGGCCTGGTTTAATAGTAGTGTTTTGGAGGTATTGAGGCGTGGTTGCTAAGGTGCTTGGTAATAATGACGGCACTGAATAATGCCCCCGCCAGAGCTCTGCAAGGCTATCGGCAAGGCCACCAGTGAAAATCGCGCCACCATGTACAGTAATCCGATTACTCAGCCTTACAAAGTTAACTCGAGGTGGGGTGGAAAGTTTTCTTCAGCTCAGAAAAGGTCCAATATCATTCGCCGATGCACTATCCTATTTGAGCCGACACATGATCAATACGGATTCAAGCCATGCTTCGTAGGCAGACGAGGAGAATTCATTTTCTAATTGCTTCTAACTATGCAACATAAGAATGCCGCTGAGTTTCTATCTAGTTTCCTGAGCCACCAAACATAGAGGGAATCCCCATTTCATTTGCTATCATTCATTCGTCCATCCCATCACCATGTACGCCCTAATAAAAGAAGTATCTACTATCGCATATTCATCGTGATGAATGGAACCTCGACATCTTCTCCAGTTTGATCCTCTACACACACTTCGAAGATAACCGCCTTTTGGTGCTCGGGAACTGGCTTCTTGGAGATGTGGGCAACCAGGTCGCTCAGCTTCATCGCGTATCGGTCCTGGAGCTTAGATTTGGCAAAGAAACTGGCGTATAGCAGACTGACTCCTGAACTAAGCATGGTGACTGTAAGACCTTTCTTCTCGAAGAAGTCGAGAAGCTCTTGAAGAGTGATGTTTTCAATCTCAAAGCGGTCCCAGATCTTGTCAATATTGACGTCGCCGTTATGGCTCTTGTATTTGGCCTTTGGACTCTCCACGGGTTCCGAGAAGCCAAAGAATGGCAATGCAAGATTGACGAAGCCATTCTTGTAGGACTCAAGCTTGTTCTTGCCATCAACGACCTTATATAGTTCTAAGATGACCAATCCGGTGACGAGGGCTGTCGTAGTAGCAATTGCAGGAATAATTTTCCCGGCAATGAACTTAGTCTTGTGCCTGTCGGCAAGCTCAATTTTGTAGTTCTCGGCACGAAGATTGCTTGCTGCGGTTATGAAGTCAATATGGTGATTGGTGTCGTCGTCCTTCTCGAATTCCACAGGAGTGAGCTTGAAACCAGCCAATTGCTTTGGCGAAGGAAGCTTCTCGGTGATCTTTTGGAGCTCTGCATTGTCATCGAAAGCAGAGTTGTTGGCATTCGGATCCTGAAGAGGAAGTTAATATCACGGGTGAGTATTATATATGGGAGGGTACTAACCGGTTCACTATCATCTGCCTGGATCTTTACAGACGCGTTTGGCGAGAAATCAGGAATGATCATGTTGTCTAACACCTTGAGAATAGTAGCTTCATCAAGATCTTTAGTATTAATGCCATAGTTAAAAGCATGGAGATTGGCTCCAGCGACAACGAATGTGAAATGGAATTCGTTTTTTGGATCGAATTTGAGCGGGTCGGGGGCTCGCTTAGGTCCTGACCAGAAGGGTTGCCCACTAGAGGATGTTGAGTCCTTAGGGAAGTTATAGAGCAATTGCTGGATAGCGTTATTATACTGCTTCTCGAAGGTAATTCGAGCCCATTTAATGCAGTCCTCAACACTCAGGGGTTTGTCCTCAACCAAGTAGTCTCGAATTTGTTCAAGGGTGGCCTTCTCATTACCTCCTTGCTTCAAAGTCGTCTCGATATAGTTTGGCTGACTCAAATAAAGGTTGACTGTTTCGGCAGGCTTGACAAAGGACGACTCGAACAGTTCACGAGCCCACGCAATAGTATGCTCGATCTTGTTTGGAAAACTTCTTAAAGTGCACATTGGGAATGATTGCTCTGGGGGGTCTTGAGATGACGAGTATGATTCGGTCAAGGAGGGAATGACGACTTGCGTGTTTCCCTTGGTTCCTAAAGTACCACTTTCCAACAATGGCTTGCGGAAAAAGACACAGCGGCGATCGACATAAGTACGAGCGTCAACGTTATCAAGGGCATTGGTGACACCGTGTAGCGAGTTCCAGAAATCCTCGTTGAAGATGTGTTCTGTGTCCTGTCCTACGCGGTCTCGCATGGTAACAATGTGGCCTTTCAAGTCAGGGTTCATTGCTTGAGCGGCAGCCGCGGCGCAATCGCTCTTTAGTTGTCCTACGTCCTTTGGTCGGAAAAGGAACTGTCGGTTCAGATTGCTTTTCTCGATTGAGTCCATATCAGTCACACTGATCTTTCCATTTGGCCCTGTAGCAAGTCCGATCATTGCCCAATTCTTCAACATCTCACAACCGATTGCGCCAGCACCGACCAAGAATTCTTGAGTGTTTGACAGTTTCTCTTGGAATTCTCGTCCAAATACAGCAATTTGACCATCGTATCTGGAGCTGAGAGGCTTGCAAAGCTCCTCAGATCTTACCGAGTTCTCTGGCAAGGACTCCAAGGAATCAAAGTACAGCCATTGATTAATCGGCATGAACTTGCCGGAGACAGCCTTTAAGACTTCTTGAGCAGCCAGACCACCAAAAAAGGCAGCCATGGGACTCAAATCGCCTGTAGCCTGGTAAGCAAGTTCTGCAAAGAGCTTCTTGTCAATTTCAACATCCAACTTCTCCTGCTTGGCAAATGCCTCCGCTGATCCAATTACAACAGCCGCATCGAGTTCATTGAAGGGCTTGGGAAGTCGACCATGTTGTTCAGCAAACGCATGAAGTGCTTGGAATCCAATGTGGAGCTGTGTCGGACGATCGAACTTTGCGTAGTCAGAAATGAGAAGCTCAGGGGTTTTGATCGAGGTAGACAAGGGTCTAAAGTCGACGAATTTGGGCATCTTGACTTGCGTATAGATACCACCTCTCTTGTATTGTCCCAGCCCAGAGACATCTCCGATGGAAAATGTATATGGCCCTTTAACTGTAACCTTCCGTGGTTCTGCAGAATTCAATGCTTCCATTCCCTGAAGTTCTGTGAAGGTGACATAGTCTCCATCTTCCAATCCGTGTCTTGTCTCATCCAAGGCAGAAACTAGTCCTTCCTCATCAATGCCCGCGATGATGCCTGCGACTGGAGTCTCTCCAGTAGGGTCAATAACGGTGAATTTATCACCAAAGTCGCAGAATATAGATCCGAACAAACCAAAGGTGTCTGCTGCTACCAAGTAGATACCTTTCTGGTGTAGATAATCACCAATGATGATCTGGTGTTTGATAGGGGTATTGGTAAGGACGACAACTTGATAATGGTCGAATTGGGAGAGGTTATTGACCAGGCTGTAGACGGACATTAGTTGGTGATCCTCGACCGCATTACAGATGCGTACCTCGTTGATTCATGCACAGAAACAGGGGTATATGCGTTCAGTTCAGCTATGCGTGGTGCAGTGACAGCAGCTCTAGGTTTTCCAACATCCTCAGGATGAAGGAAGAATTGGGAGGAGAGGTCGGCGATGGCGGCGGGGGCCGGGTCGTAGAGGGTCAAACTCTTCACTCCAGCCAGAGCAATGTTCTTGGCAATCTCAACACCGAGTCCTTTAAGCCCAACAATAAGCACATTCGACGCACTCATGCGCTTCATAGCCTCATGGCCTAGCACATAGAGTTGTCTGCTGTACAAAGACTCATCGATATCGTTGTTGCCGACCACCGACTCATCGACTTGCATCTTGGTCTCCAAATCGATGCCTTTGGGTGCCTGTGAGATCAGATACATCAGTGAGGCTCAGTATCTGCGAGGAAGGTGGAGAATGGGCTCGGAGGCAATAGCCTTTGCTAGCCTTGTTAGTTGTTGGAGGGGTAGTTCAACATACAGCCATGATTTTCTTCGTAGGTTGCGTGGATGCCGGGTTGGACAATCTGCGTTTCCCCAGCTTGCCTTCACCGTTCGATGTCGCCTGCGAGGGAATCGTGGCGTTTTATCTGCGACCTAAGAAGTGAAGTTGCACTTCTCACTGGTATTTGGACCCTGATGGTCTATTTACGGTTCCAAGTAGATCGATTGCTTGGTGTCGATGATGACGGTGGTAATGTTGTCAACAAAGTTCATAAATAATCTATGTAGACAGCGAAGAATGAGGGACAATGAGAGTTTTGTTTTGGCAGAAGTGTGGAAGGCAGAAGCAGCTCGACTGAACTGAGCCTTAATAGAACCGTCTGGAGCTCATGACATAACAGCCAGGAACATTGGAAATCCTGTTAATACCTGAGGCAAAAATTCAGGCAGCAGTCACGTTACCCAACCATAATAACCTCCAAATTCTTCTGAATTACGATGCAATGCAACAGCGATGATTGCAAGCATGAACTACTATAATATCAATAGATATGGCAAATACTACGCAAACTTGGAATGGCATTCGCTCTCGTTCCAGCAGAACAACAAGAGGTGCCCAATGGAGCTTCCTGACACTTCAAGAAGAAGCGGATCATTAGCGGCATCGACCAAAAGATCGACGGATTTATTTCTTCAGAAAATCTAGCAAGCTCGGAGTCCGGCTGAGTTCCTGTCAGTAGAATAGGGGTGATAATACACGTGGCATGTAAGTGAGAATGAATAGGCTACCTTCAGGCACTCGAAGGGTAACCATGGGAAGAATAATCGAGGGGTCTGAATCCTTTGCCAAGACCTGCGATTTGAAAATCACACCTGCATGCATGAGCCCCTGATCATAAAAATCATTTTATTGTCCATCCATTGAGAAGTATCAGCGTAAACTGATTCGCAGATCCCAAACCTGCCCCCACGCCACACCCCAATCCCAGCCTGAGCTTTGCTGCCATGATATCAAGATCTAAAGAAAATGAAGGATTGGTAGTGGTCTCATACGTTTAGTTGATCTTCTGGAGCTCAACATCGCTAAGTCATATGTCAGTGGATACAAGGGACTGGCGGCAGAAGGAGCATACAAGAGAAGATCAGCACGGGGTGGGATGGAACCAGGGAAGCCTCTATAATAAATGTCAGCCATCGGCGGTATGCGGTGTAGGATTTGGATGGCCGGCATTGACTTAGGGTTCATGTCATCCCGCCAGATATGATAGACATGTCGTGTAGCCTAGCGGTGCAGGAGGTTGAGGAGTAGGATCTCTTACCGGTCGCCATAGGCGTAGTCACTATGGAAAGAGAGTTATCAGTATTGGTTGTCATGCTCAATAAAGAGAGCCAGCAATAACTCATCATACCTGGTAATATCCAATGTGGCCTTCTCGCCGACTTTCATGGTGGTGACACCCTCATCCCAGCCTGTTGTAAAGTTGTTAGTAGGCCGTTTATTCGATCTTGACAAGTCTACAGCAATTATATACCCTTGATAACCTGGCCAACGCCGATTCTGGTGACAAAGGCTCCACGGCCAACTGAGGAATCGAATCTGTAAGGAACGGCAGTTAGCATTCTTAAGTCCTGATAGAATTCGGCACGCAAGCTCAACAAGACTAGTATACATATACAGAGCTAAAGCTAGTAGTCCAATGGACAACTATTTGGGAAGAATTACTTAGAGCCCTTGTTCTCGGGTTTTGAAGTATCTTTAAGGTAGCCGGTGTACTCGATGGTGACGGTGTCGCCGGGCTTGGGGATAGCACCAGATCCCTCTTGGAGAACAGTCTTAGTGACGGCCATAATTGCTGGTGTGCGAGAGAAGTTTCGGGTTGTTTGGATGGTTGTTGGAATTGAAATTCTTGCAAGTCTGAAGAGTTTGGTTGATGAGGAGAACATAGTCAGAATTTTGCGGAGGGGGAAGGGAAGTCTTTATGGACCCAGTGAATGATGTCGTTCGGTATGCTCCACTGAGGTCGCTCCGGGGTTGATCCCCGGCAGGCCTGACCGTCTTGATTGTGGGGCATATTGTAGCCCTAACTGGTCCCCTTCTCTTCTCCTAAACCCCCTTGTACTTAACAGAAGCAGAGACTGACAATTATGGTGGGCAACACTTATCTTCCCTTTGAGGCATTTGGCTACATCTTACCTAGATAATCTCTGCAGGTCTAGAGGTCTGCAGGAAAGACAGAACAAGGGTCCGCTTCTCAGCCAATCCCCGATCTACCTACCACCACCAAACATGTTTCGTACCGTACTGTACAGTACATTACGAAGTACAGTACAGTAACCTTGCCGCCACGAACTTTGCGTACGAATATCACGTCCAACCTCAGATCGCCTTGCCGTACCGCACCCGCAACCGCCATCATAGCAACCTCGCTGTTCTCGCATGTCTCACGTCAAAAAAGTCCCGAATGTCCAAACCTTCCCTACCCTCCCGTACCTTCGTACCTCATCATATCATCCCATGCTTATCGTACCAGCTTCTAAGCATACGCGCGCGCACTCTCAGCTACCGTGCCAGTATGAAGCCGCACTTCTCGTTCTCTGCAAGTTCCCCTGGGGTACAACCTGCGGCCCAAATGCTGAAGTATCGGGGAGGGAGTCGCGTTTGGCGCCAGGAAATCGGCATATCTCCTCTTCACATACTTCTTTACTCTTCACCTGCGGGACCGTGCCTGGCTCGGCGAGTAGAGTTACACCTCTGCATACTGCCTTCGTCCATACATAAGTGCTGCTGCAAACAATGGCCCCTCAATTCAAGAAGCGAATTGCTGCAAGACACTTCGCAAGGCATAGTTCGATGTGGCTTTTCCTGGCTTGGCCTCGGGTAATTCGGTGGACGATGATAAGAAGCCATAAGAGGCGCACGGCAACAGGGCACCTCCACACCTGAATCATTCGCGGATTCGATTCATGCATCATGAAAGATGGAGGAAAGCCAATAGCTGCAACTCGACCAGTCGATTGAATAGGCCTCTTTGCCCACAATGAGCCGACAGCGGACTCTTTGTCTTCAACCTTGCTGGCATCGTATCTCTTTGCGTAGTCTCTACGACCATTGCTAAACTACTGCAGTGCAAGACAATCGTAAGGAAGGACTGGTCGTGCTGCAGCTCCGATTGCCCGACTTTCCACATCTGAAGCATATCAGCATATCGTAGGTACCATATATACCCCACGGAATTACTACTATCCCTAGGCTCAGGATTGTACTCATTCTCTAGCGAGCTTTTTATGCTAAGCAATATGCCCACACCTTCATTACCGATTTATCTTCAGCCAGTTCCCCGGTGCCGACAGCAACACCATGATGCTTATCGCATATTTCATCTTGCATATTTTCATGTGTCAACTTATCTTTCTTGCGGCCCAGAGAGTAAATCCGGCAGTCCTCGAGGCTAGCATTGGGCTGCCTCGTCGCCTAGCGATGACCGGGTGTAATCTTCCTCGACCTCCTCGACCTCTGTTTACTTCAAACCGGCCCGCAGTACTCTAGTGAGCTCTTTTTACCCGCAAAATTTGACTTAATCTCTCATCAAAGTTACAGTATAAGCTTCGGGCCTCTAAGATGGGACCTGCGGCTTACAGCATCTGAGCAGCTGCATCGAATGCTGCTCACGTGACATGTTTAGTTTATCTGCTTTCAGAAAGGGGTGCAGGCTGGGCGTTGCAGCGTCAACACAATCCAAACAACGAAGCGAGAAGCTCCGTGGATTTTTGAAATTACTTTTCGGATTACGACCACCGATTCCCATTCGGGAAAATTCACAGTTAGGTCGTCCCATTACAGACTGTATGGTGATATCAGTCTTAAATCCAACATATTTCCATCCCAGGTGCCTACTTTCCCCACTGGAGGTAATGACTTTGAGCCATGGGATCGCTACGCACAGGTGGATACTCTGAGGGAGTTTCGAAACACATAAGAAACGAAACATTTATACCCTGCATGCTATATCAAGCCTGGGCCTAGTCAATAACACGTTTGATGGAAAGTGTCCGGCTCGTCGGAAGGTCATTACCGCAAATTTATTACCGCATATCAACGTTTTCATCCTATGCATGTTCTGATTTACGTTCCTTTTTAGCTTTCGAGAAGATTCGATCCTTGGGTGGATGTGGGACCACAAAATCAGGATCTCATGTAACCTGTGCTATGCGCTACCTGAAGATCACAAAGGTTACTTTGAGATGAGATCCTCAGTTCTTGTCCTGGCGCTTCGCCCAGCACCACGTTATTTATCCAGGATACATTTGTGATCAATGCAAGAAGGCGTGCATTGGTCGAGTCTGGGCCGCATGTTTCTTGCATGTTCCTCGCTGCTTGTGAATTTCAAAACCAAGAACTTCCCCAGACGCAGCGACTTGGGATACTCGATTACCCGACTCACCGGTTGGTAGTCTTGGTGGCTACAATCTTACTGATAGGCCATAGAGTTCGAGAGCACCCCCTCTAACCCTTAGTGTCGGATGCGCCGCGTGTATCCAGCTGCGACCCAACAGCGGTGTCATGTTAATTGCTCTTGGACATCTTCAGGCGCCGAGGCTCCAGGAGGTCTGCCCACTTTTGCTGAAATCTGGTAAGCTCAAATCCATGAGCAAGCCTTCGCAACCGATGATAGTTACCTGAATTCTCGTTTCCAGTTTTGGAAGTCCATGCATGTGTACATGATGCAATCGTCAAAAGTACGATCTCGATTTACATACTTATGTTTAAGTTTTGTAATCAGCGCCCGATATAGATGGACCCATCAACATATGTTGCCGGCCAAGACCTGTAACCAACACTTCAACTCTGCCGCTGATCGATGGTAGTAAGACATCGCTTCTTGCCCATATAATTCTCAGAGAGGATATCACGATAAGAAACCAGGTCAAAAGCCTGCCTGTAGGGCGAAGTGGAGTTTGGGAAAATTTCGTTGGCTCCTATCATAGTCACCACTCTTTACCTACAGATGTAGAAGGTAAATGTCGAAGATTCTTGAGGTCGACGTTGGTCGAAGGATGCAGTGGGCTTTGTACCGCACACGTGGGCGCCCAAAAACTTCCTTCTCGTCATCCTACTCGTATTGTGCTTCTGTGCCGCCGGGCATACCGACTCACCTACATGCTATCGCTAAATTTGTCTTCAAAGCTACATAGCATCGACCAAAGATCCGCACCATGCAATCTCGTTCTTTCAAGGCCATATGGTGATTGCAGAATTTCTCTGCAGCTCCTTACTTTCAATTCTGCCAACTTATCGATTGCTGCCCCAATGGCCCCCCATCCATTTTTATAAGGCTGTGGCCACCATAGAGATCTATGTGCGAAATCTTTGATCGAGGATTCTTGGGAGCCAGTCAAGAGTTGGCAAGAACTTGAGAAACCGCGATATTGTGACCTGCCCGAACCCCTAGATCTAGAGTTCCTTCATGTCCCAATATTCAACTAAAACGCCAGCGATCTAGTGGTCAGGATCCAAATAACAAATAGTGCAAAAAATTTCTACATGCCTTTGGGCCTCATTGTTCTAGACTTGGAAGAATTGCGCTGCATGTTACCTTCCACTTTCAAGCTTCTTAAGCACTGTACCGCCAGCCTCGATCTATTTGCTCTACTTTGACTGTATTTCTCTTTGCTTAATTACCGCAGCGCGACAAGTAGTAAGAACTTGCCATCTTAAATCCTGTCTGATTCGATGCTAGCTATATTCCTCACAATATCAGCCATCGTGAGATGTCTGTCTCACTCAGATTTATGACTTGCAATTTCCCAAGCAAGAGTGAACGACAACGGAAGTCCGTTTCTGAGGATATCTCTGTGCAAGACTGCAGGCTTGTGTCAGATGTCACCTCAATTTACTCATTTTGTTGTCAAGTGCTGAAATGCTGCCAGTTCTGCGGATCATCGCTCAGCTCGCTGTTTATTTTTCCGAGAAAATCGCCCCTCCTCTCGATATACATAAGCTCAGTTCTTACATGATCTGCTCTGGTCGCTGTAGCTCTTTTATACCAGGTACTCACATGCGATTTTATCTTGAGGGCCAAAGTATAGAATAGTGGTCTCTAGAATGAGAATATCTTCCTACACTAATGGTGCGACTCAATCTCTAAAGCTGATCTCTTCCAGCATCGAGATGTAGTTACTGTATTCCGAAGTTCCAATCGATAATTGAACAGATTCTCATGAAGGATAGCCGGGTCGTCGGCTAGAATATTCTTGTACAGTAATTATAAGTGGTTGCCCACCCACACTCTCAACCTCCTCGACGATTATCTATCTTATTCACACGCCATGAGAGATCGGATTTCGAAAATAAGGAGTAGGTAGGTACCAAAACGTAAATAACTACCCTCGTACCGAGACTACTCACTCACCGATTCATTCACAAGTCTGAGTTGCTATCTAATCTTTAAAAGGCAATCACTTCTCACAAAACAACACAGGTCCTGGTTACGTGAATATCAAGAGACAAGTGAATTATTCCAGTTGAAAGTTGAAAATATATCAATCAAAGATCAGCAGCTGTCAACAAATTCAATCAAAAATCTCACTCTAGATTCACTCACAAGTTCGACCCCTCGGAACGACTCCAGTTCTGTGAGAGAGATTTGTTCCTGAACCCCGATAAACAACCTCCTTTGCCTAGCTTCAAGTGTATTTTCCATATACACTGGTTCGCCGTCTACCTGAGTCTAAAGATACCAGGAAGAAAATTCCACCGCCTCTCTAGATCTTCTTTCCCCTGCAGTAAATTCACGAAATGCACGAGGCAAAGAAGGAATTCGACAATCTACCTGTGAATAAACGGCAGTAGCGCTGTCATCCCATCCCATCTGCGACGTTCAGAACAGATATAAAAACCTTCTCAAAAATCACTTTTCTTCTATTTCCTCTCTCTCTCTCTCTATCAAGGAAAGGAAGACGGTCGTCGATGGCTTGCCGTATGTTTTTGCCTGGTTGGCGGGCAAAGCCTTGTAGTAGCACCGGCAGCATTACCATAAAATCTAACGAGTCTGTTCATTCTATTTTCTACACAGTAATCCTCGTCATACGGAGGTCTAGACACTATGTTTGAGATTACTAAGTTGGATCCTTTCATGATGCCATACGCGGATCGACCTAGCATGGTTGGTGTACACATTCCATTCCTGATAACTTTCACTTCTCTGCGAATCATTTAATTTCATTTGATATTCGATCAAGTCTCTTACTGCTGTCATTCTTTTGTTTACTATTGAAAACAAAATTTTCCTCTTTTTTTTCGTTCTTTGATTTCAGTAGCCGTCCCCCGCTCCCTCCCAATCAATCTCATTTCATCCCATCTCTTCTTCCCTTCTACACACACACACATACATCCTATATATACCTTACATAATGATATCAATATAACCCTCTCTCTCTTCCTTTCTCTCTCCCAGATCTAGCGTCATATTATGCCAGCAGATAGCCAGTAAGAGGAATGTGTCTCAACTTACAACATTGCAACCTCGCAACGACGCGGTGTAAGCAGGCCACATTCGGTGAGGTATGAGCGCTTTCAACGAATTTAATACTTATACACATACACACCCGCA
The DNA here is from genome assembly GCA_003988805.1 of Ploettnerulaceae sp. D365. Classification (NCBI taxonomy): domain Eukaryota; kingdom Fungi; phylum Ascomycota; class Leotiomycetes; order Helotiales; family Ploettnerulaceae; species Ploettnerulaceae sp. D365. The sequence continues at coordinate 50,979 of QYAL01000076.1, forward strand.
TATACATACACACACACAATACGTTGCCGTATCGATGATACTGTACGCAGTGAATCTAACCTTATAAAATCAAGGAAGGAACCAGGTGAACTGTGTGCGTGCGACGGAAAGGAGATTAAAGGTTAGATTGGCATACGTTCACTATAGTAGACTAGTAGTAGAGGATTGATTACTTGGTACTACAGTACGCTACCCGTCTTCGTTGGATATATTTGGATATATGAAAGAGGGGGGAGAACGGCGTTGTGACGTTTGCTGATTGATGTCAGGTTTTCAAGATGCGAGGGTTCAAGGGCTGTGGAAAGGAGGAAGAGGGAGATGAAATCTGGCTTTACTTTCATCTCTGTGGTGGATGTTGGAATCTGTGCTGTACTGTGATCTGCGTATTAGTATCATACTACCTTACTCTCTGGTAAGAAGCAGCTACAGTACAGTAACTTTCCCCGCCCCCTATTCCCTTCTCCTCTCCGCAGCACATGCACTACAGCACTCGAGCTCCTCTCCAACCACATAACCAACCCCTCAGCTTTACTGTACTAGTAGTGCTACTAGTACACCCCATCCGTAAACAGCCTATTCACAATACACACACACGATAAACACAAAAATAACCAATATGGGTACCCTCTTCTTACCAAAAGAAAAAGAAGAAGATAAAACAGCTCCCTGAAATCATCCCCTCATCTCTATAATAACATCAAAGAAATTCCTTTTTCAACAGCACCAGAAGAGCTTTCCATAATTCTCGGTTTCAAACTCCAAACTCAGACTCGTAATCAGATGCCTTTCAACGCCACGCTTAATATGGTAAGTGAGTCGAGTGAGTGAGTGAGTGAGTGAGTGAGTATATATCATAGTAGGTATATCAACTATACCTATACCAAGCTACCAATTACACATATATATAACATACTATCCAGACGTCCAACCTCTCCCAGCCCTCCCCAGCCCTCCCCCAGCCCCCTCACCCCCCCTCCAAATCACCCGTCTTCCTTCCTTCTACCTCACTCCCTCCCTCCTCCTTCCTTCCTTCCTCCTTCTTTCTTTCTTTCTTAAATCAATCAACTTCATATAGAAGAATCCCAAATCCCAAATCCCAAATTCCCCCTCCTACCCCTCCAACCCCTACCTCCCCCTATCCCAACAATGAAAAGAAATAACAATAATAATAAAAATAATCAAGGTATAAATAAATATACAAAAAAATAAACAAAAGATGAAAGTTCCCCCCCCGTCGCTTTATAGATATAGATATTAATATGGTTTATATATATCCTCAGCGAGTCGGTCGGTATACGTGATCAACTACCAAGCGATTTCGAGACAGACCATGGATGAGGATGAGGATGATGAAAAAAAGAAGAAAGAAGAGCAACACCAGACATCTACCTGTATTATAATACATACATACATACATACATACATACATACCATCTACGTAAGCGAGTAAATAAGCAAATAAATAAATAAGTAAACAAATATCATTTACATCAAATACTCATCATTATAAATCACCAAATACTCTTTTTTTTCCCATCTCGTCTCATCTCATCTCATCTGGTCCTTTTCACAATATATAACCCGAATGAATGAATGAAAATTATATATATACCCCTTTCAAGCTCCAAAGCCAATTCATGCAAATCCCAATGCATGCTTGCATGTAATCCAATCCAATACATGCAATCCATTCCATCCCAATCCAATCCATTCCAATCCTACAAGATGCTCCCCCTCAAGCTCCTTTAAAAAAAAGCCAGAAAAAAAAGAGAGGAAAAAATCCCACGGAGAACTTTCCGCTCTTAACGCCTAAACACCCTTTCTCCTTTCCTTTCCTTTCCCCTCCCTCTCTGAATCATCAATCAATCAATCAATCAATCAAATCAATCAAATCAAATCACCCCTTAACCGAGCTCCCAAAACTACTAACACCATCCCTCCACTTCTCTCCCCACTTCTCCCCCATCCTCTCCCCGAACCCACCCATCCACTTGGGCGCCTTCATGCTAAACTTCACCCTCCCCTCCACCACGGCCTCGACGCAGTTGATGATACCAAAGGTGCCGCTGCCCAGCGCGCGGAACAGTGCCAGCGACGCCACGCTCCAGAGGATGACCTTGAGGTAGATATTATCCCCCACGTTAGCATCCCCGTAGATCTCGCTGACGGCCATGGCGAGGATGGCGTTGGCCACAAGCCAGCAGACAACCATGTACGTGCGCACGCTCTTGTAGTAGTCCTCCTGCTGCTGCGCCTCGCTGACGGGCGGGACGGGGACCTCGAGGCGATCGCGGAGGTTGCGGAGGGCCTCGTCGTAGCCCGAGTCGATGTCGAGCTGCTCCGACGGCATGTCCAGCTCGACCGTGGCGCCGCCCCCTTTCCCGTGGCCGCCCGTAGCGGCTCCGAGGTCCGTGTGGATGATGTTGTCGCCTTTGGTGCCCCAGGAGATGTCGTGCGTGTTGCAGAAGGCATAGACTTGTAGCATACAGATGTAGCTCGGGAGGAGCATGAAGTACTGTCCGGCAGAGGTGAACATGTGCCAGGGATCCAGGTAGAGGAAGGACATGAGAAAGTACAAGCCGATCGTGGAGGAGAGGGACACGAAGATGTTTGTAAATGCATTGTTGCCAATGACGAGTTTGACGTCCTTGGACGTCAGCTCTTTGACGATGATCCAGAAGGAGGCAAAGAGCGTGTACGTCATGATGATGCCGTAGATAATCATCGAGTACAGGTACAGCTTCTTAGCACCCTGTGGCCTGTTTCCCATACTCAGGATGAACTGTGTGCAGATCAATAGGACACAAACGTATCTCAATATCACAAAAATGACCTTCCCCATGTTGTGACCGAAAGGATCATTCTGGGCATCCGAGAGTGAACCGGCGACGAAGTAGAAGGTCAAGTAGAAATTCGCAAGAGAGAAGTAGGTGAAGATCAACTGGATGAATTGGTAGATGAATTCGATGTGAAGGAGCACTTTGCGGCCCAAAGTGTGGTCGGTATGCCAGATTTGACGGAAATGTACAAGAGAGTAGACGGCCGCGAAGAAGGCGCCGTTGAGCCATCTTCTGCGCTGCGAGATGAATTCCGGGACGGCATCTTTTCGAGTTACATTATTAGTTCAAAAATTTCGGATATTTTCAGAGACATCTCTAGAAACTTACCAGGCACATCCGTCTCACCAGTACAACTCTTCACATACTTCAAGACCCACTTCTCATCCCTCTTCGCCACCAGCTCCCAACAGAGAATCCGATCCTCCGCCAAATACATATTCGCCGTAAAGACATCCGCATTCTGCCCATGCAGCGTCTCGCCCTTGAAGTACTGACTCAATGGTCCATGTCCCGTGTGATCATTCTGCAAAGCATGATACCGATAGGCGCTCAGCGCACCAGGTAACACGGTGATATACCCAAAGACCGACTCCAACGGCTTATCCAAGATATTCGACATCTTGTACTCGAAATTTTGGCTCGCCACTAGCGGGTTCAAAAGTCCACTTCCATACTTCCCCTTCATGGCTTTAATCTCACCACACGCGCCCGCAACGTTCGAGTCCGTATCAAAGGCCTTCCAGAGATGGTACAGCGAGTTCCCACCCGCCTTGGTCCCCACATCGAGCAGGATGCAAATATTAGGCGTCAGCGCCCTTCCAAAGGCATTGAAGAACCAACGGTGTGAATTGAGCTTTTTGGCATTCTTCTCCTTCATGCAGAAGATCATCTGGCAGGGCACGATCCCCTTCTCCGCTCCCTTGAACTTCAGCTCCGAGTCGAGCGAGACCTGCGTCGTGTACTCGTACACGTGCGCCTGGACTTCCTTCTGGTTCACCAAATTCTTCGCGATGCCGTCCTGGTAGACGCCCATGGCCGCCAGCGCATCCAGGGTCCGCGGATTGACCTTCTGACGCCCATCTGCGATGACGCAGACCACGATCTTCTGCCAGCCGTGCTCGCCCCACGTGCGGGACTTGGAGCGCGAGCAGAAGTGCGAGACGTTCTTCATGACGGCGTGCATGGTCCGCGTGAAGTCGATCTCGTTCTCGTTGTACATGGTGACGCAGATGAAGAGCTCCGTCTCTCGGGCAGTGCTGCCGATATTCTGGCGTAGCTTGTATCCTTTGCTGACGAAGTCGTCCGGGTCGCATGTCACAGCAGTGTACCGCATGTGCGTGAATTCAACCTCGTCTCTGCGTGGGAGAAAACTATACAGAATCGTGGGGATCTTACACTCGAGGATCAGCTCTCCATTGATGAGCTTGACCTCCTTCTTCGCCATCTGTGCCTGTCTTGCCCCTCTCCGCTCCTGCTTCCCATCCGGTGCAGGACCATAGTGTTCATAGTCCTCGTTGTCCTGCTGCTCATCCTCATTCTGCAGCGTATCGCTCGTCATGTACGACTCCCTCTTCTTCAAACTCGGTCTGAAAGCACCTTTGGTGGGACTTGACGGACCAAAGATATCATCCCCATCTCCAATATCATTCTCCAGCGGAATCGAAATCGTCGCATCATCGGTAAATATCGAGCTCCTAGCACCTGCACCTGGTCCGGAGAAGAGCGGCGCGGGAGGCAGCGGCCGTCTCGGACTCCCTCCATATCTCGAACTCGGCGTCCCGGGTCTCGAGGATCCATTGTACTCACTCGGCGCGAAATTGATATTTGGCGGTGGCGGCCGGATGCCATACTCCGTGCTTGCTCTACTCGGGCTCCAACTCCTCGTCGGCGACGCCCTACCTGTTGATGCATAGGGAAGATAGGAAGAGCCGGGAGGCGGCATACTGGATGCGGTATCAGCGATTGACGAAGCCGGCTCAGAGATCACTGAGGGCTGGTAGGATCTTTGCGGGGTGTATTGACTATGGGGTGAACTACCATGTAAGCATTTCGAATGGCTCAACTGCGCTTCTAGTTTAGACAGAGGGGATTTAACTGGATGTCTCAAGCTCCTTCTGCGCGAAGGGCCATCAGGGAGGATTGGCAGGCAGTGCGGGTCCATGGTCTCCGACTTGTTCTGCTCCTGCGTCTTCTTCTTCTGCGTCTGCGACTTGCAGGCAGGGATAGCTTCCTCTTCCTCCCGGAGCGACGAGAGATGCTCTGGGGTAGACAACACCTTCTTCCTCGCGAGCTTAACTCGCAGAGGAGCAACAGGTTGTAGTGGTGGCAATGGGAGAGCGAGAGCTGGTAGTACATACGGACGGATCTCGGGCTCGTCGTCGTCGACAGATGTCAACAAACGAATGTGTGACGAGTTGCTCGGTTGGCCCGTGGGTGTCGAGCTGTTCTCTTCGCCGTACGATGGCACCTCGCTGCTGCTGCTGTATGAGGGCGCCTCTGAGTATATCGGAGGCCGCCCGGGTGTGTTTGGCCTCTCCATAATGAACCGAACTGTGGGTTTTGTGGGTTGATGATTCCGTCGTCTTCTTTTTTTTTCCGCTACGGAATGCGCCAGATGGGCGAGAGGAATGCGTGTTTACGTTTTGGTCCACGAGTGCTCATGCGGTAGGCGTTTTCGCGTGGTGTGGAGCCCCTAAATACTCAAATATTCCTATCAAAATTGACTCGTCCAGTAGCTATGGTTCATGTACTTGCTGCAATAATTGAGAGACAATAATGGTGTGTGAAGGAAATTGATGCGCACGCAGGCTTGTTGGACTCGACCTTGCTTGCATGCGATATTATTGTGTTTCTTTTCCCATGTTTTTCAAACACCCCGTTACCATGACAACAACCAACTTTCCCGCCAAAAAAAAATCACATGGCGATTGCTACCCGATAGGATAGGGGTGGGCCACGGCCGCCTACCCCCTAGCAAAACCTGGCTCATGTGATTGGCTCGTATCAGCTCATTGATCAACCAACCGTTGTCGCAGATTTTGACAGCCGCTCGCTATTATTAGAGTCGCTATAAACATTGTACCAAAATTCGTTAGACTAGATAAGCAGATCCAATATTACAAAATGAATGCTAGGGCAATAATGTATTCCCAAGTCGCACTTTAGCGTGTGTTTTTCAAATTAGAATGTTACCATCACCATTAATACATCACATGAGATCTCTCAAACAAATCGTGAAAGTCACATATCAAATCTTAGATCGTCCAATTCAAATGACTTTTAATTGAAGTCTCAAATCATCGATCGGATCATAAATTTACAAATCCCCTACTGCCTAGTCTGACTGTCCACCTCATCTCCAAGCCGACTCTCTTCCCCAACTAAAAGATCCCCCTGATCAGATACACTGTCGGAAAATATTGACAAGAGATCCCAAGCGATGCAGGGGGGGTATGACCTTCTTCCTCAACGCCAAGATGAAGGTGTAATGACAAGAAAAGGTGGAACTGTCCTCGGAAATCAGACTGTGCTGATAATGCGTTTTATATTGTACAGCGAGGTCGAGGTAAATCGCAGGTAGCACGTGATGGGTATCAAAAAGAGGTCCAGAAATAATGACTGGGTATATCATATGATTGCTCAATTCCAGCCGAGGGAGTTCTCAGCCATCATAGGTGCCGAGATTTGTTGTGTCCGTGCAGAATTACCCGTTCGTCCACTTCCCCTGCTGTTTCGGTCGTACCCGGGAGTTGTTCGTCCACCAGACATAAAAGCACCACCTCCGAGAAGTGCCGGGCTACCAGACTGTCTCATCTCGCCAGCGTTCGCAAGAGAGTTTGATCGGCGATGGCTTTGCTTGCGCTTCTTGTATCTTCGTGCAATCAAGAACATGGCCGCTCCATACGCTGCCGAGCCTCCAATTGCTGCCATGGCAATACCAGCTGTTGCCCCGGTCTTGCCTGCGGATTGGCTCTGATCATCGGTGCTTCCGAACACCGAGTTACCGTTGCCTGATGCAGAGGTGGAAGAGGAGCCACTGCCGCTGCCAGTACTAGTTGCACCGCCCTCCAAGTTTGACCCAGGGGTGAGCGGGATTGCCGGATTGATATAATTCATCAGCGTGTTGACACTTGGGTTCTCATTGTTGTAGAGCGCAGACGTTGGGATGTGAAGGTCCAGGGCAAGTGTGCTGACCATGTTGGTAGGAATGTACATCAGGGCTAAAGTGGTGATGTAGTTCAGCCGGGAGGTTGTGTCCAGCGGGACCAGGCTGTTCATCGCAATTTGTGAAGTCTTCAGTCCCAACCCGCTTGCGACACCTTCTGGCAGATACTCAAAAATTTGAACAGACGACATCGGGTTGTCAACAACAAACTTATAGTTCAGCGGAAACAAGAAACCCAACTGAATCATTGTGGAATCCTCGGGCTGAGCGGTAGCATTCGGATTAGAAATGACCTTGGGCAAGCTGGAGCTAATTCCAGTAGGCTGAAGGGTTTGAGTCTCTCCCGAGGGCAATGTTGTCGATGATGCAGCAATGATGGTTGCGGGCATCCACAGTGATGTCTCCGTGTTAGTCGTTGTGGGAAGAATGGTCTGAGGAGGCAGCACGGTCGTTGCGGCCGCAGTTCCCGTGATCAGGGGCGCTGAAGTTTGAACTGATCCCGAAGTAGCGTATACGGAAGTTGGAAGGTTCGTTACCGACGTTTGAGAAACCACTGGTGCTGAAGTCAAGTTTATGGTAGATGCAGAGTCAGTGGGGCTGCTCGAGACAGGAGAGACGGTAAAAGAGCCTGTAGCAGTAGGAACACTCGCTGGAGGCACAGTTTCTGTACCATTGTTTGTGGATGCACTCGTGAGCGTAACGCTGGATATTCCGGAAGCTGTGGGTAGCGGAACTGATGTAACGTTTGTCGATGCTGTAGGCTCCGTCGTTATACCCGAGGTTATCGTGGATGGACTTGTCGTAATCGGGGTTGTCGTTGAGTCAGAGGGAAGCACGGAAGAGCTACCTGTTGGAAGTGAAGCGGTGGTGCCCGAGACAGTTTCCGGGAGAGTAGAATTCGAAGTCTCGGGGACTGAGGTGGGTGCACTGGAAGCCTCAGAAGTAGTAAAGCCTGTGGTCGCAGAGCTATCCAAGATACTAGAGAGAATTCCTCCAAGGTCTGTGGTTGGCGCAGACGTGACGCTTGGATCGGAAGAAGAAGTTGGCGTCACGGCAGCGGCTCCAGTTGAAGCAGTTCCGCTGACTCCGACTGGCACTGTGGTAGCAGCGCTCGCGTCCTCAGAAGAAGATGTTGCAGCACTACCAGCACTACCAGTTTCGACAGGAGTTGAAGAGGCGCTGATTGCGTCGCTTGCACCTGTTGCGGTCTCGGCGACTGAATCGACAGTCCCTGAGCTAGTTGCTGCGGCGAGCACAGAGCTCACGACACTCCCGATGGTTGGTAGAATTCCTTCCGCGGTAGTACTAGCAGCAGAGCCGTCCGAAGTCCCCGCCGGCGTCGCGCTTGTTGCTGCGGTAGTCCCATCGGTCAAGATTCCACCTGGTCCGAAAGTAATACCCTCGACAGAAGATGCAGTGGTTGCTTCTGCGGTTGCAACTGTACTATCGGCAGTGGTTACGGTTGTGGGTAGGACAGTCACATCCGGTGAAGATCCAGTCGATGATGCAGCTGGTGTCTCGGTCGTTTGGGATCCCAAGGTCTCACTGGTGGTGGTTTCCACAGTCGAAGTTTCCGAAGCCGAAGTCGAAGTCGAGTCGGCGGAGCTTGAACTTGACTGCGTTGGTTGTATTTGGCTAAGAAGACTGTCAACTATATTTCCTGTTGTTCCTGCCGAGTTCGAGCGGCTTGAACCAGATCTAGAACTAGATCTAGACCCAGATCTAGAATCCGAAGTTGTATCTCGCTCGCCCGTAACAGAAGTAAGGAAGTCCGACAAAGATCGTTTGGCCGATGTCGACGTAGACGAATCAAAGAATGGCGATGAAGACGAAGTGATGATCTCTTGACTTGTCAGTTGGGGCGCAGATGTGATGGTCGAATTCTGAACAATCTGTCTCTTGATCTGTCTAGGAAAATAAAATTTAGGCCGGTTGGTAGCTTCTGCAGCTGTGAAAGTAGACAGCACCGCTATCGCGGCAACAAAAAGGGAAGGTGTATGCATCCTGGCAATTGGTATATGGGGGTACGCGTTGGTGGTGGTGGTGTTGTTGGGGGGCGCGGGTTCGCAGAGAGGAAAGCAAGCTTTAAGATCTGGGCTCCTGGAGTCAGCGACGGAGAGGATTGCCCACAACAGCGAACAGGGACTGACTGTCAGGGTGAATTGTATGTAACGAGTGTACTTGACAAAATTGTCAATGAATGTCTGCAGAAGTTCTCGTCAGCACTCGTCATTGATATGAATTAGATGAATGTTGGATGTGTCCGCATGAATGATCAACGTATCCCTAGCGGCCAGTCTCATAGGAAACAGCGCAGCGCAGCGACGCGGAACCAGCACGACAACAATTCCTCCTCAATCCCATCCACCAATTCATCGCAAGCATGGGCTACTCACATAGTGAGATTATTGTATCAGTCGTGAAGTCTCGAATCGCAGATGTTAAATGAGTGTCGTGACGAAAAATCGTCGGAGTGGTTGGTTGTTCGTTGTCAGCTTTTCAAATCGTTCGCAAATCATCGGCGAGCAACCAGCATTATCCGTCGGCCTCCCGAGGCACTCTCGTTTTTCTGTTGTTTTGGCAGTCGGAACTCGTAAAATGTCGAACTCGTAGAAGGCGTGCACGCAGGTAGCACGTCTTGGAGAGCTTCGAAGGTCCACGAGAGGGGTGAGGAGGTGAGGCTGAAGGGGAAGAGGATGGGAGGAGAGGAGGTGAGGTGAGGCGGAGAAGAAGGAGGAAGTGTGAGTAAGAAGGGCAGAGTCGAGATGAGGAGGGCGGGTAGCGTGGGTGGATTGGTTGGTAGGAGTTGGTAGGGTAGTGTGGTAGTAGTAAGGTAGGCGCGGATGGGCGATGGACGATGGACGATGGACGACCGTGGGTGTGGGTGTGGGTGTAGGCGTGAGCTTGAGCGTGAACGTTGGCGCGCCAGGGGGGAGGGGCGGTTTAAAGCGAGGAGCGAGGGAGCGAGGGAGGGGAGGGCAGCACACTAAAAGTGAAGTGGGGAGGGAGGAGGAGAAGAGAGGAAGGTAATTGAAATTGAAACTGAAAACTTTTAGGTTGGGTGGTAAGCGTATAAATCGTGTGCCTGTTGAACCTATCTGTGGCCGCCTTGGATATATATTTATGGGGGGGATCAGGAGGGGGCCAGGGCGTAGAGCATAGTCGTAAACCATACTTTACTCGGTAGTTGGCCCGAGGATTGGAATCATGGGTGAGAGAGAGAGAGAGAGAAGGAGAAGAAGAAGGAAGAGGAAGAGGAAGAGGAAGAGGAAGAGGACAGAGCATGAGATGAGGGAAATTATGACAAGTGAAGACAACTCAACTCAATCACTAGGGGTTACGAGCTTTCTTTTTCTCTTGACTTATGTTTGTATGTTTGTACAGTACATGTATGTTCTAGGGCGAGAAACATCGTGATGAGATAGATGCCAGCCATATATCTGAAATATGATATGATACGACCGAAGGAGGCAGCATCCCAGTGTCACATCCACCTCGTCGTCCAGACATCAAGTACAGTACTGTACTGTACTTCGTATCCTCGAGGCAGAAGGCAGAAGAAGAATACACAAGCAATCAGGGTCACATTGTGTACCAGAATCTGTCTGTCTGACCGACCTCCCTCCCCAGGCAGAGATGGGCAAATACAGTAATGCTGGAGAAGATTACCGTAATAATTACGAGTATTAATGGAATTATTACATATAACTGAGGTATCCAAGTCTTTCAGTAAACAACCAACCACCCAACCACCGATCAACCACTCAGCGCCCCCCTTTCAATAACGGATGTCTCTGCAAGCAATAATCGAACCCTCGTAAGTAATGTAATGTACGAAGTAGCCAGGTACATGTACAGCTAAACTGTACGAAGGTATGCACATTTGATCTACATTCCATTCCACTCATTTTCCCATCAAGCAAGATCTGCAGTAGAGTTATTCAAAACAAGAATATTTTTTACCACGTAACTTTTTTACCATTCAACCCCGTTACGAAGTATTTAATTACAGTTTTTATTTACCCTGTAATTGTATTCATGCTCATGCTCTTGCTCATTCTTCCCCTTTCCCACACCACCATCTCTCCTCTCCTCTCTCCACAAACTGGGCAAAGCCACTGCCACTTAGCTAGCACTGCCACTACATACCACTTTACTTTTAAGGGGCCGCCGACCAGCGGCACATTATTTTCCCAGACCAGGGGTGAAGAAAGGGAAAAAGGGAAAAAAAGAGGATGGACCCTAGTTCTCCACTTCAGCCGAACCACTCAACGCCTTTTCCTTCCTCCACAAGTCTCCCGTGTTGGCGTGTTTGAGGGTAAGCCCAGGTAGGCTAAGGTAGGTCAAGCCAGGAGAACGATTAATTTCCGAGCTGGTTTTGTCCTTTAGACAGAGAGAGAGAGGAGAGAGGGGAGAGGGAGGGCTGGAGAGAAGAAGGAATGAACAATGACGATGGAAGAAACTTTCTTACTGTACCTACTGTAACTGTATCATGAACATTCCGCTCTCATGTTACAGACTTGTCAAAGCCGCGGATTAGGGTATGAAGGCTTTGAGTCATCCTCATCCTCATAGGGATAAAGATGAGAAAGACGCGCAACCTCTTTATGCTGCGTAATAATAATCTGGATAAAATATAAAATAAAATATCCTTTTTATGCACGTGTTTTAATCCTGCCGCAGCCCTGCACCGGGTGTTGAGAAAGATTAAAAGGATTGTCGATCCCACCTCCATCTATCCAATAACAGACCGCTCTCTCCTCTGCTTTGACCTCGATCAATCATACTTTGTACCATACGAAAAGCATACCCGCGATGGAATAATTTATTATACTTTTTTCCTCTTCCTCTCCCTCTCCCTCTCTCTTCTGTCATCAATTCTCGTAATATTAATGCGTTCTAGGTAATTTTCTAGGTATTAAGTATTCCATGCTACTGTCCAAAGTAATTATCATGCAAGATCGATCTCAAAGTTTCGCTATTATTATTTTCGTTCATTCATTCCATGTATCAATACGAAGAATCTTGCTATGTATTATTATTCCGTTAAATTATCCCGTTTCGTCTGGGAACCCATCTCTGACTTTCTGCCCCCCCAGATCCAGGTCCGGTGGTCTTGGTCTCCACCAACAGCCGCCTCTCTAAGGATCTCACTACTGTAAATATGTGCAGTAGGGCCGGCCCCCCATTTCGAAAAACGCCTCTTCTGCAATTATTATGTACTGTACTGTACCTAGGTCCATTATTATGATCGAGCAACCCGCATCCGAGCCAGCCCAATCGTACTCAACACCCGAAGCCCCGAGGCATCCTATCATCTCTTTAGAAACATCTCCTTTCAATCAATCAAGAGAATGAATACTCCTACCGCGACATTAAGAAGAAGAAGAAGAAGAAGAGACTCCCTACCATCAATTCAAATAATAATCCCGTAATAATAAATGCACTGCACCGCTGACAACATCATCAACACCTCCCGTCACGAATACCAAGGTCCTTTCGCAGGAACAGTAATAAATACTCTCATCGCAACCAAGCTCAAACAACCAGCCGAACCTCCGATCACACCAATCAATGCCATGCCATGCCATGCCGTGCAGCCCCAATCATATGTATCCATATCTCTCTCTCATCCGATCCAGGATCTGATATTGTACTATATTTCGCACTTCGTACCCAAGAGAGAGAGAGAGAGAGAGAGAATGCACGCGCACGCGCCCCGAGTACAGTACTGCAGTACAGTATCGGAGGTCGGATGTGATCGGAGATCAAAACAAATAAAGCACGCGCTGATGCCAGGGGAGAGGGATGAGATGAGATGATCAACAAAACAAAATATTTCTTCTTACCCTGCCCAGAGTAAGAAAAAGGAAACAATAGCGAAAATCGCGAGAAAAAAAAATTCACTTCTTCGGTATAAAAGTACGAAAAGAGTCATTACTGTATGTAAAAGGTAATTGATTTGAAATGATTTGATTTCATCGACATGAGAGCATGATCTTGTTTTCTTTGAAGGGCATTACATATTCACGAATTTTTTGATACCTGCCTGATACCGTACCATAAAGAAGAAAGCAAGTGAGTGAGTAATTCCGTACATATCTTTCTCGTAATTTTGTGATAATTTCTCTATACAGTACATGTACATGTAAAGCAGCTTGCTTACTTGCTTACTTCTCCGTAAAATCTGCATCTCCATCATTCCCATTCCCATTCATTCCCATTCCCATTCCCATCCCCATTCCATTCCACCACTACGCCCCTCTTCCTCCCCCTCCCTCCCTAAGCCATACCAAAGAATGATGATGATGGCATCTCTCCTCGTCATTTTGGACTCACACGCATCACGTTTTGTTTCACCATCACCAACATCATCGTTATCATCAAACATTCCTCCCCTCCTCCCAGCTTTTCGCTTCTTCTCTTCTACTTCTTCTTCTCATTCCCGAGAACCCCTATATCTGATGAAAAAGGGGGGGGGATAGCCCGGAAAAGCCGCGTTTCAGATCTTGGGATTTCATCTGGTTGAAACTAATAGTGGGTCGATGACTTCCATTTTCCTGCAGACAGTATAGTAATGTATTTATTTGTACTGTATTTGTATGATACGAAGTACGAATGAATAATCTCTACTATGCTATCTATCATACAATACAATACACTACGCGAAGTCCGGAATAAATTATTCCCGCAACTGTTCATTTATTTTGGAAAAAGATAAAGTCTCGGAATCACTAAATCCCTTCATCGTCATCATGCCCCCCCTCCCTCCTCCCCCACCTCCCCTCTAACTACATGTACAGTACCACTAGAGCAATCCCATCGTTTCATCTTCCATTCCACCACTTTTGAATATCCACGCTAAGGAGATACTGTACTGTACTGTAATGAAGAAAACAGCCAGCCGCTTGCGTGCTTGTTCGGCAGGCAGGAAGCAACAAATGAAAAGATGGAAAGAATGATTTGATTTGATTTGATTTCATCTCGTTAACAGTGGATCGATGTTGTGTATCTCGATCAATTCCCACTGCTACCACGGCTATTACAGTACCACATCCGAATCCAAAATTACAAAATTTCCGCGCAGAAAAAAGAAAGGATTTGAAGGAAGGAAAGGTGAAGTAGTAACTAATTAACATAAAACTGAACATAAAACTAAAACGAGATATTATATTTAATTTGGAAGAAAGGGCCAGGGAATGGATTAGCGTGAGAAAGGACTCCATGGTTATTCTGCGTAATGTGATATACCAGATCGGACAATAACCCGGTTTCTAGGTATAGGGTATGGTATGGTGTTCCTGAGATGGATGAAAAAGTGAAAATATATACATTCTTACGGTTATTTTTTTCCCGGAGTTACATTCAGTTTTATAACACATCTTAGCACACAAAATACAAATATTCCCTTCTTCTCATTATTACTTTTTTCTTCACCTTCGCGCCTTTCTACAGTATTCAATAAAAGGAAGAACGTTCCTAGCAGTAAATCCAACAAACGCTTTACTGTTACTTATTCTAATCACCATTATATAGAATACAAAGCATACTATCTATCTATCTACAGTGTTGAATACCCATTCCAATCTATCTATCAGATTATCACAAGGTACCGGTTATAAAAAGCAAATCCCCATCTCACAACTCTCATATTTTTGATTTCGATTCTGATGATGATGAACCTTGGAAAGAAAAACGGGATTAGGAGAAATTAGGGAGTGGAGGTTTGTGGTTTTACGAAGGGAAAGATGTAATTTCGAAATTGTTTTATTCGTTATTCGTGGGAGATTGAATGGATCTTTTCATTGCTTCTTTGTACTGAGCACTGCTGTCAATTAATCGCTTGTTGTTGTTATTGTTGTCATAGTACGCTCTATTGTCGAATTAAAGCTTGCTGCTTGTAGACCATAGCTAACTTTGCCATACCATCTTAACCCAACTGACCAAGTATTTTCTATCTAGCCCCTATCCTCACAGAATGTTCTCTATCTTACAGTACAGTATAGCGGCGACCCAGGTTTAGATACACACTTTCAGCAGTCATTCTCTCGCCAGAACGCACGGCATATCTATTCATGACCGTCTTACCGTCATTTGGAAGGTCGAAGAGTGATGTCCATGCCTTTCCCAGCATCGCCTCTTTCGTGCTTTGAATATTCTGTTTTTTGTTTATGTAGGAATATTAGTAGTCATATGAATTAGGACGCAACACTTCAGAAGTTCAGGACTACTTCCCTGTACTATACAACATCTGTAGAAACTCGACAGTTCCCTCTACTGTAAAAGGTGACTGTGATATTGAATAGGAAAGCATTAGACTCGTCTTGGCACGTCATTAACTAGCTAGCTCTGCTTGACCTTCTGGGAGACCTATATAGTTGTGTATTGCCATGTGGGAGGGAGCGGGGGAAGTAAGGGTTCAGGTGTACACAAACTCAAGGGCAGCTATGGGGTAACTCTTGCCCAAGTGTATCTTAATTTCCAATTCAATAGGTGACCCGAAATAATGTCTAGTGGTTGCGGCTTTATTTGTCGTTGTTGTTTTTGTTAGGCGTCAATATATATATGTCGTTGTTGTCATTCTCTAGTTCCTCGTCGCTTGCTTGCTTAACACATACAACATATCCTCGGGAAAGTGTTATGGGCATGGTCTGTACTTCGTAAGTTTGATAGATGCTAAAGAATAGCGCAAGTACATTCTCGTATGCAAATCTTCTGTCGGTGGGTTTGTGAACTGGGATATGATAATAGAAATACTCCTTATTTGACGCTTGGGATTACTTGCCATTCGAGACCTAGAGCACGAAACAAGATTCACCCTCTTCAGCTCCGTGAACAGAAACTTGCTTCTGCAAGACAAGTAGGGATATTCTTTTTGGATATATATGTGTGTGTGTGTGCGTGTGTGTGTCTGGAGGTTTGTGATTCTTGAAATCCATAGCATAACAAATTACTCGATCGGCGCATGCTAAAGCTAGCATAGCGAGGAACAACATCACTAGCCTGCAAGATCCAGCCATTTCCCCCTCATACCACCCACCACGTCCGATATCCTTATAACGAAGCAGACCAGGCAGGATCTTTTGACGAGAACCGGGGAAAAGAGGTAAGCGAACAAAACTTTCTCGATTTCCATGATTGTTGTCGATGGTATTTCGATTGTCATTTCTAATTTTCTCACCTCGCTCTTTCTTGTCTCCTTTACCTTAGCCGGAAAGTTGGGAATACATTTATTTCTAGAGGTGTCATTCGAGGATCGGGTTACAGTTTAGATTTTAGCAAGACTCATGATCGTCTTACCTACTGATGCTGGCTTACAGGTACGACCGGCGAGATTACTCACCTCCATAACTTGAGCAACGATGGGTTGTGAGAGAGATAGCGATTGTTTTTTTAACATACCATAGTCTTTTCTTCAAGATTGAATTAAGGGAATTGGTGTGCTAATATATTCTATATGGATGGCAGGGCATACAATCACTGGACTCTGCTAAATATTAACCGAACCTGCCATGACTATGCTTCTCTTCCTCGGACTATAGCTCTAGTGAATTTCAAGGATTCTTTCTCATATTCACTATTCTGCCAGTAATCCTCTATGAGCACAATCAGAAAATACTTTCTCCTGCACATGCGTTAAAAGGAAAGGGTGATCTTCAAGTTTTTGTGTGTAGCTGCATCGTGAGTAACTGTAGAGGCTGTGTCACTTCAACCAAAGCAAGATATCGGACGAAGATGGATTAATGCTGTGCTACTTCTACGGTACTAAAACCCTTTATTTACAGAGACAAGTTCCACGAGGAGACAGTTCACTCGATAGCCTGCAATTTGGAAGTGCCAAGACCCAAGAGCGAACATGCTGGCTATTTGCTAGAAGTTCTGATGCCATGATTGATCAAGAGACTGGTCTTCTCATCTGATATAAGCACGACATGTGAGGATACCTATGGGGACATCGAAAAACCAGACAAACATTCATTTGGAGACTAGGCTACGAGCTCTAGCTACTTGGAGGCCCGGCCCGTTCCCTGAAGGTCTCCCGAATTTAGTCACTCTTGGCAAAGGTGTCGCTCGGAATCTTCGATGGTATTAACTTTCGAGAGACTTTTGAATCAAATTGAAGCTCAATATCTCGAGAACGTAAACCTTCCATTTAATTTCATTAGATGAGAATCAATTGAGTGCTCATCGACCAGAACCTCCTCACGATTTAAGCGAGTCGCTCTCTAAGCCACAATATTGGTGGCTTGCAGAGTCGCTTCCTATTCGATGTCGCTCCTCGTTTCGGAAGTGTTGCATAGCCACAGCTCATGATTCACAGCAACTGAAGTGCATATTTCCATCTTATCATTATCGCGCAGTTTTTCTTTCATACTCTTCGCATCAAATTCGCCGGAACGAAGAAGCCTACCAGCAACGATGTCAATCTCGGGCTTCCATCAGATGCTGCCAAAGGTCAGAGACACAGGTATCACCGTCCTGGCCGAGCCGGCCGACCAAAAGGCAATCATAGAGTGTGTGTTGAGACTCGACCCTCGTCGAGAATATCCTGACTGGGTCCAGTATTGTGTTTGTTCATGGCTTCAATGGGCACCCCAAGAACACGTTCCTTCACGAGTCTACCCAGTTCTATTGGCCTTGGGAAATGCGAAATGTGATTAGTGAGGCTCGGATCATGGTGTTCGGGTACGACTCGAACATTCGAGTCCTGGCTGCCAAGAATCTAATGGGTATTCGTGACCACGCTGTGAACTTACTTGCTCGACTTAGGAATGAGAGGGCAACCTTTCCAGTGCGTGTAGTTACGTGTAGCAATGATTAACAGCTGATATATAGACAGGTTTCCAAAAGACCCTTAGTTTTTGTTTGTCACAGCATGGGAGGTCTGGTGGTGAAAGAGGTATGCTTTGAGCAATAGCCTTGCATTGACATGATTCTGATCAAAGCCTAGGCACTCTCAATAAGTACAAATGACCCTAATTTTAGGAGCATCAACCTAAGTACGAACACGATATTCTTCTTTGGGACACCTCATCGAGGAGCGGCAGCCTTGGATACGACGAGACTTAGTCTATTGATCAACATATCCAAAATCTTCTTCGCTAAACTTCCTGGGGAGCTTGAAAAAGACCTCGCTACTAGATCTCGCGAGCTCTTTGCTATTAACGACAGGTTTAGGAATATTGCGCTGCTGTTGGAGAACAAGCTGTCGATTACATGCTTCTTTGAGCGGGTCGCTACGGCGGGACTGGGTGATGTGGTTAGTAGTACAATGATTGAAATGAGATCGTAGTACCTAACATTTTACAGGTTGTTGACCAGGATTCAGCTGCGCTTGGATATACAGGAGAGGAAGATGTTGGTCTCCTAGCAGATCATCGGGGTCTTGTGCGGTATCAAGATGCGGATGATGATCTTTATGACTTCGTAACGAAGACCATGCTCTTCAAGCTGGATGCTATCTTGCAGGAGGGTCGCAAGCAACAAGGTTTGTAAATACAAGGGCTTGCTTTCATTCTCCTGGTACACAATGAGACATATTAACATCCAAAGTCTCATCACAGATTCTCGGTAATTTCTCCGGCCACATGATGCTCCGCGAACTGCGCAAAATCCCATATCTCACCTGGATGAATTGGTTTGAAGCGGTGCCCGTCCTCGGAGTATCATGGGGTGGAGAGTTCCAAACAGGACTTGAAAGGATCGGGAGATACAAAGAGAGCTGGATGAACCTTCTGCTCATTTTCGGCGCAGAAAACATCGTTAACTCGCCTTACATCGGCAAACTTCCAATCAACTCTGACGACCTCCCATCCGATCTTACAAACCCATTTGCAGTCGAGCTCGGGATCGCGGCTATTCTTGTTGCCATAGCCGGCTGCGATACATTGACTTTCAATGGCTCTTTGCCTGTATTTAGTGGCGGTAATATCCAGCTAGAGTTCACGCAGAGCATGTCAAATATGTGGATCGGTCGCTTCTCCCAGCAGCTAGGTTCGCCAGTACACATGGCTTTTGCGCCCAGAACAGTTGCTAGAGCCTCAGGGTATGCAGGAGGCACATTTTTCTACCGCTTCAAAGAGTCGGTGCCGGTTCTGGCATCTTCAGGATCTTTTCTTGAAAGCATGCCATCTCCAACCTTAATCCAAGACCTCCAAACTAAGAGATGTCGCTGTACGAACATGGCAGAGTTCTCGATTCGCAAGAGAATAGGCTTGAGAGTTCCCGCGCTGGCGCTCCTGGCCGCTGATACACCGACTGCTCCGCGATGCTTCCCCAGCCAGGCATCCCAGATCATGGACACAGTTCAGGCGCTGTCCAACCTCTGCTCATTTTGGAGAACAGAGGAAAACAGAACTATTCCCAATTTTGGAGAGAAGTTCAGGTCGGTCCTCAGCAGCGTGATCCCTGTTTCGCGAGACGAGATCCTCTCTCTGGCACTCTTTGGAGACCGCTACGAAATGCGTTTGACCAGTCTCCTCAAAAGAGGCGCACCACCACAGTTCATCGACCTAGGTTTCTCCTGGCTCGCCTCCCAAGACTGTTACAAGCACGAAGGGAGCGAAACAAAAGTCAAAGCCAGGCCACCGTGGACATTCCATGTCGACGACGCCACCATCGTTATCCTCGAAGACGTCATTCTAGCATGCGACATATACCTCCGGGCTGGCGACATTAGCGTACTGTATGAAGGGATCGCGACCAAAGCCTTTTTCCACACATGTCTGTGTCTTCAATTGCAGGAGGTGGATGGCTGGTTAGGGACTAGGCAGGCTTTGGCGGCTTGTGAGACGTCGAATATTCTGACTCAGATGCCGATTTTTGACAGTACTCGCGCTGCTAAGTTAGGTCTGAAGGGGAAGACTTTGGTAGTATGGACGGAGCGGCGACTTGTCAGGGCAATGTTGACGTTCCGAGCTGTGCTAACTGGTGTGCTTCTCGGGCTGGGGTTGGATAACAGTGTTTTCGAGGGGACTGAATTGGGGAAGAAGACTGTTCTGCTTCGGTAAATATAGTATGTTTTTGGATGAGGTTTCAAGACACAGTGCGGTCCACTTTTGGCTTTGATGGGTATACGTCGTTAGTAACTTTTCTTTATTGTTGGGGGGGGGGAATTTAGGAATTGGGGCTTTATTTTACGGTGTTACAGGTTCTATAGAATGGTGCTAGGGCCAGGTCGTTTAGTCAACTGCTAGTAAGAGATAAGAAATGTTGGTTATAGAATCTGAGATGACATATGCGAGTGATCACTGATCAAGCATGTATGAAATTGAAAATCATTATCAGCGAGGTTCAGGAAGGCTCCCGGGCGGGATTATATGAGTTTCTAGATGAATTGGTACCAATACCAAATTCTTCGCCAGTATTTACACAAAGTGAAGTTCACTTGCAGAAGACAATAGCGGCACAGCGCGGTTTGGCATCGCCACCACCGGAGTATTCCCACAAAATCCATACCAAATCCGTGGATCGCAGTAACGTTCAACATCTCTGTGAGGAAATTTCTGAGAAATCAAGGCATATTAACACACTACATCTACGAAGATATGTTTAGAACAGGCTTCGCTAGGAAAACTTGTATGGCTTGTTTACATACTCTTTAATTTAGCGAGCTTTAGCATGGTCCCTAGTGCTGTCCGCCGCCCCGCTCCCTAAACAAAATACAGTACAGTATCTTAGCGCAATTCCAAGATTTGATCGCAGCTGTGTTAATTGCTGAATCATAACCCTCCTCTCCCCTTTCACCAGGTCTACCAACACCACTAACTACTACGGGGGGGTTAGCAACGCTTCGAAAATTCTCGACATTTGTAGCGCAATTGTGGCAGCTCAGCTCACTATTCGATCATAGATCAGGAGACATATAGATCTATTGGGCGCGCAGAGCACATTGGAATTAGTATCTCACAGTTCTAGTCGCCTGATCGGATATACTGCCAAATCATCCCATTCATTAATTGATTTTACTCTCGCTCCTAGCCTATTACTTTCTAAGCTTTACACATGCGGCCATCATTCGCTACAGCCCAAGTCTCGCTTCCAACACCCGCCGTCGCATAGAAGAACGACTCTGGATCCCATTTTTGCTTGATCTTCAACAGAGCAGGATAATTCTTGCCGAAGAAGGTATCCTGGAAGTCAGTCTGGCGGAAGTCGGCCTCGTTCATATACGCGCCGCTACCAGGCGTTAAAGCCTCGAGTTGTGGTAACCAGTCATCAGTCATCAGCTGCTGGTTGTGGACCATGTCGTCCCAAGCACTCGCAGAGGAGTTCCAGGCGCTGGTCAGGTAGCTGTGGATGATGGCGTCGCGCCACGCGGGTAGGACTGCGTTGGAAACGCCACCTGTCTTGACCGGCGCCGAGACATCGGTTGCGATGCCGGCGATGAGGATACCGGCTTGTGTGAGGTTGCGGTAGACAGACATGAGGGCAGAGTTGTTGTTCTGGACGACAGAGCGAGGGATCAGTCGACTGCCGAATTGATACTCGGATACGCCGATGTTACCGTATGGGAGCGGACCCATGTATGTCTCATAGTGAGCCGCGTACGTTGCGGAGCTGGTGTAGGAGACTGCGAATGGGATTGTGAGGTTGTTCAGAACAGCGGTGAAGGGGGCGAGAATGGATTTAACTTCATCGGCAGTTTTGTTATAGGCAGTGAATGGGTTGACGATGAAGAAGTCATCGTTGTAGTAAAACACAATCATGGCTCCAGCGTCGATCATGGCTGGGAGAAGAGAGTGCCATTCCTCGATGGCCTTGTAGAAGTTGTCTTTAGTGGTGTAGGCAGCGCTGAGTTGCAATCCGGCACCTCCCACTGGGGCATCGGGATGTGTTTTGACGGTCATCGATACAACGATACCATAGTTTCCTCCGCCGCCACCACTCAGTGCCCAATACAGATCGCTGTTCTCGGTTCGAGATGCAGTCACCAGAGCACCGGCAGCCGTGACAACTTCGAATTCCAAAGTTTGATCGGCTGCTAGGCCGAATTGAGTGCTCAGCGCCGAGTGTCCACCACCTTGTGTATAGCCACCGGCAAGTCCAACTGTCGGGCATTCGCCTCCAACGACGACGAGACCTTGGGCAGCAGCAGCAGTAACAATCTCAAAACCTTCAACACCAGCGCCAACCTTAACGGCCGAGCCCGTGTAGAAATTGTCTGAAAACTGCTTGAATTCAATATCCTTCAAGTAGTGAGTCCAGACAGAGAGTGCTCCGGCACCAGTCGAACGGCCGAGGAAGCTTCGACATGTTAGTATATTCCTTTGCCAGCACGTGATACCAGACTTACTCATGACCTGTGTTGCGAATAACAAAACGAATATTGTTGGCGGAAGCAAATTTCACACCAGCAATCACGTCATCGGCCGATGATACGTTCACAGCATATCGGACGTAGTTCCCAAGAAGACAGGATGATGTTTCAGCACTGAAAGGGTCGCAACTCTGGTTGGCAAAGTATGGTGCCATGACGGACGAAGAAGACACCAGGCTACTCACCGTTAGGATCACTTACTTGCATTGGGAAGGCGATTGTTTGACTTACTGTGTCTGAGGCAAAGTCCATCCATTTTGGAGGGCAGCACACTCAACAGCGTTGTAGGTCGGGTCGTGACATGGCGATCCTATTGGGACTGTGGCAATAAGTCGACCTCCAACGGTGCTGTTGAGGCTTGACCAAGAGGAATCAGATGGCCAGCAGGTATCACCAGGGAAACAGTGACATTGTTGACCGAGGACCTGACCAGTTGCCAGGTAAACAGCGATGGCCGTGGTGAAGGTGGCTGAAGGTTTCATCTTGCAAATATTGATTCGCTAAGCGAGTGGCTGGGTGTAACGACTGTACGAAGGAATTCCTTGGAGAAAGAAGAAGAAAAAAAAGAAAAAGAAAGCGCACGAAAGAGACATCTTATGGAAATGCGCGAAGGACGCTTCTACCTCTTGAGAGCGGCGCGTGAATAAGCATTCGCATAGAAAAGAGTCAAACCGACGAAGTATGCCCAGTCCTAAAATTTGGGAAGTATTTGCCAAGAGATATTGGCCCACTTGTCTCTTATTGAAGTTTGAAACAGCGGGGTTCGGGAGAGGCACGAAGTACGGATACATTGTACAGTACCAAGGCTGCTGTACACTTCCGTCAGTACAAAGTTATTTTTTGAGTTTGCACGTTCTTCTTGTTTAACTTTGCACGTTCAATGTTGTGGCAATGATACTTTCTCTCCTCCTTGACTATCAAATATATATAAGGAAGGCTTTTTTAGAAATCGGGACGTGCAGAGAGAGCCATGCGAGGTGTGTATAAAGTCAACTCGCACCAAAGAGACGCCGGAGTGCAGCTGCTATTTTTCGGGCCTGTACGTGCATGGCCGGCCCCCTTTTTTTGTGCAGGGATTCACAACTTTCCTTGTCAATGCTCGAGTAGTAAGCTCCAGGGACTCACATGCATCAAATTCTCTATTTACTACTCACAGGCCTTTTGTAAAGTATTGTGAAGCCTTGGTCAACTCCAAGCACAAGCACAAAAATCTACCAGATGCCAGCTGTATCTTCATAGTCAAAGCTGTATGGAGGTTTGATTACGGTTTGTACGGATTCGTCCGCCAGGTCTTCCCCCGGCTCCGAATCCCTGCTTGTCTGATGCACGTTCAACCTCATTGCGCCATTATTACCGTATGGCGAGAAGGCAGTTGTTTCTGATATGGCGGCTCTCGGCTGTCAACGAGTCAGTGTTACACCAGAGGCACCTACTTGACTCAATCTTGAGATCCAACCTCCTACGCTACACCGATATACTTCTTGCTGTCACGCTCTCTGACCACAACCATAAATAATTGATTGGTCGCTTTGTCTGTATACGGTCAGGCCTTTTCCTTTCTTCAACACATGTCAAGCTTCGGTTTGCAAGAGTCAAGATGAAAGCCTAAGGCGGCCGGTCACTACTGATTCAGTACAGTACCGGTGGTGCGGAGAAGAAAAGCTCCGAGAGAAGATCCCAAACACAGCACATGTACAATAGAAATCAACTCTACCCGGTAAGTAGCAGTCCTCTGCAAGGCCTTGACCACACTGCGAGCTCTACGGAAGTGCGGATGAACTATGAACAGATCTCTTGACGTCGATGGTAACTAATCATCATACTCTCGCGTCGTACTGCAATTCTGCACTGGCTTAGATTTATGCTTCGTACCTGGTTCCCCATTTTTGATTCTACTCCACTGCCACGTTACTTTGTCATGTGGATGTACTTGCGGTATTTCGATCAAAGAACTAATGTAAACACCTAACCTTCTTAACGCGTACCACTCTCCTCCTCTGAAGATACCTCGATAGCTGAGGCCAGTTACAACTGCAGATTCTTACAGTTTACCTCTAATCATATTTCCGTACCTGCATATCTCCCCCTGTTAGGTCCGGCCTTGGGGCGGAGACATCTAACTTTTACAGATGCAGCAGGTGGTTGCATCCAGGCAAAGCCCAAAGAGAAACGATTTATCATCAGCCACACAAATTGGTCAGTGAGGGCATGGCTGCCATGCCTCCTGAAACGGTAAATGGAACGACACACACCATACCAGCGGCCCACATAGGCTCCCAATTCATTACTTGAATATAACTCCTCTCTGAGAAGTCCAGTTTGAATCATTTTTCTCCTTACATGCGAAATTCACCCGTCAAATCATGAGACACTTTTCGGCTATACTACTCGCCTTTTTGGCTGCTCTATCACAGGCTGCCGCTCAGACGGCTACCCAAGAAGGAATACTAGCCTCCCTTCCTTCATGCGCGGTTTGTACTACCTCCATATTATGTAGAAGTCGATAGCTTACACGATTATATAGTTGAAATGCCTTGTGGTGGGCCTCGAAACTTCAACATGTGCAGCGACGAACACAACTTGTGTCTGTCTTGATGCGCCCTTGCAAGCTAAAGTCGCCCTTTGTGTTTCCAGTAATTGTACCATCACACAATCTCTCGGTATGTTTGGATCTTTATTACTCGAATTATCTAAATTATACGCAACTCATCTCTCCTAACATCTGACAATCCAGTTGCCAAAAATGTCACCGAAACACTCTGCCAGGCCCCAATCCGGGACGTCAGCGCGAGGTACTTTGCGATATCACTCTGTTTTGGTGTCATTACTGCTGCCATTGTGCTGTTGAGACTGTTCACCAAGTACTTCACCGGCACTACTTTCGGCAAGGATGACATCTTCATATTCGCCACGCTCCTAGCAGGTGTTCCGAGCATGGTGTTGACCTCCCACGGCATGATTTCCAATGGCCTAGGTAAAGACATATGGACACTCACGCCCACGCAAATCACAGGGTTCGTGCGGGCATTCTACCACATGGAGATCTTGTACTTCCTCCACGTCTCCCTGCTGAAGCTCACGCTCTTGTTCTTCTACCTCCGCATCTTCCCAGCGCCGATAATCAGGCGGATCATCTGGGCCACCGCAATCTTCGACATGTGTTTCGGGGCCGTTTTCATATTCCTTGCGATCTTCCAGTGTAGTCCGATTGACTTTTACTGGAAGAAGTGGGATGGAGAACACACTGGCAAATGCTTTGATGTCAACGCCCTGGGATGGGCTAACGCAGCAATCAGCATCGTGCTTGACTTCTGGATGCTTGCACTCCCCATATCACAGCTCTTCCAATTGAAGCTACACTGGAAGAAGAAGGTGGGAGTAGCTATGATGTTTGTCGTTGGCACATTGTAGGTCTTCCCTCGCTCCAACCTCCCAAAATATCATAATATCCCAAACAAGCATAGACTGACTTGTAAACAGCGTCACCGTCGTCAGCATCATCCGTCTTCAATCCCTCGTCAGCTTCGCAGAATCCTCCAATCCAACTTGGGACAACGTGCCCGTATCGATCTGGTCCACGATCGAGATCAGCGTGGGCATGATCTGCGCTTGTATGCCCACCATCCGCATCCTGCTCGTGCGCCTCTTTCCCAAGATTATGGGCTCCACACAGAGCTCGCACTCCCAGAAAAAGTACTACAACAGCACCCACGGTCAGCACACGTCTCGCGGGGGTAACATCTCGGTGGTGCGTCCCAGAGGAAGGTCGGTTAGCAACGGCGAGACAGATCTCGAGCCCGAGGACGGAGAGATCCGATATCAGCAGACTTTTACCGTTCTTCATGATAAGCAGTGGGCTGAGGATGAGTCCAAGCTGATACATATGGATAATATGGACAGCAAGAATGGGACGGTGAAGGTCGGGATTGTAACTCATGGCGCGAACACGACAGATCTTAGTACATAGACAACAGTAGTCATCTTATGGTGTGGCTGCTCGTTAATTTTACCCAACTGCTGTTATACTTCTGAATATAGATTTTAATTCTGATCTCCCGGCTGATGCCATCCAATAAGCAAATTAGTATAGAAATTACCTGTCACCTGCATCCTACGGGAATGTGCATATATGGCGACCATCACTCGGTCGTTGTTGACTTGTTTACGCTTTATCACCATAGGAATTTTAGCGAACATGACGCGACCACGTGCACAGGAAATGGATCAACAGTATCGCAGTCACGAACACTCGTCATTGCATTTCCGACAGAAAATGTACATTCCTTCCGCTGCGTGCTATCTACTGCTTGGTCACCGTCCACACGCAAGTGCACAACACCCTCAATGCTTAAACATGAATAGTAAGGGAAATAAATAAACAACCGCTTCGCTCGAGTTTTCATTACCGAAACACCTCCCATATCCTGCGTCGAATTACCTTAGCCACAACTGACTTGTTCTACAGCATCAGAAGATTACCATTTGAGCCACGTCCCATGGCAGGTTGGTAGACCTGCTCTGGCGCGCTCTGACTAACCACATACTGCATCTCGCCTGGACCAACTACGGGGCTGCCTCCGAAGCCATCATCGTTGCCACCATTGATATTCATGGCTGCCATCTGCTGATTGCCAACACCTGCGAAGAACTCGTCTGCTGCGTCTACAGCAGCTGCCAAATCCCAATTCTGTGGGGGTCGAATAGTAGGTTGGTTACCCATTCCAAATGACGAGAGGGATTTCTGGCCATCGAGGACTTTCACTGATGGAAGCATATGTTTTTGGAGTGCGGGACTATCTTGTAATCTTCGTGGGCGTGCAGAGCGGAAGACTTGCTGGACGGGTTTGAGGTAAACTGTTGCGAGAGTACCTACGTTGAGACACATCTCCTCTAATGTTGCTGGATCCAATTTTTCAGATTCGGCTGTGATTGGTGGTTTCTCGCCCATCACGATCAATTTTGCAGTAGCCATATCCGATGAAAGAAGACGCCAGTACATGTAGCCTCTATCTCTAAGATCTGGATTGTCCGTATCTTCGGTTGCCCACTTGAGGACCTTTGGCACAAGTTCTTGGCCTTTAGTTGGGCGTTGGATGAAGAGTTTGACAGTGGCTGTCAGTAGAGCAAGTTGGACCTCGACTGGTTCATCTGCGAAAGAGTAGAGGAAGTCCTCGAGGAGTACATCCGAATTTTCAATACGGGACGCATATTGCCCGATAACCCAAATCATAGCAGCTTTTGCCTCGGGTTCGTCCAGAGAGTCCAGATTCTCGCAAAGTGTAGAGATAATCGATTCGTACTGATTAGGATATTTTCGGAAAATATTGCGAATCACTACCGTCGCTTCCTGGACAATATATGTGACTTTAGTAGCCACAAGCTCGAGAAGCGTGTTGATACAACGCCTTGCAGCAGGTTCAATTTTGATGGCCAATTTTCCAATCGCCCGTACCGATTTGCGGACAAAGTGGACATCTATCTCAGTCGCATATTCTCTCAATTCTGTGAGAACTTCTTCGATATTCTTTTCAGTTGCCAACATGAAGATCAACTCCAATTTCGTGACCTTGACATATATGGGATCATTATACTTGCAGAAGAATACTCGAATGTCGTTGCGCAGTACTTCTGGTCTTCTTTGCAAAATTAGAAGGGCATTTCGCAATGCCAGATATTGCACCTCAGGTCCTTTTGCTAGGAGTGTCACCAAGGGAGGCGAGAGTTTGCGGCATAGAATCGATATCTGCTTCTGGTCCCCAATGTAATTCATCAGGTAGAGAATCACTCGTATACAGGTAAGCACTACAGCAGAATTCGAATGTGATAAGCGAGGAGAGATGCGTTCCGCTAGTAACAGGGCTTCGGATGACTCCTGAGGAACGTACGACATCAAAGCCTCGAGGATGTAGGTTTGACCCCATCTGTTTCGACATTAGCAATAAATCCGCAAATAAATCAGTGATACATACTCTGAGCAATCTGGTAGAATCTGTACCATTTTTGAAGCATTCCCATAGTCAATTGTGAGCTTGATGGCATCACTCCTTTCCCAGATATCCATCAAACTCGCAAGAGCACTTGCTACAACCGTGGGATTGTCATCTCTCAGCATAGCGTTCAACCTATCGATGAGATCTGAGGCCTCCACAAGATGGCGATCATGATCGTACAATTTCGCTACGCAAAATGCAGCTGTTTTCCGTACATATGGGTCTGGATCTCGTAGGAGCTGTTTGGTAGGAGGAACAGTTGCTTCGACAAATTCTCGTACGTGTATATATGACATTGTCCGTAATGCCAAAGCTCTAACCAGAGGGTTCGAGTCATTCATATCCTAAGTAGCAAGATTAATTACTGCGCAGCCGTTTGGGGATACCTAGGGGGCCCTTCTCACCTCTTGTAGTATAGGGAGGGCTTTCAGAGCAACTTCCGGCTTCATGCGAGCATAATTCACGAGAAAGAGAAAGCACCTATCACAATATCAGCGCATTCTCCCCAATTCTACGGAATTCAGGAAAACGAACATTTTCTTGATCTCCAAGCTATGTATTTGCATACAGGCAACAATATCTGGGAACAACGCAACCATGTCATTGTTGCTCATGGTCATATTGGCTACGATCTTCTTGAGGGCAATCTTCTTCGCCGCATGATTCTTATCCTTCTTTCCCCCGCTATTCAGCTCCTGTCGAAGTTCCGCAACTTTGCCCTGTGGAGAACGAAAATATGGTGAGCCGCCAATTCCATAGGCATATGGGGGTATGTAGTGGGGGAGGAACATAGCAAGAGAAGGGTGCCCTTCAGCGCCGTTCCGTGAGCTGATATGGAGCAGATCAATCACTTGAAGTTGAGGTATTGGCGCTTTCCAAGCATGATGCTATGGATAGACCGAAATATAGTCTGCGACTGGCACAAGTCCGAGTTGGATTGTATTGAAAGACAACAGAATAAGACAATAGAAGCGCAATAGATGGGACGGTACGTACTCTAGCAAAGAGCTTCGCGTCTCCGCCGCCTGAACTCATGATGGAAATAAAACCTCAACTGGTGTCGCAGTGTGGGAGATTCAGTAAGCCTCCTGCTGCTACCCCTCCACAACCTTCAAGCCTCAACCAACGGGAATCGATTCTTGCTTTGCGGATGAGGGACAAGACGCAGAACCGTCACATGCGCCGGCGGCTTCACCTCCGACAAGGAACTAGACAGCGTTGCAGATAGAACTCCATAAATCCGGGGCTTTAGATACAGTATATGAGGTTTGAGCGGTGCACGGCAGCTTTTTGGAGACGTGGTTGAAGCTGTATGTAAAAGATCCAATAGGAGAGATATGGTCTAGCACAGGGATCCCGTGCTTGACGAACATCCGCGCGCTACGAACAATTTCCAGTTCAACCTACGACGACAACAACGACAAGAGCTTTGAAACCCGCAGTTCTAGAGCATCCAATAAATTGAGCAGCAGCAGATTAGCAAATGGCCGTTCCTCCACCTCCGCAATGGGTCCTTGACCTCAACTCACCCCCACCCGCGAAGCCGAAATCTGCTGGAATACCAGACCCCCCAGGATTCACAGCAGCAGCATATGGGAACAAGGTATTTCTCTCAGCATCAACCGGATGACGTTTCCTAACAAGAACCCTAGAAACAGCAATCCTCCTCTAAAACCGCCGTCCGCGCGCCCCCTACACCCGAAGAGATGGATACACTGAAGCTCAAGAAAGCCTGGGAGGTAGCCCTCGCGCCCGTCAAGCAACTCCCCATGACAGCGATCATGATGTACATGTCCGGAAACTCCCTACAAATCTTCAGCATCATGATGGTCGTCATGGCCTTCAAGAATCCGCTTATGGGATTAATGGGCACAAATCAAGCCTTTGAGAAGTTCGAGAGCGAGGGAACGAAAGGCCAGTTGTTCATGGTCAAGGCTGTATACGTCGCGATGCAGATTCTGGCGCTGGCGTTGGGCGTATGGAAAGTTAATGGAATGGGCTTGTTACCGTATGTTTTGTTCCAGATCTGGTTGCGGGCTCCATGGTTGCTAACGTGTTATTAGGACGACAAGATCGGATTGGCTGGCCTGGGAGACGAGGAGAGTGCCTATGGAGACGGCAATTCCGGCCTTTTGATATAATATTTTAGAATGAGAACATTGCTCGGCGTTACGGTGCACCAATATCAGGACCTGGTTGGAAGAACGAAGAGCTATCCGGCCAAATGGATTTGTCACTCCACATGCAAAAGGGATTCGTGGCAGTGTAGAGGATGTATTGATACGACAAATGGTAGTACGGGATTTGCACTCAGTGTATTGCACAACCTACGTTCCATCTTCGATTTCCGTCTTACTACATTACTCTGAATATGAAGTGCTTCGATACCAGCCAAAAGCGTATCTGCATTCTGAAATGACGTCTGGACTTTCTGTTTCTTCTATCTTGTGGCTGGGCGTTAAAGCCAGAGGATATTGGCTGACCAATAACAAGTAAGTAACACCCATGCATTGTTTGACCAGCAGCCAGTATACCGATATACACATCACGAAGTAGTCCATCATTGACCTCTGTCGCATTCCCTGGTTCATAATGGCGGCAGCTGTCAATTATTAGACCAGGTATACTCTATCAGCAACAATCACTTCAGGTTAGTATCTGACCACATCTAGAGAAAGGATATGAAGGTTGATATAAACAGCAACAGCAAATGGTAGCATTCTGCCTAACTGCACTCGATGTTCTAATGACTGACAATAAACTACACAATGTAACTTTCTCGTCAAAGGAAACATATCTTGGACGACGTCCTGCGTTGAACAAACATTTCTCCACCTATAGCCTCTTTCCACCGAATACCCTGGATTTCTCTTCAAGCTCAATTATCCAAGTTCCCATCCTTTCATACACAATTGGCCATCTTTTCAAAGCATCTCCCGAGGTATGAGGAGTATCCGAACAAAGTTATGACGCTTATTTTTTTTAGGCTATCTGCCACAGCCTCTACCAGGTCACCATCTACTCTACTAGATATGATCAAAGCATATGGGACTGGGTCACAAGAGAGAAAACAGATCGAATGGAAGCAGAAACTGGTGCTTAGAGTACAAAGCTATGCATATTATTACAGTATTATTAGAGGCAGTAACTGACTGTCGTTTCTTAATTATTTATAGTCCCAGCAAAAATCCGTTATAACTCCATCTACCACTGGTTCCTCCCTTATCCTGGCAGATTTCCTATCTCATGTCCTCATCAAACGGCCTACTATAACCCACCAGCAACCTTCGTGCCGCCTATCCATTCAAAATCACATCGGCTGCCTTCTCACTGAGCATGAGTGTTGGCGCCTGTATGAAGATACCGGGAATACGTGGGAAAGCAGAGGCATCGACAACCCGCAATCCCTGGATACCACGCACCCTGAACTTGGAGTCCAGAACAGCATAGGTATCATTGTCCGAGCCTATGGGCGCTGAACAAGATGCGTGGTGACCCCAAGCACGATCCTTGATGTAATCCGCAAGGTCCGCATTGGACTGTACAGCAGGGCCTGGGTTCTCCTCAACGAAGCTGTCACCGCCAAGAATGGAGTAGCTGTTATATTTTTTCAAGGCCTCTCGCGTAGTGTTGATGGCCTGGATCATGGCATTCAGATCTAATTGATCTGCACCACCTTCAGTCGTTCCGGTATCGAAATAGTTGAAGTTGATGAGTGGCGTGTCCAGAGGACTGGCTGATCGAAGCTGCACTGTACCAGCACGATTTCGAGTGTGAGCCTTCAGGGTACCCCAGGTGAAGTGACTGTGGTCACGCACGATCGCATCGGCCCATCCCGGATGGTACCCGATGAAGTTTACAGGACCACCGAAGATATATGTATCGATATCAGAGGTCGATGCGTACTTCGACCGGGTGACCATTGCGGCTGCAAGACCGTTGGTGGCGTAGGCACCTTGCTGGGCGAGGATGCCCAGGTTGTTCTGCCACTTCTTCAAGCACAGGTCATGAGGCTTGCTGTCAAAAGTACAGCCATTCAGAATAGAAAAGTCTGCGGCATGTTTGACATTGACAGGTATCTCGTAGCGGTCCTGCATGTTTGTGCCAACCCCGGGGAGGTCCTTGACAATGGGAATTCCAAAAAGACTCAACTCTGCTTGAGGTCCAACTCCACTAAGCTTCAGCAGTTGAGGCGTGTTGAAAGCCCCTCCTGAGATAATGACTTCCTTGGTAGCTTTCGCCGTTCCATTGGTTGCAGTCCCACCACTCAAAGGGCTTGCCTTGTACAGTTGCTTGCCATCAAGAAATTCGACTCCTGTGGCTATAGGAGTACTACCTGTAGTGTTGAAGGTTATCTTGGTGACATGGCAGTTCTGGCGAACTGTCAATGGGTAGCCTTTCGAAACGGTAGAAGCAATGAAGTCTCGGACAGCTACTCGTGCTCCACCTTTCATGATGAGTGGGATCTGGAAAAGACCTTGGGTGGAATCACGAGCGGGGTTCAACCTGCTATTAGGATCAACAAGCAGGGTAGCAGCAAGTCCTGTAATAGCATTGAGTGGGGTTGGCCCGACTCCCATGACTGCAGCTCCACCAACCAAATGCTGCGTCAGTTTGAGATCGCCGAGCAATATTGTTGGATCTGTTGGCTGGACCGGAAGCCATTCATAGAGTTTGTCAAGGTACTGATTCATGTTGGTTGCTAGCCAGCTATTGTCGCCCGTGAGTGAGGCAATTCCATTCCAGTCACTCGCATGAGGAGCGATGAAGATTAGTGCATTGTGCGTGACGCATCCTCCGAGAGTACTTGCACGAGGATACAGAATACCGAGGGGCTCCGCACCTGAGGGAGGATTGGCTCCAACATGGTAATTATATGGACTGATTTCCCACGAGTATTTGGGGTCTCGCTGAGCACGTTGTTGGTCTTGATAGTGGTTAACAAAGAAGTCCCAACGGAGCCTGGAAGGTCAGAAAGTCAGTATTACCCATTTCAAGGACTCGGAGAAATAGTCTCAGGGGAATAAACAAGAGCGAGTAGCAGAAGGTGAATTGGAGAATGAGTAGATTCCGAATACCACTTACTTGGGATCATTGGTTACGAGTCCTTGGTACGCAGGAACGGTGATGTTCACGTTTCCATCCTTAAAATCATGGCATTAGCAGAGGACGCAATATGGATTCGAAAAGTTACTTACTTGGTCATCTCCAGCTTCGATCAAGAGTGTCTTGTGGCCTGCTATAGCCAGTCTACAAGCCAACGGTCCTCCACCGGCACCAGAACCAATGACGATGTACTCATATTCGAGAGCTGTAGCTGTTGGTGCAGCATATGAGAAGGGGACGATAGCTGCGAACAGCGTGAGAGTGAGGCTCCACTGCATATTTGCGGGAAGTAGAGCTGCGTGAATTTGAGGAGAGTTGACTAGGAGGTTTGAGGGGTTGGCAGAAGACGTGAGTGGCTGCGACTCGAAGAAATGTCGTGAGATTATCGAATTAGATCAAATTCTTTTGAGGCCAGATTGAATAATTAAGAGCTCGGCGCTTTTGGACAACTTGCGAATCTCAAATGAAGTATTTGGCACCTGACATAGCAGACCTGGTGGTGTAGTGTCTTTGTCAGTCCTCTCTGACCATAGGAAAGAGATTCACACTTTCCCACTTCCCTCGATGCAGGACAGGAAACCTGGGCAAGAGTCGAACAACACAAGACATGAACATCTATTTAAGGAGAAGCCATTTATATAACTTGACATTGGATGCTTTAAATTAGAGGAGTTACACTTGGCATTAGCCGCCCCCGGTTCGGTTGTTGACCCCCTGCCTGCATGTATTACCTGGTCAGTTATCCGAATTGAGGAGGTGGTGTGGGGAGGAAATTGCATCTGCTCAGATGCTTGTTATCTGACTGATAATCAGAGGGTTTGAATCTCGATTGTTGTATCCTATCCGCCCATCCGCTCCTTGGTGCCTTTTACCATGGCTCTTCCTCCTACTTCAAACTTATCTCTTTTCTTCGCTCTTCTAAACATTTTCTATCACTTCCTTCAAAAACCACTATTGACATCTTTAATCATAAGATCCTCAAAGCCACTCTACAATTACTGTCGGTAGTTTTACAAGCAATTATTGACCTGTTGCACATCGTATAGCTAGTCATGTCGGCCTCTCCTTGGAATATTCCGACATTGCTTTCTTTGTGTGACTTACCTAGTATTACCCTTCCGATACCCACTCTCTTGGACTCACAATTGCGAGACTAGGTTTTTGTTTTTATGATTGGAATTATTCGGATTCTGGATTACATACTACATACACCCTTTACTGAGTGGGGATCAAATGCTATTCGGCAACTCAACAGGGTGTCCACGCCCGCCATCAGCACTTGTATCCACTCTCTTTGAAGCACGGAAATATGAGAATACACACTGGTAGTAACTGTCGTATCGAACCTCAGACCTCATAACCACATGTCACATAGTCACATGTCACATTTGTAACGGAAGCTGGCAGCTGAAGACTACGAAGTATTGGATAAGCCCTAAAATGAAAACCCCTCTCAAAAAAAAAAGACGTGTCGCATTCGAACCGTTGGATTTCTTTCCCATTCCCATGGGTTTCTACCTCAGTAATAATAATACTTTCTCTTTCTTGATGACCGTTGAAAATTGAGCTGATCTGCAAGGAGAAACATTTATTTACTCTAGCTCCAGCGGGGTAATTACTAGGTAGTCAAGCTTGGCTTGAAACAACAGACCACAATATAACCCTACTTATGTTCTTGCAAAAACCCGGGAGCGGCCGTTGTGGATAATCTTATATGCCTCGACTGAGCACCAATAACAGGAGCGAGGTGCTTCGCCCACTATAATAAGGTACAGTAAGTTAAATTTCTTCCCCACGTTTCTCTGCCGATCGTTCAAGGGGTAAACGTAAGCCCAGCGTCTGAAGTTTTCTATTCGCACGCAAAGGTTCAACTACAGTACAGTACAGTACCTGACTCTCTCCTGACAACATTAGTTTCTATTTTGGCTTTGGAAAGCCATTCTTCACGAGTAAGTGAGAAGGTCCCGCGCTTTGGTCAAGAGGCTGGTGTCTGTCAGTCCCAGCTGAAGTCATTGTTACTATCACTTTCCGATCCACTCTCCGTACGGACACCTATCTGGGGCAGTGTTCCCCGACACAAACACACGAAATATGATCTAATGTTTTAATGTTACTGATGAGCAAGAAAGTATTATTGTAGGTTCATGAAATCAGATCGTTAGCAAAATTTCATTCTCGCGCACTTCACTTCTGCGCCCTCTCGTTGGATCAGGTTCGCTCACAGTAAAAAAGCCAAGCTCAACTTCGGAGCAGGATATGCTCATCAGGCATCAGCGATTTCACTGCAAAAGTATTCACATTCTACCTGCTTTTATTCACTTACTTTAAATCTACGAGCTCGATATCAAAAGCCCACGATAACAAGCGACGTCTCATTTTTCGCACAGTGACGAAAAAAATGCATACATTGCATATATTGACGACGAGGGCAAATTCTAAGGTCCACTGAAAACATCGGTGGGATACTCTAGCAAGCGCTCGGCCCTGAAGGCGTCAAATTGATGTTCTCGCTTGCAATTGCCGTTGGGGAGAGTTCAGCCTATGTTCTAGATCGTTTCAACTCATTGAGAGCAGAGAGATATAGATGAGTACCAGTATTACCAACCTGATCTTGCATAGCTATACTCAATGCCCAAAAAATTGCTGACTCCAGCCGGGCAAGAGCAGTAGTTCAATCAGGCCTATTGCCTCTCACTCGTCATAGTTGAACATATCACTCTGTTTTATAAAGGACCAACTTAAATTTGCAGCAAATTTTCTATTTAGACAATTGACGAAAGTGACACTCTCCAAGAAGATCCACAAAGGAGAAAGCAATCTGAAGTCTTTGCAGAGTAAAGCGTGACTTTGGGTATAATTAAAGAAATGAAAACAAATTCCGTCCTTCCTATTCTCCGCAAACCATGCATGCTAATGAAACAATCATCTATGCGCCTGACTGATGGCTATGCTCCCTAAAATCTAAAGCACACGAATTGGAATATCTTCTCGTACAAACAGGTTCTCTTATAAGGCTTCCGCCATCAATTGCTCCCCTTCATCTAACATTTCTGTAATCTTCCCCAAGTTCTGGATCATGGTCAAGCCCTGTCCAACCAATAGCAGCTTCTCGGCGTTGGCTGGTAGCCCAAGATATGTGGGTGGCTCTCTTTCTGGTAGCTTCTTGATCCAGTCGGTAAAGTCTTTCAGAGAAGTCCCGCTGGGTACTACCAAGCTTCCGTCTAGATCCGACGCATCCTTTCCGGCAATGCCTTCTACTAGTTTGTGGCCAATATCATAGGCTGCAGGAGTCAGGAATGAATTGACAAGCTGCGTGAGACGGGCGAAGTCTCCTTCATCATCAATCTTTCCTCCGTACGTCTCTGTGACCAAGGTACGAATCATTTCCCAAGGCAGATTCTGGGGTGCAACATTTGTGCGACCCAAAGCAACAGTTTCTACCCAAGTATCGATGATAAATGCCGAACATTCATACTATTAATGGTTAGCAAGTGACTTTTTTAAGAGGATGATATTGAAGACCCACATCACTATCATTAAATTCCCAGAAACCCTTCCAGCCTAGATTTGGAGCATATCTTAACCTCTCCTGAACCACAGCATGCAAGAATGACAAAAGGAGGTACAATCTAGTTCTCTCCACTGGATTTTTCGTGGCTCTTGATGAGAGAGACGCCATAGAATCCTTCATATTTGCTCTCACTCCAGCTGGTTGCTCATACATCAAAACTCGAGAAGCTCTCAAGAGGTTGACTGGAATCTTAGGACTAGATTCCATCGACAAGAACAGTCTGAAGCTTGCGTGGGGCTTCAAAGAGTCCATTCTCTTTTCAAGACTTTGGAGCCAGGTCGGGGCAAGATGCACATTCTTAACAAGAACCCACGATCCGGTTGCAGCTGCATTTGCTATGGCTTTGTCGGCAGTTGCTGGACCTTCGTTGGATCCCATGGCAATATTGGTACATGCCGTACGTGAACGTTCAACCAAATTGTCAACCTTGTAGCTGGCATCAAAGCCAGGACTTGAGCAGAGAGCGATTGGACGGCTCGCAGATACCTGGTCGACAGTTTCCTTGAGATCTTCAGTTGCATCAAAAAAGCTAGCGCCAAATACGGCCGTGACAAATTTTTCGGCAGATGGGACAAATCGGTCGAGGCGGAAAAGTTTGACAAGAAGTAGAGACAAAAGCTCTTGGTCGCGTTTCTCAACATCCGCATCCCATATTTGTGGTACGTACTTTTCACCTATCTCCTCGAAAAGGAAACGGTCCCAAGCATCTGGGGAGACTGCTTCCAGTTTGCCTCTAAGAACAGGAAGCCTCGATGCCCTGGCCAAGACCTCGTCCTTCTTGTGCGACTCGGTAGACACATCAGTTCCTTCGATACCTTCGTCAAGGATCACATCAATGATGACTTTTTCCATCTTGTAGGGTGCCGCTTGCGCTAGAAGCATGGCCAAAGTGATCTTGTCTTTTTGGAGAAGACTGAGTGATGTACGCTGATAGGTAGTAATAAAAAGTTCCTCGATAATGATATCTCTGCGCACATTATGGTTCGTTTCGTTGGCTAATCGCTTGTTCCCGTGCAGAACCGAATGAAATATGTCGAGGAAGTACTGTAACGAGAACTGATAGAAATGGTTGAGGTAGTGCAGTTGCTCGATGACAGCAAAGACTGCACTGCAAGATCTTGCGATGATGTTGTATTGTAGGGTGATCTCATCAACCTCTGCCATGACACCTTCGGTGTTACTCATCTTGGTCGAAATCTCAGCAGCCTCCTTCTTGAGCGTCTCGAGCGTCTCGATAACATTGTCATCATCTAGAATGTTGCCGCGAGATTCGTTGAGGGCCTGTAGCAAACGCTTCTCCAGCTGTCGAAGATGGACCTTGAATTCACCCTGTAGCTTGATGAGGTTGGACCTGCGTTCATCTACATCAGGTCGCTCGGACTTGAGGACCTCGTTCAACGACTGTGTTTGAAGACTGCTCTGTGTGACTGTGAAGTTGACAAAGGTAGTACGACTGCAAATGTCCGGTGCGAAAGTTGCAGATGGATCTCTAGTTGAGAGGTATATTTTGAAAGCAGGTGAGAAATCGATTTCTTGCTTTCCTAATTGGATAAGAACACGCCCGCCAGTCTTCTGATACTCTTTGTTAAGGACGTGGTTGAGAACAGGATCCAGATACTCTGCATCTTGGATGAGGATTGGATTTCCAAACCGAAGGGAGCTCTCTAACTGCTTGGTGAACGAGTCATCCAAGAAACTGGTGACGGTGAGGCGCCTGTCCTTGCTTTCCTTCTGGAGGAATTCTGTGACTCTACCAGAGGGATCGATGATCAACGGGTATCTGTTGAACCGTTTGAGTATGATAGCGTTCTCTGTGCAAAGATCGTCAACAGGAAGAGAGTTGTCTTGCCATCCGAGTCGCTCATCAGCCGTCGAAAGGTATTCAGTAACTGGATTGTGTTGTTTGAAATCGATGCCTGAAAGTTGGAGTTGGTGCAACCAATCTTCCATCATATTCTTTCGGAATTGCTGATCATAGAGGCCACTGTATGCTAGGAAAGCGGCAGCCACTAAAACATCACCAACGAGAGTACTGATCTGTGTCTCGAAAGATTTGCTTCCATCTTCCCAACGAGTCCTTTCAGAAGAAAGACTGTCGAGTAATCGAACACTTCTGTCAACCTTGAATTGCACCCGGGACATCTCAGTTTTGATAGCTTGTGTCTCGCTTATCAGAGCAGCGTATTCTGTCTTGTATGTGGCGATGCTCTGCTCTAGAGTATTGATTGTATTTTCAACGGCCTGTGCTTCAGCTTTTGTCTGGAGTGCCTGCTCTTCTAGCATTCCAACCTCCTCTCTAAGGGGACCAACTCGATCGAGAATCTCAGAGTAGTTCACTTGGGCTTGCGCCCACTGGACGAGAGGACCGCAGGCTTTACTGGCACGATTGACTTTTTCGTAGGTGAAATCTTCATTGGATAGGTACTCATTGCGCATCTTGATACGAAGATTCTTCGTCATCTGCTTCTCGTTGTCGTAATTGACAATGCTGGCAATGAAGTCGTCTTTGCGAACAATGCCTTGGATAGTCTTCCAGCTGTCCACTTTGTGGCCTAAAAGAGTGCAGACTGAATCAAGAGCCAATTTGACACCTGCAGGTGGATTGCCCATCGATCGCACTTCTGTCAGATGTTGGCGCTTGATGTTACTGACGCTCTTCTGTGCTTCAAGAACCGCTGGCTCGGCTCTGGCCAAATCATTGAGCACCAGCTCTCTTCTTTCAGAAACCTCCGCCTCCTGCTTCTCTAATGCTGCTTGAATTTCTAGCGAAGTCGTCTTCCGCTGCTCAGCCTCTCGTTGATCCGCGACCATTCGCTGCAGTTTCTCATTAGCTTCAGCGTCCTTTCGCTCTAACTGGCCTTTCTTTTCTGCAAGGCTGACACGCAAGTCTCGGACCTTGTCTACAGTATCTCTTAGCTTCTCGAGACCAACATTAAGATGACGTTGTTGTTCTTCGAGATCTTCGCGTTTCTCGTTGTAAAGCTTGACATATTGCGCAACGAAATCCAAGAAATGTCGAGGGGTGAGGAAAGTGACCCGGTTTTGTTGTTTCAGAAGCTTAACGTTGAACCGATGAAGTGAATAGTGGATATACACCATAGAGTTGACAACTGCTGCGCGATGAGATGCTGGAAGTACGAGGTCACGGTAGGCGACAGGAATACTATCGGGGGCTGTGAAGTTGGGCCTGTCGAGGTCGACACGTTGTGTCAACTCGGTACCGACTTGGAACAAGGCTTGGTCGGACCAATCTCCAAACCAGTTTAGGACACAACGATTAAAAAGGGCAGGACTGGTAGCCGCCTTCGACGATAACCCATCTTCCGGAGGATTCATTGTGAAGACAACGTGAAGATTCTTGACAATCTGCCCAGTGAACCACTTGTATAATTCCTCCTGGGAGTCCAAAAGCAAACCTTGTCGCTGGGCTCCTTCCTTACAAGCCGTCATTAGTGATGCGAGTTCATCACCCTCGAACAGGCCTGGTACTTCAGCGTTTGCCAAGAGTGTATTCATTCTTTCGAGAAAACCGGAGTCAAGGACGTTGGACTCGTCCATGATGAAACATATCTTCTCTCCTTTGCATCCTGAACGTCGAAGAACATCGCGCAAATCATCGTCAAAGTCTTCGGCGGAGTATTTGCCATGAACCTTGATTTGAAATACTTTAAGGCCATTCATCCAAGCAACGAATCTAGACAACGTCGTCTTCCCACTGCCGCTGACTCCGATGAGTATCAAGTGACCCTGGGGTTGTCTGAAGACACGATCAATACGGAGCACATGCTCGAGGACATCGTTAAACAAAATTAACGGGACATCCACTTCTTCTTCACAGAATGTCTTCAACCTGGCTTTGACAAATTCACGTAACTGCTCTCGGTCGACAGGAACATAGTTCTTAGAGAGCCAGTTGGAGAACAAAATTGGGCCTCCGAGAGCCTTATCTTGCTCGATAGTCGGGAATAATTCCAGTGCGATACGGTTTACTGCATCATTGGTCCAAATTCGTTCGTCTTCAGCAACAAGACGGTCCTGGAATAGTCGCAGTGCCTCATGAGCCCATATACGGACCAGGCCCTCGACAGAGAGAGTCTCAAGTGGCCGAATTGCCTCGTAGATACCGCGGACCCATCTTGTAAGTTCACGAGGGCTGTATACATAGTGTGGTTGGATTTTGGGAGTAAAACGCTGTTGAGATTCCAGGTAGAACTGAACCATGGCTTTGGTGAGCGATTCGGAGTAGCCTCTGAGGGACGGAATTATTTTGAGAACGGCACTATTGAAGGTACCATAGATCTGCTGAAGCGATAGTTCACCAGGATAATCAACCATGACGAGTGGCGCGTGACGAAGGAATCGAGCGCCCATTGGTGTCCGGCCGGCGTCGGTAGGGGGATTGCAAGCACCGACGAACTGAATGCGATCAAGAGTAACCCATGTCTTATCCGACGTACGCCAGAATCCGTTCTGCTCAACAAGCTGTCGTAGGAAAGAGATGGCTCTTTGTGTGCCATACTTATCAGGGGCTGGCAAGTTAATTTCGTCGCAGAAAAGTACCAGCCATCGCCCAATCTGGGTCGGTGATAGAATGACTCCGTTAAGAGTCTTCTTGTATTCACAGTACTGCTCGAAAGTCTTGATGAGCAGGTCAGGTGTCGTAGCACTGGAGAAATTGAGACCGACGACTTCCATGTTCGGTAGCTTGCGAAGGGCACTAAACAAAGTCATAGTCTTTCCAGAACCTGGGGGACCGCATAGAAGCAAGGGTTTGTGTTCAGCCAACCAGGAGTACAGGACATCCTCATGGCGCACAGTATCAAGCGTTGGGATAACTACGTCTGTTTGAGTAATGGAATGCGTGTTGACCTCGATAGTTGGAACCGAGTTCTGCCAGGAAGTCCATTCAGCCTTTGGTAGAATAACATCGTAGTCAATTAGCGAGGAATTGTCTCCCATGATGGGTGAGCCAAAAGTGGCAAGTCCAGCCAAACAGTCTCCGAAGCTCTTGCGGTCTCCTAAGGGACAGTCTCCAGTCAACGACCACACCAAGGCTAGGAGCAGCTTTTTTGCAACAAAGGATTCAACTTGTTCTGGATCAAGAGGGAAGTCGACATGTTGGTTATTGTATTCGATGATATCACGGACAGCTTTGTTTAATAACGAGAATAGAGTGTTCAAGACCCGAGCATCCGTAAACTCCATAATGTGATTGAATCCCTGAGCACGTTCCAAGGCATTTAAAATAAAGTCGTCCGTCGCCAGGAACGCGTTGAGGAGGTCTGCAACCTGTGCCTGGATGGCAAGAGCCTTTGCAGCGGTTTGACCAGTTGAAACAGCATCTTCATCGAGGTCCTCGAATGCCACAGTTCGCAGCGTATCCAGATAATTAGTCACCAGCATGTTAGATGTTACAGTATCCTCACTGAACCACACCATCCCACATCGACTAACAGTGGCAAGAGTGGCATATTTGAGACTCTCAACTTCGAACATGATACGAACATTAGCAGGTAAGTTAAGGCGCTCGCCATTCGGAAGGGTCAAGAGCTTATTATCATCAAGCACACTGTTCAAGTTCTCAACCCATTCAGGATCCACATCACCATCGAATACGATCCAGTGTCTCTTGGACTCTTCACCACGTAGGTTATCGACAATTTTTCGCAGAATGCTCGTGAAGAGACCATCAGTCCACTCTCGAGTAGTCGAGTCCAGATTACCGTAAAGTGCTTCTTTTGACATAACCTTGGAATCAATGATGTGACAAACACCTTCGACGCCTTCCACTTGCTGCAAAGCTTGAAGCAGAAGTTTCCACGCAACTGACTTTCCAGATCCGGAGTTCCCAACCATCATGACACCATGGTGGATAGTCTGGATTTGGTAGAGTTGAAGGATCTTTATCATCCAGGTATCATTGATGACAAGATGTCTCTCGCTAGCAATTTTGTGGATTGCTTCCTTCAGCTCCTTCAGGGTAGCTGGTACATAATCAACGCCAGGGAATGACTCCGCTTCGATAGATCTCATGATCTCTACATCACTCTTGATTAACTTGGGAGCGATTGTTTCGCGGATGCTCTGGACAATAATTTGTGGTTCCACTTCTTCCTCCGGACCTAAATCACCACTGGAATTGATGAGACGAGCGCGCTTCAGTCCACCAGAGCTAACAAGCACACTCTTCAGTGCACGCAGGCCGAAATCGTAGTGTGCCTGCTTCGAAAGCTTGGCAGCACAACTGTCAAAGAATGGGACAGTCTGTTTTGAAAGTTGCTTTGCTTGATTGAAGCCCTGTGAGTAAAGCATGACCTCTGCAATGAGCTCTTTGTCAGGTTTTGACATTGCAACACTCCTGAACAACTTTTTAAGATTGTCTGGGAGATTGGATCGGCCGGCGTATCCGGGGTTCATTGTAATAAAGATGCCAGTATTTGCGTTCACTCTTAATTGTCGACCGACTAGTTCGATTTGGGACTTCTCGTCCTCCATGCCTTGTTTGAGGCCGAGTTGAATGTTTTGTACTTGTTGAGATACGGCGGACAAGATACGCTCCTCAAGCCGATTGAACTCATCAAAACAACCCCATGCTCCGACTTGACAGATACCCAAGAAGATACGACCCATAGCCTGGAAATCAAATGTATCGTCGCAGCAGAAGACAAGAGTGAAGCGTCCCAGCTGGACACCCAAGGCTTTCACTGACTCGGTCTTACCAGTTCCCGCAGGACCATAAGGAGAGCCACCCAAACGTTGACACAAGGCCTGGGTCAGAGTCAAAAAGCAACGGTCGGTAAGTGGAGTCCGTACGAGACGTTCTGCCACTCCCAGATATTCAAAGCCATAGTTGAGCTCGGCATTTGCCATTTTTATATGCAGGCGTTGGAGCCAATCACCCTCGGCCTTATACACGTAACGCATTTGAAGAAGCCAATGGTAGTGTGTTGGGGTTGATGCATTCAAATTTCTCAGCTTCTCAATGACATCTCGCTGATGGACGCATTCCGTGATGAGGTGCTCGCATCTCTTGCGCTGGATGGGGTCGAGATCTCCGAGAACAGTAGATGCAAGGAGTCGAAGAACTTTGACCTCTTGATCGTAAAGATGCTGAAGGGTCGACCCTCCAGCTTCCAACGACTTCTCAACAGTGGAAGTCCATACTGCCTGGGTAGCAAGCACGACAATCTGACTAGGGAATGTGGCGATGTAAGTATTCAAAGAACCCTGGTCGACTTCATCCGAAGTGAAAATAGGTTCATACTGTTCAACGGCTTCAGCGAGGAGCTCAGCGAGTGTTGATTTCATACTACTCTCGAGTAAAGCAAGCCAGTCATTGATCTTTGGTGTCTTGATCAATGAAATCTCCTTCTTCAGTGTGACTTCTTCACCTTCTTTAGAAGT
Source organism: Ploettnerulaceae sp. D365 (assembly GCA_003988805.1). NCBI lineage: Eukaryota > Fungi > Ascomycota > Leotiomycetes > Helotiales > Ploettnerulaceae > Ploettnerulaceae sp. D365. Next base: position 95,374 of record QYAL01000076.1, read on the forward strand.
GAACCCAGATATAATGTGATCCTCGTCCATGATGAGGCCGCACAAACCCGCAAACATCTTTTTGAAGTGCTTCGCAATACGCAGAGTGTCATTACTGTTACCAATGATTTCGAGAAGATCCTCGTCACCGACGAAATAAAATCTGGGGAAAGAAACACGTTCTCGCTCAAGATACTCGCCAAGGGCCTTTTGTATCTTGTTGAGCAATTCAGCAAGACGTTCAAGTGACTTCTGAACTCCAGAGATGTTAAGAACATCGAGAACAAATGGCTGCTTGTACACCTTTTTCATGACTGCAAAGAATTCAGAATTGATGTTCTGGAACCTGGAAGACTCAATAGGAAGTAAGTGCTTGATGTCCGCGTTACCAGTAAAGACGCCCTCTAAATACACCCACTGGCGTTGAACGTCGATCCACACATCGAATAAAACATGCACTCGGTTGAGCTTGTCTTCCCAGGAAGAGGCCTCTTCTTCGAACTCCTTGTAGTACGGAGAGTGCCTCATTGCTTGCAAAGAGTTGAGGTTCTCGCTACACTTTGCAAAGAGGTCATCCCAACCACGAATGAGGCGGCACTTGTTCTGGTAGTTGACAAGATCCAGGGAGTAGTTGGACCAAATCTCTCGTACTTGCTTCAAAAATTCTTCCAAAGCCATCTCACCTTGAGCCTGAGCAATGATGTCCCTGATAACTACTTCACTGGCGGCCAACTGAAGATCCCATACCTCGCCTAGCGTCATGGAGATGGGGGAGTATCGCTTTCCTGGCTTGAGAGCCTTGAAAATCTTGTTCCAGTGCCGCTCCCGAACGGCTTCAGACTTCAAGTCTGCGATAATCGGATTGACTTTGAGGAATTGACGGAGAATATTCTGGATATGCTCGAAGGCGGCATATTGCCGCATGCGACTTGGCATTTCTTTCGTCATCTTTATCAGACCGTCGATGGCAGATCTAAGCTTGCGAGGTTGAACACCTGTCCATAGTGTCTCTCGAAGCTCATTGAGACTCTTCCATATTGTAGATAATGCTGCCCAGACAGACTTGAAGTCCTGAACCTCCTCCAAGATGGCGGCAAGAGCTGTGCCAGGACTTGCAGGAAGATCCAATGCTTCTTTAGCTCGTGAAACCATTTCTGATTCTTCATGGATTTTGGTGATGCGACTTTCGAAGGACATCAATGTTGCCGAAGCAACATCAGGGGCAATAGTACCTGAGACCGGCTTCTCTTCGTTCCATTGCGCTGTAATTTCCAAGATCTTGTCACCAACAACCTTATCCTCAGCTGTGATCTTAGCACGCAGGGCGTCTGTTTGATCCTGAACGATCTTGGCTTTGCGAGTAAGAATCTCGTTGAGAGCAGTCCACTCTGAGTCCACTTGCTCAACACCCAGCCAGTCTGCAGGGAATTGGTACCGTTGTCGAACTAAAGTTGTCTGACCTTGTCTGAAAATTTCCACTTCGGGACCCCAAGCTTTGACCTTGCGCTTACATATCTGTACAATAGTGATGAATTGTACTGCCTGGGCGGTGGACGTTGCTTCCAAAGACTGCACCTCTAAATCCTTCCGTGCTTTCTCAATCTCGGAGTAGACCTCGCGAACACGGATGCCTAGGCGCGCGGCGAATTTTGTCAAGATCTCGTGTTGCCATTGATCATACTTAGCATTAACCTTTGTCTGAACTTGGTCGTAGTCGATTGAAAGATGGCCAAAAGAGCGGCTGACTTCTGTCGTGTCGAATGTGCCCCGTACCTTCCGAATATCTTGGATACATTGAAGCCATTTCGACAGTTGCTCGCCAAGTACCTCATAAACCTGCTCGGATTGAAGATCCCAAAGTGACTGGAACTGTAGCCATTTATCAACATATAAGCTGATTTCGTTAAGCTTTGTTTCGATGCACGTGTATACTCGAGACAGGCTATCTGTACAAGAGCCTGGAAGATCTGTGAAGCGAGCATCAGTATCACTTTCACTTGACAAGCTCATTTCATATCTAGAGGCCTTGACTTTGCGTAGGTTGCAGACAACTCCAAGCCATTCATGTAGTTGGAGAAACCAGCTCGCTCTGGCGTACTCGAGCGGCGGGTCCAGGTATATGACTTGATTCCGCATTGATACCTCGTGCACAAGTCGCTTCAGCGTAGGACCCTGTTCAATGGAGGAGGCAGTAGTGAGGCTAAGATGTTTCCTCCGGCTGTCATCATTGACTCCTTCAGAGCGCTCATTTTCGAAGGCATCAATCCAAGAAGAGATAGCTTGTCGCAATCGTACTAACAGGGTGACTTTGATTCGCGCGTTCATCTCTCTAACCCAGTACGCCAAATTTACATAATTTTCGAGATTCAGCTGATCTACAGCCATTTGGACAGTCTCAAGCCTTTGTTGGAATGAAGGTGCATCATATGGGCAAGTCTCTAGCTCAGCAAGTGCTTTCTGAATGGTGAGATTTATGGTAGCCAAGGCAGCAGTTTTATTCTGTAATAATGAAACTGATGCAGCAAATTCCCGGACGAACTGGACATGTTTACTCTCGTTACGCCCACCAATAGCATGGTCGAGAGCTCCATTCGTAAGATAAGTCGATTGTTTCGCATGTATATCAAATGCATGAACGAAAGACTCCCATTTCAAAGGCACGCCTCTGATAACCAAGGCTTGGACTTCATTGCGGTAGCCACTGAGGAGTATGGCTACGTCCGACATCTGAGAGATTTGACGACTAGTCTGGGCGTAAGTCCGAGTGCTTTCCATCAGACTGACTGCGTATGGATAGACTCGCTTGGCGTCTTTGGAGATATTATTGATTTGATGAGGAACAGCGTAGTTCAGCCATAACAAATTGCGAGTCTCCTTGAAAAGTGCAATGACTTGGGGATCAAAGTTTACTACTAGTTCCAGGGCGTTGTTTGCAGCTCGAATCTTGTTAATGCTGAAAAGGCGGCCGGCAATCGATATCTGCTTTCTCTGGACATCGTGAAGCCAGGCTTCGAAGATAGGGCGCGTATCTAGCTTTTTCCGGAAGAGATTACTCTCACTCTGTAGCTTTTGCCCCTCGGAATGAAGAGCCCAGTCATGTCCCAGCACATCTTCTACTCTCTTCATGTAACCATCGAGTTGCCGTTCAATTTGGCGAGCCCAGATAATTGCACCAGAAACTGGGGGAAGATCACGGAGCTGGGCCATTGCATGTGCCTCGGAGTGGCCGTATTGCTGCTTGAACCGTTCGTGAAGTGACGATATGTCATGCTTAACGTTTTCGATGAGCTGGGTTTGGTATTCGGTGATGGCTCCTCGAATTTTCGGGCGAACGAACAGAGCGTTGAATTTCGAGAACACTCGGAACATTTCATTCGCAGTTTTCGCAGTTGCCAATCGATCTCGCAACCTTGCAATAATCGAATTTTCAACCCGCGACGTACGTTCGTTGTAGGTGATCTCGGCCAGGACCCAGATTCGAGTACCTTCAGGGCTGACGTCTAGCAAATTGACATTATTCAGTGCTGCATAGGCTTGTTGAACTTCCTCAACAGCGTCAACATCACCCATTTCCTCTACGAGAACGACTCCATTTGTTGAGACATCACCTTGTCCTTGTTTAGGTCCGAGCACATTGACTATAGTCCTTTGAAGTTGCTCGTGATTATCTCGGAAAGTGCTCACATACTTCAACCGGGCTTGAAGATCAGCGTGCTTTGGCACAATTTTAATGGGAATGAACTTCTCGTTCCTGCGACGGGTGACTTCTCGAGCAACATTGGTGAATTCCTTCACATTTTCTTCCCAGCTTTTCCAAATCGACTCCGCAGTTACCATTAGATTCTGAAATTCTCGGTACTCCAGGTGTACTAATGAACGCCCATCCAGTAATGTGTGCAGTTGGGTATCCAAATCCGCGGAGATGAGTTCCACTAGAGGGAGGGCCCTCCTAATAGGATATGGGCAGATTCTGAGCTTTTTGTTGAGATGTGCAAATATTAGGTTGATGGAGTCTTGAATCTTATGCAGAGAGGTTGCAGACAGTAATTCATCCAAGGGGAAGTCCCTCATCAGCTGATTGTATTTCTGAACCTTCTCCGTAGTTTCTTTCAAGCCAGTATCTGCAGTGAAACTAACAGTAGCCTGGAATCGTTTCGCGGTACGCAAGATCTCCAATGTAAGGTGTACACCGTCTGTACGCAGTTGGTTCTCAATACCTCCCAAAGCCGACTCCATAGAAAGCCAGAAGTTGATTTCTTGTGTAGCAGTTCCACTAGCAGCATCCCTGGTCATCTTCGTAATAGTCTGTATGGACTTAATCCACCCATTAACGATCGATTGTAGGCTGTTAAGGAATGCGCTATCATGAAGAAGGTTCGACGGCAGCAAGTCTGGCAAGGGCTTAGTATTTCGAATTGCAGCTTCCTCGATGGCATTTTGGATCATGGGATGCAGTGGGAGTATCAAGTCTGGAATCTCGATATTTTGTTGCAGATGTAACAGACTGAGCTCCAATTCTGCCATTCTCTTCTTTGTCACAGGTACTCCAGTTTTCCCCTCTCCATCTGATCTGGCTCGGGTTCCATTTGTTATATGCTGATTCTTGGTGTATGCATCAAAATATGGCGCCAGCGCAAGATGCACGATCGAGTGTAGCACCTCATAAGGGCTCACGGCCGCACCACCTTGTCCATTTGCTGTGCTGTTTAGCAGTGCCGCCCCCGGTAAATTAATAATTTGTACTTGTGAAGAAATGGGTATCGTTGGATCTATTGGGTATGGCCGTTTCAGAAGTGCGATCGAAGCTGTCGTTGTGGAAGAAGAGGAGATTTCGGTTGCGAGAGTGTAGTTGTAGGTTACAGGATCTAGAGGGAACACACGTCAGTATAGATCTTTGCTGTGTCTCTGTAGGTGCACATACTAGAATCATCTATGTCGCCGTTAATCCCACTGGCTGAGGCGATATCCTTCGTGACATAGAGAGCCATTTGGTTTTCCGAAGCAAATCGAGCACATCTTTGGATAGTATGTGATCTAGAGTCCGGCGACAACAGACTTCCATGATTCTCTAGATCCTTTCTTGTAGCACCCAAAGTAATTTCGAGGACGCTGGCGACGTATTCGACGATGATCAAAGGGTCTATCGCAAATGTATCTGACCCATATGGTTTAGGACTGGTAGGACCAGGGGCAGCTACCAAGCTCTCCATCATTGTGTTTGGGAGAGTTGATTACAGGTTGTAGAAAGTGTCCATAATCGAGTGACTGACGTCCACTGGCGAGAAAGTGGAATCAGTTAGACAGTGTTGATGAGTTGGCGGGTTTGGAGTGCTGTTGACTTTATCGAAGATGTGTCGCGTCTTCTGAGTACCCCAAGTTACAGTTTATCGCGTAGCCCCTGGAGCTAGCGTCATGCAGTGTACTTTGTACAAATCTAGTGAACTGTATGTGCCGAGACTGTTCCGGTATATGCATTTGTTAGAGCGCGAGTTTCTGGCAAACTTTAGGCGTGTCAAAGCTATGATCCTTAAGATTTAATGCGAATAACAGGTCATTTTAGAGGTGTATATTAACAAGGCACATTCGCTGCACACGTTCAAGATCGTGGATTGAATGAGCTCCTCGTCACGGGAGAATAAATACGAGGTCACATAGTCAGTGTTTCAGGGGGGATTGAACAAATCAAAAATTTCGACTTGATTTCATTTGTATTATGATCGCTTCATCATCAACACAGTCGTCTGGCATCTTCGTACCATCATAATGTTGCATTGTACAAACAGACAGAGAATCGAATTACGCCAAATGATGTACACAGAGCGGAATGCCTCATAAATTGTAGGTATCCATGTCGCTTCTGAAAGAGGATATAGGAGGGTCGTCGAGTCGAGGGTTAGGAGAGGGGAGGGGCAAATTTGCAGTCGCTGGTATGCAATGCGGCGGAATTATCTAGTCGAGTCCTCTGTCTGACCCAGGTCCACTTCCAAAAGGTCCAACATTCAGTTCTGAGTCGGCTGCAATCATCTCCGCAAGGATATCAAGCACAGTTTTGGGTACTACATGCTTATCAGCAGATGTCTTCCTAGATATAACTTCTCTAAGAAGCTCAAAGCCTCGAATTGGCACAATAGGCACTAGACGCTTGTCTAGGATTTCGAATGAGGAGCAAGGGCGGCTCACCTGTTTTGTCGTAAATGGTAATCAGATCGCCTGGTGTTGGGTAGACCTTCAGAGCCTTGTAGAAGCACAAAGCAGCTTCAACGTTGTCGGATCCTGTACACGATTAGACTCTTTCAATCAATTATAGAATCGCCATATACCCTCAGAAGCTAGACCTTCTCCTCGAGCAACTTCTTGCATAAAGTATGCCTCTCTCTCCTCGACATCTGTAGGGAAACCTTCCTCTTTTGCCTCCTCAACTGCTGCCCTTACAGCTTGCCTTTGACGAACAGTGTGGGCTTCTGCCTCTTCTTTCGCAGCCTTAGCTTGTCGTTTCGATTCCTTCTTCAACTGTTTTCTGAATTGGGGGTCGTTTCGGCGCTTGTAATCGAAGTAGACTGCATATGCTATAAAATGTCAGTCGAATGTTATAATGTGGACAATGCTGTGTCTCGACATACCAATAAAGCCAGTTGCAAAGGTGCCAACCGTCGCGGCAACAACAGTTGATGTTTGCACCATTTTCTAATTGATTATGTATCTTATGATGTGGTGTTGATGTGGCAAACAAGGAAGTGATGGGAGATGTCTACGGGAAGCTTGGGCAAGATGCTGTTACTTAGGAGCTCGGAATCAGCAACTTTTTTTGGCACTGGCGGCTGCTGGGGTCTTCAAGTGCTTAGTCATGTATCTTGGCATCGGCGCGCTCCCGAAGCTGCAACGTCTCGTACTTGCGACGCGGACCAAACCAACTACACTTGACCAACAGACTCTTTTGCCATACGTTCACTTATTATTCTTGAAAATGTCAGAGGAGAAGAGCAAGGGAATATCCCTGCGCACGAAAAGAAAAAACAGACCAGCTATCAGCGCCCCAAAACAGATCTCAGGTCCAATACAACAGGAGACAGGAGGCGTATCACTAAGCAAAGCTGGACAAGCTACATTCGATCCCCCACCACAACGGCCACAGGCTGGAGGAAAGGTATTGATCCAAATTATTTAGCCTGCAGCTGGATCTTGCACATACTAACAACTACTGTAGACCGCTGATCTGGTCAAGCGACGATATTCTACTCGATTCAACAATGTCCCTTCAGATTACAATACAGCGGCTCCCCCTGTTCCTTCCATACCTACACTCCCGACACAACACCCCACATCGAAAGATCGAGGTCGAGGCCCATCTCCTGGCAGAGGCCCGGGACTCAACGTTGATGTGAAAGCTTTACGGGACCCTAATCTTCGGCCAGAGCAGTACATTGCAGGGTTACTGAGTGATGCTTCTGAACAAGATATCGACGAATATCAACAAGCTCTGCGAAAGTTAAGGAATCGTGCTTCAACTGATCTACAGCAAAATGTTTACCAAAACCGAACTCAATTCATAAAGATTAGTAAAGAGGCGGAGAAGCTTAAAGGGGAGATGCGAGCACTCAAGAACTTGATGTCAGAACTGAAAACCAATACAACAGCTCTCAGGACAGCATCATCTCAGGGATCTACTTCATCTAATAACTTCGATTCAAGTTTCCCATCGACTTTGAGTAAACGAGACAAGAGAAGCTCAGTAGCAGATCGAACGGCAATGTGGAATTCTCAGCTACAGGTATAAATTACTCTTCTCTTCAAAATGCACAAGCTAATTAGGCTAGGCTTTATGGAAAACAGTGGAAGGCTCACAAAAGTTTCTTCCCGCAGTTCCTGGCCGACACGTGGTCCAAAATGCTGGTCTCTGGATCGAGTTGGACAATGCAACCTGGAAATCACGGAGAGCTATGCAAATCATACTATTGAATGACCATCTTCTCATCGCATCGAGGAAGAAGCGTAAGGTTGAAGGAAATGGGGTAGATCATCGGCAAGCACCGTCGAAGCTCGTTGCCGATCGATGTTGGCCCATATTGGACATTGAAATGGTTGATCTGGCTGGAACAAGCGAATCAGCAAGTGGTCGAACCAAGGTTGCTGATGCCATCATGATTAGAGGAGTTGGACAGGAATCTTTCACATACCGAACTGAAAAGCCTGACGACAATGAGAAGCAGTCGTTGATGACGAACTTTAGAAAGGCCGTGGAGGAATTGCGTAAGGGACTGCGAACGGAAATGGAGTCTAGTAATAAAGCCAAGGAGACGATCAATTATTTCGCCTCACGCGACCCCGGGTTACTAAATAAGACCGAGCTGCTTGAGACCTTGTCGGACATAAAAGATATGCTCATAGAGGTTGACGGGAATCAACAAAACCTCCGCTGGGTTGAAAGTCAAGTCGACGAGCTTGATATCGATATCGCTCTTCAGCGTTTTGATGCGGCTGTTCAGCGTGTTGAGAAGCTCAATTCTCTGGCCAAAAGTCTCAAAAGCAATGTTGTGGCTCAAGACTTTATCGGCTTCAAGGCAGATGAAAGATCAACAAAGCTTGCAGGCCTCATTACTCGAGAACTTGTCGATACTCATAATGAGCCGAAGAAGACGAGGCGCAATGTCCTGTGGCTAGCTCGACTGGGCTTTGAGGATCGTGCCAGGGAGGCTTATCTAGAAGCAAGAAGCAATGTCATTCAGAAGCGTTCAAGGTAAGGAGACCAAGACCTGACTTTTGATGTTACTAACACACCACAGGCAATGTATTTTTGAGGGCAATCTCCATCAATATATTTGGGAAGTATCATTTGTCTACTTCATGATCATTCGCAACACTGTGTCTACTTTCCAGGCATGCTTTCAGGCCTCCGTCATGAGTGCCTGCGTGAAGTGGGCGAAGGAACAGGTTGACGCGTTCAATATTATTCTTGCTAGGCAGCTGAGCAGTACCGAACGTGGCGGGCCTCTTTGGGTGGAGTGCATGAGCCAGGCGAAGGAACATGCTAAGATGCTTTCTGAGGTTGGCTTAGATTTTAAAAGCTTGATAGGACGTGACACCTCCAGCACGGACCAGCGTGGCCCTATTATTGGGCTGGGTCTAATGTAAGTAGAAGCGGCGTGGAACGAGATTAACATCTGTAGTTGAGTTGCATGTATGATCATGGGTCTGATTAGAGTTGCAATGAGCATAGGGTTTTCTAGGCGCTGTACTGTACCATGATCGTTGCTCTTGATTCTTGGTTTCTTGATCCTTGAAGAGTCTGAACTATGACAGCCTCACCGTTACTAAGCTATTCTCAAATAGAGAGAGCTCAATTTAGCTAATCATAGAGGGCCTCAATATGAATAATTATTGCCTGTGTGAATAATTTGCCCCCTCTCTCCCCCTCCCCTCCCGTGGCTGGGGCTGGATTCCATTCTTTGCACGCATGCACTTGCCCACTTGCCACAGCCGCATTCGCATTCGCATCGACGTAAATAAGCGAGAGTTCGAACACCTTCATTTCAGTGGTCCTGCGACGGAAGCTCCTGTACTCTCAACAACACCCTCTGTGATACCCCGGCACAAACTACCTAATCCTCAATCCTCAGTCGCAACTTTGCTACCCCACGTACCATACTGCCCGTCTACGCGATATTTTCATCGTTCACGACCCATCCAGCCTCGCCTGGCAACCTCACCGCGTTTCGTCATTTGAGCTCAAGCTCCCCGCCCTCAACACGTCTCCCCACTACAACTTCAAAGAACAAGCACCATGGACACCAACATGGAGGACGTTGGCAGAGCACCAGAACCATCTCAACTGTCCCCAGCATCTGAGCCTACCACGATACCCACCCTCGATGGGTGGATCGAGAGTTTGATGAAGTGCAAGCAATTGGCCGAGATCGACGTACAGAGGCTCTGCGAGAAGGTATGTGTTGTCGTATATCTCAATGATGCCCGCAGAAGATGGGGGGCGGGGTACATTTCTAGAGCAGATTCTAATGGTGCGTTCAGGCTCGAGAGGTTTTGTCGCAGGAGTCGAACGTGCAGCCAGTGGTAAGGATTTAAGACACGGATCTTTCCTGCAGAAAACTCACAACTACTTAGAAATGCCCAGTCACAGTCTGCGGCGATATTCATGGTCAATTTCACGATTTGATGGAATTGTTCAGGATTGGTGGGCCAAATCCAGATACCAACTATCTCTTCATGGGTAAGAGCTCCCTTAAACCAGAACCGCCGGAGACTGACCATCACAGGCGACTATGTTGATAGAGGATACTACTCCGTCGAGACTGTTACCCTTCTAGTCGCTCTCAAAATTCGATATCCCCAAAGAATCACAATTCTCCGTGGAAACCACGAATCCCGCCAGATCACGCAAGTCTACGGCTTCTATGACGAATGTCTTCGAAAGTACGGCAACGCCAATGTATGGAAGTTCTTTACTGATCTCTTCGACTACCTTCCCCTGACCGCCCTTATTGACAATCAAATCTTCTGCCTCCACGGAGGTCTCTCCCCCAGTATCGATACCCTCGACAACATCAGAGCTCTTGATCGTATACAAGAAGTTCCTCATGAGGGTCCTATGTGCGATCTATTGTGGTCGGATCCAGATGATAGATGCGGGTGGGGAATATCGCCCAGAGGAGCGGGGTATACGTTTGGACAGGATATCTCGGAGGCATTCAACCACAACAATGGTTTAACTTTGGTTGCGAGAGCCCACCAATTGGTAATGGAGGGATACAACTGGTCTCAGGATCGAAACGTGGTCACAATTTTCTCTGGTAGGATATCATTTCTTGATAGCGCGGAAAAGAAACTGACATTTGCAGCGCCCAACTACTGCTACAGGTGTGGCAACCAGGCTGCAATCATGGAAATCGACGAACACTTGAAGTATACCTTGTGAGTGACTCGCTGCAATTCCTTTCGAGCGATACTGACACACCCCAGCTTGCAATTCGACCCGTGCCCAAGAGCAGGTGAACCTATGGTTTCACGACGTAAGATTTTCTTCACTCCCTAATGACACAGCTCTGACGATGACCAGGAACTCCGGATTACTTTCTTTAGATTACGATCGAACGAGCTACTTTTCATTTTACGAACTTGTTACGAAAGTAAGCAGTATCATGCTCGTGAACGATTAAAATATCGTCTGAATTCTCTGGAGGTTTTGAGACCGCGGGATAGTTCGGCGACTCAGCAAGGATCAAATCCAGCACAGGAACATTTGTAGACTTGCATTAGACTCTTGATAGGAATGCAAAACGATTGATATGAGAGAAGACTTGTCCAATCCGCTCTGGTCCCGGTGCTATAGCGATATGACTTGAATATATGTGATCTGCTTGAGAACTACCCCTCTTGAGCTTTATGGCATTGTCTGCAGGAGTAACTTTGTTTATTTCACCTGAAGCTGACCAGCACCCGAGTAAATGAATCTGGATGAGTGGTTAGGGTATTCAAACATTACGAGCTCTTAAGAATGGCTCATTGTTACTGATTATTAAACAATCACAATGCAGACATACTAGCCCCATGATTCACTGCACTACGATCTCTCACTAGCAACATCAATATTTAAGCTAGGTACAGTATCTGTCGGTAGTACCTATTTCCATGGTACTTCCGAGTTAGCCTTGGTGTTGTTGATTGGCGTTCAATTGGTTCAATTGGGTAGGAGACGAGAGATTGAGT